>OZ010584.1:74518638-74743638 GCA_963932145.1 Acanthosepion lycidas | reverse complement strand
ATTGAAATGGCTAATATTACCATTATCATTTGATCTATCTTGGTTTATGTTTTTTGAGATTCCATATGTGTTTTCAGAGTGTTGTGCTATGTGCACATTCTTTCTTGTTAAATGATGTTTTGTGCATCTAGCTTCTTTGATTCCAGGGAGTTTATGTTACTCTGATATATATCTTTCTGGTATATTACAGAATAACAAAAATGTTTATATAATATAGAACAATCAATGTTTACAACAAAAGAATGTATGCAAAATTAATAAATGAATAAATAATTAAAAATAAAATTAAACAAAACCAAAATACAAATAAATACAAATAAAAATGAAAAAAAAACAAAACAAAAAAACAAAACAAATAAAATATAGATAAATGAACTAAACATCAGGACTAGAAATAATTGGAAACATTGCATTCCCGTCCCCGCAATAGGTAAGAACTATTTTACTCATTCATTAGGTTATATATATAGAGAGAGTCAACATAAAAAGAAGTACTACACGGTCTTTTGATCCCTTAAGGCGTGAAACTACGCATTACCAAACAGTGTTGATGCTAAATGATATTTTAACAGACTATTATTTTTTTAGAGGAAGTGTATCTCTGCTTGGACTACCTAAGGTTGATCTTCGAGGTCAGCTAGAAGACAAAATAATGAAGTCGATTTTGATTGACTGAACGAGAGTGGGAAAGGAGATAGATAGAGAAAGGTTTTTCAGTGAGTTGGTTCTTACATGTCAAGGAATGTAGACGTGATCTCTTTCGTGTCTGAAATGGCTCCCCAGTGGAGACGGAACGACTCCAACTAGATAGATAGAACATGTCGAGGTGAACGTTAATAAAATACTTGTTAAAATTCCCTGTATTGACGCTCTTTTATCTCGGAGCTCGATTTGGCACCGATGATCATGACCACCCCCACCAGTGGGCTATACAACATTAATTTCTATGTCCACACTGTTTCAATTTACTAATCTATCTATTTTATTGTTAAATACTTCAATGAATTTCATGTTAATGAACTTCTTCTGGTTGGGTATGTGAACTAGTTTATTTATTTATTTTTTTTTATTAACGTTCAACTTATACAAGGCCCAAGGGCAACTCAAGGTAGATGATTTACTGAAGGCGATTGTTGAGTGAGCGGTAAGAGTAAGGGATGCAGTTTATGAGGATATATGGGAAAATAACGGTTAAACTTAAACTTGAATTGGTTAAGATTGTAGTGGTGGCGAAAGCATCTTCCTGGGATTCTCTCACAAAAAGCGAGAAGAAGCTGTCTGAGTGGAACTTATTGATATCCTAGCGTGCAATTTAGAAATAGTTTTATTATAAATGCTTGAAATCATAAAATAGTCATGTCTAGTCCAAGTCAAGGTTGAAAAATTGGGTCACAGCTTTTATTTACTGCCTGATGAGATAAGGTAGTTATAACAGAGTGATGATCCAAAGCGCTCACACTTTTCTCTGTCAAGTACGGAAGCATGTCAACTATATTATATCTGGCGATAGGGCAGAGTGCAAGGAAAAATGGATTCTTGTCTTTTTCAAAGAATTGATTAATTGATTCGTTTTCTACGTCTTATCATCCATTTGCATATTATTTAAAACCAGAAAATATTAAGAAGGTAAGAATGTTCTTGGGGAGATAATAATGTTTTAGTGATACGTCTTATTAATTAACCCATAGAGAAGGGGAGAAGAGGTGGATTCATACCTTTCCCAAGGGTATTTGCGCGTAAGTCAATATAACAAAACCAACGGAACTCGGATCTTCGATTATTAATTCCTAGCCATTAACCCTTATACCACCCACGCATCCAAGATTTCAGCATCTAATATTCTCAAGCGGTCACTCATCGTGGTGCTAACCAGGTTCAATGTTGCTTAGCGTCGTTGATCATACGGGAACTAGTGTTTCAACGTGATATGGCCGTAAGCCTTTTTCAAAGAAAATCAATGAGAAGGGAGCAGCCACAACCCCAGTAGAAATTTAATGTCGCTTCTCAGATCCTATTTTCTAAAAAAAAAACAAAAAACAAAAAAAAAACTACCCCCCCCCCAAAAAAAAAAAACCCTTAAAAATACTGTTGGCTATAACGTACCTTTTTCAACAATTCAGGATTTGACATTAAATTGTTGAGCTTCACTCTTTCCATTGTGTCGAAAGCATCGTTTGTTGGAGCTAAAACGGTCAGCTGGCCATTGCTAGACTCCAGAAGTTCTACCAAACCGGCAGTCTCAATCGCTTGTCGGAATTGACTGCAGAAAACAAGTAAAAGAAAAAAAATTAATTCCCTTCTAATATTTAACACAAATAAATCCATATAAAATAGTCTGTGTATTAGTCGAGTGTCACAGATAAATTCGGTCGATATTCATAAGAAATTGACAGCTAAAATGTTTGGGTCACATCACGAGAAAAGAATCAGTACCTCGACGTGGTGTAATGGTTAGTAAGCTTGACTCGCTAGAAAAATTACGGCCGAGTAGCGAGTTCGATCTTCATTGGGTGTCTCATGCTTTCAGCCTTGTACCACATCTAAGCTTCGTTTAGAAAATCACTATAATGAGGAAAGAAGACTTGGGTAATTTAATGTCCACAAGGCACATTAAAGGCAAAAGAAGATGAGGAAAGCAGAGCAAATCTGAGCAAAGAGGAATTAAAAAAACAAGTATTACAAAGACACAGATGTGTAGTAAGACAAGAAGCTGTGGGGAACCATGATCAGCCATGAATAGACTGTGTTTATGAGAGAGAGAGGGGGGTGGAGAGAAATGTTCATCAGTAGCGTGCATCGAATACTTCCTAACATCCATGAAATTATACAAATATTTTATTAGTAATCGTTAAAATGGCACTGTTTAGATTAACTGAAAGGAGGAAAAACCTTTTCGGGAATATTTTATGTAGATTAGCATTCATTTGAGATTTGTTATCATTTTAGAAGTAGGTTTCTGTTCGTAATATAAATACAGTGTACATTGTTTTTATTTACACAGGCCAAGTTTGAAACTGTTCTTACGTCATTACTTTTGCTGCAGCTTATATATATATATATATATATATATATATATATATATATATATATATATATATATATATTACAATGAATCATTCATACAAAAACTAGATTAGTAAAGTTAATGATATAAAATGGCGAAATCCCTTCGCTAATAAAATTTTAAAGGTGCATTAACCCACAAATCACTCGATGAATGTTATGAGCCTTTTTAAAAAATTATGAGCTGTATAATACGCAAGTACTTTCTACTGTACATTCAGTCATCTTCAGGCATGGTGTGTGTGTGTGTGTGTGTGTGTGTACGTTTATATATTGTATCGGATTTCCTATATTTTTCAACCGATTTCAACAAAACTTCACAGAACTACGTAAAATTACCTTGCAGTTGTTCTGACAGCACCAAAAATTGGAAAAACACAATTGTTTTTGCACAAAATCAATTTGAAAACACGATTAAGGCATTAATTAAAGGGGGACAACTCATATCGAGTTATACTTATAAAACCCAGGTTGTTTGTGAGTGTGTGTCTGTGTTCGTTTATATATGGGATCGGATTTCCTACATTTTTCAACTGATTTCAACAAAACTTCACTTTTTTTTTGGCAGGTAGTGTTTCTTATTGTTTTTCACACTTTTTTCTTTATTTTTACATTCAGAATGCTTTAAAAATTCCATTTACAAGACGATTGTTTATAATAAAATTCTATTCAATCGGTAGACTCATAACTCATAATGTTGAAAACAATGTTTTTATTTGAGTTTGGGTTTGACCAATTCGAAAAAACCCAAAAAAAACTAAAAAAAAAAAAAAACTAATTAAGACATTAACCTTAAACAATAATCTTTGTCAATTTTATTTTTCAGTCTTTATGATGCTCGATACTTGATCTATCTCTTACTGTTACATCCCCGGGCAACGCTGGGCTCTACTGCTAGTAGTTAATAAATTTCTTGATGGTTGCACGAACGGCATTTAAGTGATATTCACTTCTTTAAATCTGGCACTTTTTATAAAAATGCGGTCTGAAACCTAAAAGCAACATTAATTGCGGTGTGAATAAAAAATGTAACATTAACAAAACTATTAAATATCATTAAAAGAACTTTAATAATAAATGATATACAAAAAATGTTTAGTTGTCACCTCTTCTAAGTTTTTCGTAATGACTTTTTGAAATTGTCTAAAGACTTTTTGAATACCTTGTATATGTGTATGAGACTATTCCGTTAACTCCATTTATTGCACCTTGGCGTTATTTTCAGGCCTGGCAAGTGAACGTGTGTATATCAACAAATCCCAGATAATGTAACAACTTCTGTACAGAAATTTGACTCGCTGACCTGGCCGACCACTTTTCGATGAACAATTCCTGGAGATTTGAGGTAAATAACAGACTGCAGTGAAGAACAGCAAATGGCTAGTATAAAGTTGCTCATATGAACAGATTTATTCTACTTACGTATCAGGCTGTGACATTCACGTATGGAATTTCATTCGTGCCAGCAAGAGATCTTTGTTTTGCACAAAGAATACAATGACAATCTCCAAATTTGACAGAACTTGATCGTCGTTTCTCTCAATTGTCGTATGGACATGAACGTTTGTTTATATACTAAAGTTCACTCAATACAAGGCTCGACAGACACTCAAGGTAGAGAGTTACAGTTAACAAAGTAATATTAATGAATGAGACGTGCGGAAGAGAAAGGAAACACCTTCTCTTTCACGAAGTTCAAATCTCCATGTACACGCACTCACCCTCCCAGAAAGCAAAATCTCAACTTGTAGAAAAAGTAAATTGATTTTATAGCAGTTCGGTGGACACTTATCAGGTTTTCTATTTGTGGAGCATAGAAATGGATTAGTATATCTTTCTATGTAATCCAGTCCACTCAGTAAAGCTTGGTCACGATTGATCTAGCAGAAGCTAATTTACATGAGCTCGCTGACCTCTTTCAATAGTGAAGCATTTTTATTTCTTCTTTTTCCCTTCTTTTTTTTCCTTCTGCAAAAGCAGCATGCGACATGAAAGCGTTTTGGCCTACGGGCTACGTCACCATTTTCTTCTATACACTCTCTCACCCCTTGATCACTATTGCAGATGGGTGCGGGTCTTTTAATTTTGGTACTCCGTCGTAGGGTACAATCTTCTCTTCCTGGGACCCGCTTTCCAATGAGTCACACTCTTCATCTGGTCCTGAATTATCTCCATTAGAAGGAACATTAGACGTTCCAAATCCAAATACTTTTGCACTTTCAGTGGATGTACTCAATCTGCTCAATGTTGCTCTTTGGTGTAATGGAACCAACAGCTGTGCGAAGATTTTTTTAGGTGGCGTGGCATTCACTCGATCAAAATTGCGTGTTGACTGCTGATGCTGGTTACACGCCCCATCTGATATCTTAAATACATCAATTGTGCGAGTTTTCTACCCACACACAACTTCTATTTTGTACAGCAAGTGCTCTTTTCGTGTCGTGACGGAAGAGTTGAATCACTTACATTCACACTAACCTGATAACAGTGGGTCATATTAGCGGACGCAGAAACGATTGGTGGTGTTGTCTTTTGGTGTAACATTATATCAGTAGATCGTCCCCATGATCGAGCATTGCTTCCTGCCAGTGATTGTTTTAATACTGCGATCACTTTTCTCAGTTATACCGTTGTCTGCAGGGACGTATGTACATTGGAAGCGGAGTTGGACACTCAGCTCTGCTAAGAAATCTTTGAATAACTGGCTACAGAGCACGGTAACATTGTCTGTGAGTAGTTCTTCTGGACGAACTCGGCCGTAAAAGAGAGCCTCGAAATGCTTGTAGAATTCTGTTGATGCAAGAGTCGCCAAATTGCGAATCGGCTTGGCTCACAATCGATCAGTCAGGTAGTGTCTTCCATTATATTCAGTAATTTCCATTCCTAATCATTTCCATGCTTCAGGAACATTCAACTTGCCCCGTAGGCAACGTATTGCGGCTGGGTCGATTGGTTGACATTCCTTGCAATCCCTAACTGCTATCTTAACATCTGCCTTCAAAGCAAGGGGAGGAAACCGATTTGTTAAATACAATTCGCGTTTTATGGTAGGATGACCATTATTGGCATTGTCGGGATCAGGTAAATCTACTGACACAGCGAAAGTGGGTTTAACTTCTTTTCTTACTGCATCTAACCATTTTTGTGGGAATCTCGTCGGTCTGTCTGTTCGGTTCTGGTCTGATCTGACCAATGTCACGTCCACCGAAAGTTCATACTCCTTCACTGTACTTGGTCGTTTTCTGATGAACATTTCATTTGCAGCTTTAGTATATATTCTGGCCTTTCCTGTGAGCCTCTCAGACACCAACCGATGGAAACACGCAGAATCCGTGAACAGATGCATTTTGGTTGTTCCCCCAGTGGAGCAGTAGTTTGACTCCTTTCAGAATGGCATCAAGCTCTGACAAGTTGATGTGTTGCGCGCCCTTCACTGGACGCAGCCAGCACACATCTTCGACAAGTTCCAGTAAGACTCTGGTGGCAAGAAAACTCACGTCGACCTATACATCCAACATGCGTCCATCTATGCACAACTTGCTGCGTGCAGGGTCATTGTGATATATTCTGGAAATGTGTTCTGTGATCATGTTTTTAAAAAGAGGGGTCATTCACTTCGTCAACTGCTGTCGCTCTGCGCTTGATAAAAGTTTTCGCAACTGTGAGCAAGCAGGGAGGTGTCCCACCAGTTTCCCCACTCAGTGAAAATACTGTGCGACAGGTTATCAGCTCTGGTACTTCCGCTCCTTACACGCTTCCAGTAGAGGGTGTTGTGCTCCGCCACCTCCCCAACACACAAGCCAAGCACTCGAGCACCGTTTCTTAACCGATTCGGTTCCTTACACATCAAGCCGTAGTTAGGTAGATGTTGTTGTACGCGTGCCACAGATGCTATAGTTTCATTGACATATATACTATATTGTCTATATTATAAAATGGACAAAGTCCGACAATTATTTTAAGACATTTTATGTTTATACATTCTTTTTATAGATACAAATATTTAAGTAAATGCTCTGTTTTATAATAAACAGTTTTTATAACATTCATGTCGGTAGATGTTATAAATACTGTTTATTATAAAACAGCTTTTACTTAAATATTTGTATCTATAAAAAGAATGTATAATCATAAAATGTCTTAATTGTTTAATTGTCTATATATGCGAACGTCACTTGCCGAATGGCGTCGTTTTCAGAAAGTGCTACGTCCATGATGGATTTCGTTATTGCTGGCGCCGTGTTCGGTCCCAAACCAGTTTGGGTTAAACAATACACGCTCCCCTTGAATATCATCGTCTGAAATGGCCATAGCGGTTTGTGTACGTCCACTTGTAAGTAAGCCTACCGCAGGTCAAGGATAGAAACATGAGAGGCTCTTTGCCATTACTCTCTCAACTTCTTTTACATGCGGACAAATATATATATATATTAGGTTGTTGTAAAAATAATGTCGTTTTCTCACATAGTAACATATGTGAGAAAACGACATTATTTTCGCACGACATTATATATATATATATATATATATATATATATATATATATATATATATGAGAAAGAGTGAGAAGAGAGAATTCATATGATGTCCTTCGTGATAAGTGGATATGTTGTATTTATTCGTTAGAGTGTAAAATTGCAAAAGATTTGACCTTATCCACTTAGCTTCTCGATCTTAAACGAACCATGTTAATATGAGGATTGTATTATCATTCGCCACATGCACTTACCGAGAAATGCGCTTAATAGATCAAATAAATATTTTTGTTTATTTAGCCTAAATTTACAGCCTGTCCTCATGTGGCTCACTATGCAGCCGGAGGAACTTAAAACTTATGTCACACTCATTAAGCCACTCGTTTTCCACCCGAAAACCGCAGAGCTTTCAATTCAAATCACGATGATTATATCGCCCTGCTGCGTAAATTACACATGGGACAGAGATGAGGTGGAAACCATTCAATTCCAATGAGGGGAATGAGGCTTTTTGAGATGGCCACCCGTTAGCTCTTTTCCAAGCTGGAGAGCAAGTTGCCTATTTCTAAAAGTGGCGGTCTGGGATATATGTCACACGAATAAATAATAGTCTTTTTGTATGGGAACAAAATTGTTATTTGCTAAGCGTAGTTTTGTTTTGGAACAAAGCCGTAACAAGTACAAGGCCCTCAATGAGAATTGAAACTCATTACAAATTATTTACAAGTTCAGCTTGTGCTTCATTATATTGCGATGAGGAACCCTTAATATGGAAACAAAAGAACAATTCTACTGCCACATTATCCATTATTCAATGTCACTATGAACCAACACAAGTGAAAATATTGTCCAGTCGATTATGGGAAAATGATTTTATTTATCTATAATGTACAAGAACAAAAGTTTTGTTTGAATTTCTAACACAGAGCTATCATTATCTACATTGTTTACATTCGGACAAAAATCCTGATCTTTGTTGTCATTAGCATAACGTTTCTATCATTGTGCTTTCTGTCCTTCTTCAGTTTCTTGTCGGTACCGGTAACCTTCAGGGAATTTCGAACTGAGCCGTTTATTTAATCTACAGAGGGGAGTAGACTGTTACCATTGAGTCTCAGTCTGCACTACCCAGTTCAAGTATTGAACTAGCAATTACTGTCACCAAATTCACGAACCTAAATATTAATCCACGAGGCTATTGTTCCTTAGGTTCAGTTGGAAATTCCCCAACACCTTATAAAGGCCGAAAAGCCGAAGGCCGAAACGTGATATCAACAACAAAGATGAGGATATTAGTACTCATGTAAATAATGACAAAACTTCATCTCAGAGATTCAAACAGAAGGATATTATGTTGAAAAATAGATATTTGCTTCATAACATCTGTGTTTTATTTATCGTTAAGTTACAGACTATATGTCTACGTACATTTCATATTCTCTTTCTCTCTATCTATCTATCTATCTATCTATCTATCTATCTATCTATCTATCTATATATATATTCTATCTCTCCCTCTCTCTCTATATATATATGTGTGTTTTTATGGCTTGATACCTGATCGTAGTATGTGGATAACTTTGATTAATCGTTAGAGTGTATAATTGCAAAGGGTGGACCCTAATTACATGGTCGCCCAGTAAAAAAAGCGGTAAATTTAAAAAGACATAAGACAACCATTTAAAACTGGTGATGACTGATGTGACTGAAAAATTCAGGAGGAATTTCTGCACATTTCGTCAGTCACCACGTCGGATGTTCTTTGAAATGCACGATTACTTGGCGCTCAAAATCAGTGAGCTGTTTAGCCTTACCAGGAGGGCAGGACGAAAGGCGGAAGTTGTCTGCAAATAACCTTTAAATGACGAGTTACAGGATCGAGCACCAATTAATTTATCATAAAAGAAACAGAGATATGTAATTTTGCGAGAGTCGAATGATTATTCAAGGTCATGAATATTCAAGAAATTTATTCAAGGTTATTTAAGGTCAGTTATTCCTGAAAGATAAAACAGTGATAATTATTTGCCATTTTTTTAGTGGGCATCCTTTTCTTGTTAATATGAAGATTTTATTATCATTTTTATGTAGTGATTCGCTACATGCACTTACCAAGAAACATATGGACATTGAAACAATCTACATCCGTAGATTAAATAAACGTTACAGTTCGAAATTATTTGAAGCTTACTCGGATCGACAAGCACCTGAAGAAGGCCGCAGGGCAAAACGGTTGAAACGTTGTGATGATAAAAACAAAGATAAAGACAATAGTCCTACTGTAAATAATGTAGATTTTTTTTCATGGAATAAATGGCGCTGTTTGTGCATCTAGATTATCAATTGACATTCTTGACAAGGGCAAATGTGATGCACAATCGTGTTTCCTGTAGAGCCCTACACACAAGCTTAGACATGAGTAGACGCAATTAGTTTAGTAATTACCTGACAAAACAAGAACAAAGATGGCAAATGATTAAATAGGAACAAATGATAGGAAGTTGCTTTTGTTGTTTGTTGATTTTTTTTAGTGGCATATCAACACTTCTATGGATTATTTAATGCTGAAATCTAAATATTTCGAATGCAATTTTATGGCTTCCACTGATTATATTTTGTATATAATTTTATAGTTTTCGAGTAAAGGTGCATTTTTTTTAGATATATAATTTGTAAGTCATAAAATTTATTGTTAGTAATTTTATTATAAAAATGTATCTTTTTAGTGTTACATTGATTGTCATTTTGCTATAAAATGCATTGTTGCTCATTTCACTATAAAAATGGACTGATTTTTGTTTAGGAGTTCACTATTTGCCGGTAGCTGAGACCCTAACAGGTGCTACCACCTCGGTTCAGGTTGGACCTGGGAACAACAGCAATTAAGAGGTGGTTCCAGATTCCTCAAAACCTCCAATCTCCCGATCAGAGGGCTTGCTGCCGGATGTAGTTTATCGTCATACCCAGGATGGTAGGAAGTTGCGGAAGGCTTGAAGGAACAAGGTACATAAAAAGAGAAGTGATAGAAATACTGTCACCTTGTTCTACTTACCTTAGTGCAGGGTCAGTTTGAATAAGGCCCATTAGTGTCTGTTCTGGCGGGATGAGTACCTTATTGATGGTATGAATTACGCCACTATCACTCTGGCGGTCAGTGCTTAGCACTTTAGCATCATCTACCACAATACCCTGCAATGAGATTATATACATAAAAAAAGAAATGTTTTCAACAATGAATAGCGAATGTTTATGAATATTTATAAACACAAGCAAATGATAGTTTTAGAATGATTTAACTTTGTGAATAGTTCGAGGTTTTTGTATAATAAAATAAACATTTCTATTAAACTCTTTTCTAAGCCGTGACGCTGACGGGTTTTGTTCGTTGAAAACTTACTGCTTTTTGAAATGTACATATGTAAATGGAAGTTGTGTGTCTTCCCTTTCGACTAAAATATTTCCGTTGCGAAATATTGAATAATAACAAGGATCCATCTTTTACAACAGAGCTTTCTACGTAAGACGGATCAAATTGAGCCTGGATGAATGAGGTTAGGCTAGTATGGCTTTGCCAAGAAGATATGTAAAAGGGAGATTTCCTTTTGTAATGCGTCACAATGGACATAATTGTCTCAGGAACCAGATTTGATTAACACTATTTATAGACAGCTGTTGACTGACGGTCTGAATCGGTTGCGATGAAAAAATATGAAAAGATGAAAGAAAATACGCGTCAAAAATTAATAATGGTTGACAATAGTTCATGTAATAAAGCTCCACGGCTGTGAACCAATGAAAAACAGGCTCAAATCAAGACACAGATTTCTACATTCAAGCGAACCACTGAACAACAGAGCTGCGAGTCAGCGTCTGTTCCTGAGGTGCAGCCACCTAAACAACGTGGAACATGAATCTCACTCAGTCATACATAATCTACCCCCACTGTCTCCAGTGATGCCTGACCCTTCTGGTCATGTCTGAATTACCCCTGAATATCTGTTGGTCGCTGTAGAGCCAACCTTTAGAAATGGTGATATACCATCGATGATGATCCCAACTGCCAATGCGGGCAAATTGTAATCTATGGAGCATCATCTAGTTTTTCATCCAATCTTGAAGATTCATGCACACTTAACGACCTTGAAATTGTAACACTCCAGGCAAGGCTCTGTGTGCAACATTGGGTGGATGTAGTGTAGCGAATCGATAAAAAGAGGTAGATGTAGTAAAAGAATGAAAATCATGATAAGACGAGAAGTTTGGATTTCTTCAAGAGCACAGCTGTAAAATACTGAATTTAACAAAGAACTTGAAGTTTTTTCTAACCTTTTAAAGATTGATGAAGACAAAAATAGTTTTTATGAAGCAAGGTTTCAGTTTTTATTTTCTATTTTAAATAAAAGCCATTTATCTTAAAATTTCTGATTTCCCCTCTCCTTTAAAAAAGAAATAAATCTCATGATTTATTTACTGTTCCTTCGGCGAAATAAATCTCCGTTCGATGTTTTATTTTTCCCAAAAACCCTTATTCATCCCGCAACAAAACATAATTCAACTAATCTTTTTTTAATCATTTCAACCCAAGGTGAAACTAGTATAGCGGTTCAAACTATATATATATATATATATATATATATATATATATATATATATATATATATATATATATATATATATATATTCAAGCAAGGCGGAAATGCCACTAGTACGCAGGTTACAGAGAATGAAAAGACTAGGTATAGTGGGGAGTGAGCAAATGATAAAAGATGAACGGGATTCATGAAGATAGACGATGGCGGTTTACGTTGTATTGAAATTTTTGAAGATTGTATTTATAAGGGAAGCAAATAAACGGAAGGGAGTTCCACGGGCGGAATGTGCGAGAAAAGAAACATTTGGAGTTGAAGTGGCGGTTGCATTTAGTTATTTCAACCGTAAAAGGGTGGGACCTAGATGCTAATCTAATAGCACGCTTAAACTCACGTAGTCCTGGCACCAGAGATAAAAGCTCGTCAGAACAGTTGCCATGAAAATATTTGTAGAAAAGACAGAGGGAAACCACGTACGTCGGTGAGAAAGTGACTGAATTGAGATGCCAAGTCAGGATCGATTACATGCTAAGTCAGGAATCTCGAAATGAGTAGCAGGAGCACCAGACCTGATATGGCAACAGTATTCAATGCACGGACGAATGGAAGATTTGTAAATGTGCAAGATGGACTCCGACAAGAAAAACATTCTGGCACGACATATTGACCCAATTTTCCTTGCAGTAGATGCAGCTTTTAATTCGATGTAGTCGTTCCACTTCAAGACAGTTGAAAACGTGAGGTCAAGAAGGCGCAGTGTGTTGCTCTCCAGAAGTCTAGCATTAGCCATGTTGATGGCAGACAGGATAGTTTTTCTATGATGGTTAAATAAGAACAGTTTCGTTTTGACGGCATTAAAATTTACGAGTGATTTCCTGCTCCATTTAACCACAGATTGGAGGTCCTTTTCAAGAGCTGCGACCAGGTTAACTTTGCCAGCTCTGATGGATTTGCTATTGAGACAAGAGTAAATAGTAGTGTCTTCTGCATAAATGCCTACTTGGGAACTGATGGCATCAGGAAGATGATGGTTGTCGTTTTAACAATACCGTCTTTTATCATTCTCTTTCCTTTCTCAGCTTTGTCATATAAGTCGGTACTTTCTCCAGTTTTTAGACATTTAATAACTTTAGCTTAGAACGAGGCCAAATAGTAAGGCAGAAGGATTGGGAATGAGGGATAGGAAGGTTGTGTTCGACTCTATATACCTAAAAAAAGCAGCATTCGGAATTCGTTTGTTCATTCTTTTTTTCCAACCGGGCTCGAACTCCGACAGCTGGCATTGGTGCAGAATATTTAACTATTTTTGCCAGAAATAATTATACATTTCTCATCTGAATCTCAACTCATATATATTATATTAGTTCTCACACACACACACACACACACACACACACACACACACGCGCACGCGCGCCTATGAATATATATATTATTAAATATTCCCCAAAATGAATCTCATAGAATCAATGTCCACTTTTTTTACAGATTCATACAGCCCACTTAACCTTTTACAAATTCATATTTATTTGCTTTCATCCTTAACTACAGTACATACTCGTGCAAAAATCGATTTGATTGGTTGAATTTGTTTAGCGGCATGTCAACACCTCTATGGGTTATTTAATGCCGAAATGTAAATATTTTGAACAAAATTCTTCAACTAAATATATTTTGAACGCAATTGTATGTCCTTTGCTACAGATAAAATGTATTGTTGGTCATTTTACTATAAATATGTATTGTTGTTATTTTTTTATATAAAGATGTATTGCTGGTAATTTTACAATAGAAATGTATTTTTATATTTTTATAGTGTTTTGTTTTTGTTTGGGGTTCACTGTTTTCAACGAAAAGTGAACTAGGAATTTGTTTACAAGAAGATAAGCCTGAAATGCGATTTGTGGGTCGAGAAGCAGACGCCGAAGTTTTTTTTTGACAGAGGACGTCAAGTGCGACACTGAGATCTGTGGACGTATTGGAATGGCCAAGGACACATTCCAAAAGGTGGGAAGAGTATTGCGAGACAGGAGGATTTCTTTGGTGACAAAGAAAAGAATACTGAGCTGTTACGTGTCATCTGTTCTTCTTTACGACAGCGAATGTTGGACGATTTCAAAGATGAAAAAGACTCGAGATGACGGAGATGTGGTTCTACAGATGGATGCTAAGGATATCGTGGAGCGAGCGTGTGAGCAACGATGAGGTCTTAGAAAGTTCGCAAACAAGAAGGAGACTTATACTTAACATCAGGAAGAGACAGCTGAAGTTTCTGGGACACATATTGAAGAAGGAGGGTCTGGAGACTCTGATAGTCACCTTGTCGAATAGAGAGAAAGAGAGACAAGGGAAAGCAGCGAGTGACATACCTGGCGAACTTGAGCAGGTGGATGACCGAACGTGGTCTGGGGGAGGGAAAGAACTTGCTGATAGCTGCAAGGGATAGAGGGAGGTGGAGAGCCGTAATCGCCTACGTCCTGAAAGGACATGGCACATAAAAAGAAGAAAAAGAACAAGCATTAAATTATTTTTAGACTTTTAAATACGATATTAGTTAGTTTCTATTATTCCTTTTGGAATATTAGGCTCCATTTGATGCCGTATCCGAAGGAAAGCTGACCAATCCTAGTAGTTGTATTCATTCAGTGGGAATTTTGGATTCATAAGCGGTCCCCAGCCGCATATATACACACTTTAGGATAGTGTGATCCGGTTGGGATTCCTTCTCCTAGACTGGTTGCCACCCAAGACTTATAGGCCTCAATCTGTCCTGCTATTTTATTCATAGCTGGAGCGGTGGGAGAAGAGATAGATTCATACCATTCTCAAGGTCACGTAAGTGCATGAACTCGACTGGAATTCGAACTCGGCTCTCCGATTCTTCAATCTGAGCCGTTCGCCATTGTTCCACCGTGTATCCTAAATACAATATTACTGAATCTTAATTCAGATTTAATCTTAATTCAGATTTAATCTGCTGTTCTCGAAAAAATATTTTTGCAGATTAGTGTTCCTGTGTGTGATTTTTTTAAATGCAATCCGAGCCTGCTTATATAAACATGATTAACATTTCCGCGTGATTTAAAAGAAAATTCGAAATTTATTTATTTTTTTATTCTGAAAAGAAAAGTTCTAATTTTAGACGAGAAAGGTTGCGACCAAAGTTTCCTTTGATTTGTTCTTTTTTCAAAAGAAATGAAAAGAAATTTGTTACGTTAGAAACTTGGCTATCTTTGATGTTTACATGATCACAGACCATCAAAGGATTATAATATTTATTCAGTCTCCTCGATCAATGTTCCCAAACCGTGTGCCGCGGTCCACGTGGCATAAAATAAAGTGCACTGCAAAAGAGCGGGATTACATTCCAAAATATGAAAACTTAAATACTCAATAAAGTTATTACATAACTGTTAGTGACAGACGCTTGCTTTAACTTATTTAAACTCTAAACAGAGGTTCCCAAAGTGGATTCCGAAGAACCCAGCGGTTCCGCAAAGGAGAGTTTGGGGTTCCGTGACAAAAGTTCAGAGTAATAAATATTTAACATGACATTATCAAGGATGGTAAATAATTTCTTAAAAAGAAAAAAATAGTTGCCAACAGATTTAGATTGTTCTATAATGTGATGTATTTTGTAATACTTTTCTATATCGTATATCAGTGAATGCTAATTGTATCATGCTATTGCTGAATTGAAAAGTAGTTATTGATTGTGTTATTATCTGCGTACTATGGCACCACATAAATTTGAAAGTTAATTTTCTCGCCATATTGGAAAAATCTCTGGCTGTTAATTGACTTTCGTTGGCGTAAGTTTCATGTGTATACATTCCGGTTAAAAACACAACAACCTACTTATGTGAAAGTGGATTTTCCTATTACACTGCCATAAAATCTAAATATCGAAGTAGACTTATTCTTGCTGCTGACTTGAGAATCAAATTCTCAAGTATAAAACCAAACATTAAAAAATTATTTCACAATATGAAACAGAAGAAATGTTCTCATTGAATTTTCCAAAAAATTCTGATTATGTATGAAATAAATTTCATGTTAATATTGTTCTTCATTCTGTTCCACGTATTACTTGTGGGAAAGTATGAAAATTTAAAAAGTCATATTTATTATTTCTGAATAGCTTTTTGAACGTACTAATTATTTATAAAAGTATATGAAAATATTTATATTACAACAACAACCAAAAATATTAGTATTGGGGGTTCTCCACCCCTAAATTTCTGAACCCAGAGGGTTACGCGTCCTTAAAAAGTTTGGGAAACTCTTATTTAGAGGATGGATAACAGGCACATGAAGGACAGTCCAGAGTTTCAGAGTTGGTTGCACAAGATTTATGTACAAATTGCATCAAGATATTTTTTTTACCTGTCTGTATTTCTGAGATGAGGTATTGTAACTATACTATTTACATTGTTCGGACTGTCGTAATCATCTTTGTTGTCATATTCACAACGTTTCGGTCGTTATACGCGTCGACCTTCTTCAGGGGACTGGAATTTCGAACCGAACTCTTTATTTCGTCCACCGGGATAAATTGTTCTAGTTCCACGTACCATGCCTCTCCCGGATATTTCAGTTAATTCCCTTTTGTTATTCAGCTCACCAAGCTCTTTTTTTTTGTTCACCTCTGCTGTGGCCAGGCATTGAACTCACAACTCTTTCGATCAAGTCATTGGGTTACTTCATCCAAGCAGAGGTGAACAAAAAACTTGGAGAGTTGAGTTACTAAAGGGAAATAACTGAAACTGAGATATACGGAAGAGAGGCATGGCACATGGAACTAGAACAACCTAGCCAGAGGGACAAAATAAAGGGTTCAGTTC
The DNA here is from genome assembly GCA_963932145.1 of Acanthosepion lycidas. NCBI lineage: Eukaryota > Metazoa > Mollusca > Cephalopoda > Sepiida > Sepiidae > Acanthosepion > Acanthosepion lycidas. The sequence goes on along the minus strand of OZ010584.1, from coordinate 74,726,667 downwards.
GAAAATCCAATCACCTGACGAAGGCCGTACAACAGCCGAAACATCAGTTGGAACAATTGTAAAAAAAAATGTTTTTTTGTTTTACATTTTCTAAAATACTCCACAATGTTTGAAGACTACTGCGATCGATTGATTACCAGGAGATTAGGATTTGAAATATTTTTCAAAGGATATTGCATAAATATTTTTTGCTTATGGATAGCAGAGATTTTCCAAATCTCATTACAGTTGGTACAAGGTCGCATGCGTGACTGTAAGCGTCTGAAGAATCCTTTCAATAGGACTGTAGTTTTCGGTTTAAATGTGTTTGCTAAGCATAGAAACTAACTGATTTTCCTCGATGGAATTTCAGCATGTAGACTGATTTCAGTGAAAGCGATTATAAATTTAATATATTAGGTTGGTGCAAAAATAATGACGTAATAATGTCGTTTTTTGACGTTACGTCAAAAAACGACATTATTACGTCATTATTTTTGCACCAACCTAGTATTTTATTATGGCTGTAAAATGGATAAATACTGTTAATAGTAAGACAAAGAGTGAAAGGAAAATTCTTTAATCGTGTTTTCTTTGTGGCATTATTGATTTCTGAGGGTCTTTGAAAGAATATATATATATATATACATACATATATATATATATATATATATATATATATATATAAGAGAAATGAAAATATTGATAGGTAGAGAGATAGACAAAAAGAGACGAAGAGAGAGAGAAAGTCAAAGAAAGCGAAAAGCGTGAGACAGAAAGGAAAGTAGTGAACAGACAGAAAGAGAGAGAGAGAGAGAAAGGGAGAAAAAAAGAAAAAGACAGATAGATAAAAAAAGAGAGAGAGAGAAATTGGAAGAAAGATAGATAAAAGAGAAAAGGAGAGAAACAGAGAGAAAAAAGAAAGAGAAAAAGAAGAATAGGAAGAGAATGAAAGAGAAAGAAAAGAAAAGAAAAGCGAGAAAGACAGTGAAAAAAGATGAGGAAGATAATAAAAATATATTTATAGAGAGAAAGAGAAAATAGAGAGAAAGAAAGTGAGAAAATAGAGAGGAAGAGAGACAGACAAAAATAGAGAGGATTGAAGAGAGAAAACTGAGAAAGAAAAGAAAAAAGACAGAAAGAAAGAGAGAAAACTCAGAGAAATAAAGAGAAAAGTAGAAGGAGAAAGAGATAAAGTGAGTTACAGATAAATAGATAGATAAGATACAGAAAGCATTTTGCATTGCTTTTAAAAGGTAAGAAACTCTTTTGTAAACATCTTTTTTGTTTATCATATTTTTTTGTATTTAATGAGAAATCTTATTTCAAAGAAATAAATTTGGAATCTGTTCTGGGAAACTCTGAAGCTCTGTGAAGTTGAGTAGTTTTGTTAATTAATGCATGTTGTTTTGTAAGTGTAGAAATCAAATGTAATGCATAACCAGATTGACAGCCAGACATACACTGTTCTGACAGCATTGCCCCAAGACAGATACGATTAAAAAAAAGAAAAGAAAAAAAAAAAAAAAAAAGGATGTTATATCACATTAAAAAAGAAAAAAAGATTTAATTTATGAAAATATTTACCGAAACTCATCATTAATTGGCCCCCGTGGGGGACACACAGTTGGTCGACTGCTACACCAGATGTTAGCCTATTGACACAAACGAATTCTTCAAAATAGTCCGGATCTCCCCCACTTTTTTTTTGATCTTTCACAGAAATTTCCCAACCACCCACGGATTCTTATAATTTCTCCCAAATTTTCTTTACTTATTTTTTTTTAGCTTTAGTTCCAATTCTTTTTTCTTTCCATTTTCTTACTTATTTATTCTCTTATTTTCCATCTATTTTACTTCATCTCTTTTTATTACATTTTTTTTTCTCTTTTTTTCTATTTCCTAGCCTTCTTCCTTTTCATCTCTTTCGTTACTTTCTTTGTTGATTTTTTTTTGTTCATTGCTTGCTTCTATAATTCCTTTCTTCTTTTTCTCTTTCCCTTCTTTTTCTTGTTTTTCATCTTATTTATTCTGGAAATTACCTTTTACATAAATATCTCATTTTATCTTTCTTTTTATCGCTTTGTGTTTTTTGGTCTCTTCTTCATTCAAGTTGGCTTTTTTTTTTTGGCGTCTGACAGATATATCCCATCTATGACGTCATATGAGCCTGTAAGTCAACACCTCCTCGAGTCGGTGGTAATAATCACTTATAAATTGATGTTTTCACAAGTGTTCACAGAGAGTCAAATTAGCATCTCTTCTGTTGACGCAATATACTTGTAATATGCTCGTTTGGCACTGGGTCACGCCTTCAGATAAACACCTCCCTCTGCCTTTTCTTTGTTCAAGTGGACAATGTGCACACACACACACATATATATATTTTAAATAACAAAACTAAATAAGCCGGGCGAAATAATCTATGATTAAAGTAAAACACTTAAGCGTAATTTTCGTGGAACAAAGCCGGAAATATGAAGCACCCAATGAGGATCGAACACACTACACAGTTGTAACTGATCTAGCGAGACAAGCTTGCTAACCATTACACCATATCGAAGTTCCCGATGATGCTTCTCTAAGCGCAGCCTAGATATGGCACAAGGCCGAAAGTATGGAGCACCCAATGAGTATCGAACTCACTACTCAGTTGTAATTGTTTTAGCGAGACAAGCTTGCTAACCACTGCATCACGTCAAAGTGCCTTTTCTAACTGTAGCTTAGATGTGGCACAAGGCCAAAAGTATGGGGTATCCAGTGAGGATCGAACTCACTACTCAGTCGTAACTGTTCTAGCGAGACAAGCTTGCTAATTATTAAACCTCGTCGAAGTTCCCAATGATGTTTCCCAATCTAGCTTGTTAACCATTACACTGATGCTTTTTAAGCGTAGCTTAGTTGTGGCCGAAAGTATGGGGCACCAAGTGAGGGTCGAACTCAATATTCAGTTGTAATTGTTCTAGTGAGACAAACTTGCTAACCATTACACCACGTCGAGATTATGTTGCGGACAAAAAAAAAGAACTATTTTCGTTATTTTCATTATATAAACAATCGGTCCCAAACCTGGCTTAGTTTGTAACAAGTACTGTGAACACGCTATGAATCGAACCCACTTACACAAGCGACTGGTTAAAAAGACTCGTGCTAACCATTTATGCACCGCAAACACGCATTCAAGTTGTTTGCTAGACTTGACTCAACGTGGCACAAGTCAAGAAGTACGAGGCACTCGATAAAGTTCGAAATCCGAACACGAACAATGACCTGCGAGATGTGCTTGCTAACTACTGCTCTACGGCGTGCGTCCTCATCGTAGTAGTTGGATGTAGATTGTAAGATAATTGTAGTACAAAGTCAGTTTTTGTTATATGTCCACATTCATCGAGTGCCTCTTGAGAAACGAAAACTCTAGTAAAAAAAAAAAAAATTATAAATGCCAAGAACGTTACCAAATACGGCAGACACCGGAAGAAGGTCGGAGAGTAAAGAGATCGAAATATTGTGACTTCATTAACCAAGACGAGGATGAAATCAAAGCAAAGTCACTTGAATTTTGTTGTGGCTTTGCTAGGACCAGAAAAAAGTCACAAAGAGAGGAATTGAGTTAAACAAATATATTAACAGAAACAGTAATACAAACATATACAAAACCCATACTTGTGCCACATCTAAACTACGCTTGGAAAATCACTATACAAACGAAAGTGTTACAGCAAGAATGTTCGGTCCGACTGTCAGAGCTGACTGCTAGAAACTTCCCTCTCTAAAAGGCAGTACCTGCTCCTATTTATAGCTGGGAGAGCCCATGCGTGTGTGGGTAAATTACCATAACAACTTTTCGCTTGATACATGAGGCAACGCATCTTGTCTCCATTTCTCGAACGCTCCAAGTTCATATGCACCATGTCTCCTGAGGACGTTGGCAATCATAGCTCCCCATAACTTCTTTCATTGTTTGTTTCTTTACTACCCACCCAGTTTCTGTTCTTCCATCTATTTACACAACTAGTTTAGTAGGCTACTCGCTGTTTCCCTAGGCTCCTCTTGCGCCCAATACGGCCTGTGAGTTTTCCATCTATGCTCAGCATCTTTCTGTAGAACCACATGCGTAGTCGCATCAATGTAAACATCATTTTAATCCGAAGAAGTCCTAAAGGATGAAATGCCTCATTTCTATCGAATTAAAAAAAAAACAAACAAACCGTACATGTTTATGTTAAAAATAACTTACGTTTCGGAAAACGTTGACTTTTATTTTAACAGCGATTTTACTGGTAAAATTCTGTTGCCCGACCATTTCGTCGGATGTCACTTTTCCTTTGACGATGTGATAGTTGAGCAAGTTCTTCATTAATTGAGGTTGCGATCTCAAAGCAGACATGTATTCTGTTGACAGAGCTGGAATAATAATAATAATAATAGTAGTAGTAGTAGTAGTAATAATAATAATATTAGTAGTAGTAGAAGTAGTAGTAGTAGTAATAATAATAATAGTAGTAGTAGTAGTAGTAGTAGTAGTAATAATAATAATAGTAGTAGTAGCAGTAGTAGTAGTAGTAGTAATAATAATAATAATAATAATAATGCATTTTTGTGGATTGCAGATTGCAATGTATATTTGAAGATCTTCATAAAATTATCAAAATACAATGATATGTAAGTGGAAATCTCAAATATGTGGCACAGGAGGATATCAATAAGTTGTAGCCCTCGGATTGATTGGAAAAGCTTCCAATAGATTCATTGAAGGAATTCCTAGTAGCTTATGCTTAAAGAAATACAAAAATTGTACTTACAGGGTACAGCTCACATAGTACGAAGGTCCTTATCTATGTAAAATGTATGTGATCTATGTTGCCTTTTTTCACAAAAATGCTCTGTGGAAAATGTATGATGTTATTTCTAACCTTAGGTCTCAGTGTGGGACCCGGAAGGAAATGTGTATACAACAGAAACCAAAGGAATAGTAATAATAATAATAATAATAATAATAATAATAATAATAATAATAATAATAATCCGTAAGGCATTTGATAGTGTACCCCATTTCTGGATCTTAAAGTCTTTAAATATACACAAGGTCTCACCTGTCATCATCAATTGCATTAAAAAAAAGTATGTCGATATGGAAAACAACACTTCAGCATAATCACATAAATGGAGTTTCTAAGTCTTATGAAATAAACATCAATAGAGAAATATTTCAAAGTGACTTTTTGTCTCCCTTACTACTTTGTATATCCCTAATAGGATTATCCAGCGAACTTAACAGGACGGAATATGGCTATATCTCAAAAGAAAATAAGCCATCTATTTTACATAGATGATTTAAAGTTGTATGCTAGGAGTGGCAGTAAGTTGGAAGGTCTCCTGAAAACAGCAAAATGTTTCAGCAATGACATAGGAATGGAATTTGGTTTGGATAAATGTGCTAAAGCCACAATTTTACGAGGATCACTACAACAAACCTCCATTATTAGATTAGACCCTGGGGTAACAATCAAAGATTTTGAACAAGAAGCTTATAAGTACTTCGGTGTAAATGAGGGTGAAGGAATTCACCATAAAAAGTGAAAGGAATAGTGCGAAAATAGTATTATAGAATGGTGCGACTGATATTAAGAATTGAATTGAATTCTCAGAACAGAATGATGCCCGTTAATAGCCTTGCTATGCCAGTGATCCAGTATAGTTTCAACATCTTGAACTGGACTCTAAATGATATCAGACGAGTGGATTTTAAGACAAGGAAACATGTTTCCTAGCATAACATGCATCATACAAATGCTGATGCAGACCGTCTATACAGACCCCATAAAGAATATGGGAGAGGTCTTATTCAGCTTGAATTGTCATACAAGACAGTTATTGGCTTGTTAACATATATGGAAACAACAAAGAATGATACAATTAGTTAAATAACACAAAAACAGAAAGAAAAAATATTCAATCATGAAAGAAGGATGTAAATACAAACGAAATTTACATTTGGTAGATTCTGTAGAAAACCAAAACAGAACCCAAGAACGAACTGTTGCAGCAAAAACTATGAACTATGAAAAAGAAAGCCAAGGTTAAAGCTTTTGAACATAGGAAACAACGCCTGCAAGACAAAACTCTGCATGGCCAATATCCAAAAAGTGCTAATAAAGCCGATGTTCATAAAGTTAATATCGATGGTAACAAACATATGGATTAGGGGCTGAAACGGAAGGCTTTATTCTCGCGGCGGAAGACCAGAGTCTTTTCACAAAGAACTTTTAGGCAAATATCATACATAATAGTGTGAATCCAAAATGCAGGTTCTGTGACAAATATCAGGAAACCGTAGACCATCTAATTTCATGATTTCTGCACTTGCGCTAAATTAATATAAAAATCGTTACGATAGAGTGGGGCAATATTTACACTGGACAATGTGCTAACACTTTGAAAAAGATGTTAATAAACAATGGTATGAACATCACCCAGCACCGATTACAGAAATAGAAGACTTCCACAATTCTAAGGGATTACACCATCTTTACAGACAGGAAGTTTGAAACAAATAGGTCGGACATAATTGACAAAAACAGAAAAGAAAAAAAACAAACTTGCCTACTAATTGATATGGCTTGCCCAGCGGACTGTAACATAGCAACGAAGGAATTTGAAAAACTATTGACCTCGAAATTGAAATAGAAAAAATGTAGAAATCGAAAACAAGAATAGTAACAGTAGTAGGTGCTCTTGGAATGATAAAAAAGGAATACAACAACACAGTGAAAAAAATCCATGAAAATCCCAGCTTAAGAGAAATACAAAGAATTGTCTTGATAATTACAACCTACAGACTAAGAACTTTTGTCCATGTAACACTAGAGTTGTTACGAGAGTTCGAAAACAAATCATGAAATGTAGCCATAACAACATACCACTACCGGCCTTAAGTCTTACCGCAGATTTGGTAGGTAGTGTGACCCTAGCAGAAATCGAAATATAATAATGGTGATATAATACTAATAAAACTCTGTAACTTTTTTGGCTAGCTGTGAATACCATTCCAACTTAGAGTCATACAAAAATCGGCTATTTTGGGCACTGTGCATATTTTGAGGAAAGGTGCCATCTGTCTGTCCTATTGTGACTTGAAAGATAACTTAATATAAACGGTGTCTTAAAAAAACTTACACTGTGTGATAAAACAACAATAATAATGTTTTAGTCGTGATTGTCGTGATGAAGATGGGATATTTATACAAAATACATGCATTTATTAAACAAGAAAGAAATAATCTGGCACGTGTGCCAGGATAATCAGTTATAATGGTCAGAGCATAGAACATTATAAAAAAAGACTGTATAACTTACAATTAAAAGCATCGTCTGTTGGAGCGAAAAGAGTGAAGTCCTCTTCTTTTCTCAGAGTTTCGGTCATTCCTGCATCTTTGGAAATATTTAGGAATTTGTGCAGTTTCAGATCATTCGCTAAGTCCACCATATTCTTCACTGTAAACATAGAGTATATATATATATATATATATATATATATATATATATATATATATATATATATATATATATATATATATAATAGTAATATTCGGTTGGTAAAAAAACCTCTGATAGTACAACTTGTAAGTCTATCAAAACACATTGGTACCTGAGGAAAAATTGGAAAAAAAAAAGAAAGAACTAGAAACATCCGAACAGGGCGAAGGAAATCGTCAAGTGCCTTAAGTTTTTAGTCCAAAGAAAAAACCGCAAGCGATCATTAGAGCTAAAACATAGAGTGCTCAATACGCTAAGCAGAACTGGGATAAATAAAATAAATCTTAAGAAGCCAGGAAAAACCTACCTAGGTTTCACCTAAACGGATCTTCAGGGTAATCTGGCTTTGTACACACACACACACACACGCATATATATATATTCTTGTTAGGCAGATTAATTTAACGACGTATCGACCAGTTTTATAGGAAAAACATCACAATGCATTAATAGAGAAGTAGATATAGAGTAAAGAAAATAGACAAATCCTCTTTTACACGGTATTGAAAATGGTAGATATTGGTTATGTTTTACACTAGAGTAAAAGAAAAGTGAGAAGAAATGTATGCATAGTATCCTTCAACGCTAGCACGACTCGGAGTTTCATGTATATATATATATATATGTGTGTATATATATATATATATATATATATATATATATATATATATATATATATATATGTGTGTGTGTGTGTGTGTGTGTGTGTGTTTGGGTATGTTTGAGTGTGTGTGTGTGTGTGTGTTTGGGTATGTTTAAGTGTGTGTGTTTGGGTGTGTGTGTTGTGTTGTGTGTATTGTGCGTGCGTGTATACAATTCTGGCAATTCTGATACTTCAATACCTCAAATCGTTATTTAACAAGAGATTATAAATACTATCAGGATGTATATACATACCAAGAAATACTTACAGGTAAATATGGCACCCAGATAAGTTTTAAATCCGGGTCTATACAAAGAAAAAAAATGGCGTTCATATTTAAAATTAGCGTTCATCCATAATTATACAAATATAACCTGGCCTGACGATTCCTGATCATCGGAGAGAAACTTGAGTAGCTAAGGAATTTTGTATTTCATATAGGCACCGATATTGAGAGAACTTAAAACGATTACTTGGTTACTTATTTTAGCGCATCATTTTAACTTGCAGTTATTGCCACGTGACGCAAACGATCGTGCATTATCTAAACAAATTAGCTGTAAATATTCTGTAATCGTCCAATACCCTTCCCGACAGTCCAAGACTTCCAACACCGCGGCTGATCGATGAAGATCGCTTCGATCTCAGGCCTGCCCTATCTCATGTTGTGATTTAAGTTTGATCATAAGGAGGCCAAGATCGAATCGTCGCAGGTATCTTCGTGGCTGGTCCAAACAGGACGAAGACGTACAGGAAAAAAATAACACTCGAATAAATTGAACAAAAAGTAAATATATATATCAGTCCTTCATACAATAATTGGTTATATCAGAATTAATTATCATCTAAATCGGAAGTGATATTATTGTTGACTTGGTAAAGTTTGGTTTGCTGTTTTGGTTAAATTCGACACAAGACTGAAGTCGGGGGCTTTTCTTTGTCAGACAATCACCTGGTGGGGGTATCACAACCAGTGGCTTGGGACGGGCTCTCTGCTGTCTCTCTGCTGTCTCTGACTCCGTCTTGTCTGACGAATTCGCTTTGAGCATTCGTGTTTATTGACATTTACTCAATCTAGCACGAGACATGGCGCATAGGGGAATTCCGGTGAATCCCTTTTGTTGTCACCTTACTTCATAATCCTTGGGAATTCCCTTTTTCCACTCTCCCATATTATTACCTCTCAATAAATATCCTCAGCTTATCAACCCACTCCTGGTATTTCAACTCAACTTTCGACCCGGAGAAATCAACTTCAAATTCGTTGTTTACAAGAATGACGTTTTCGCTTTACAGTTTGCATTTTCAGATGCGTAGAACATATGTTAACCATAATTGTCCTCTAAGTCTGGGTCATTTTTCATTGTTCAAACATCTGGTATATCAATTCCAGGTGTCGTCTATATGTGAATTAAATCGTCAATCTTTTCCCACGGAATTTTAGGTATTAACCCTTCTTGTTCCAAAGTCTTTCAGTATATCGCTCCTTCCTATGTTTTACCATGGTAACAACAAATAGTATCACAATTCAACAATGCCTTTTTATAACCAAGACTGCATTTATATTTACATAAGTAGCAACGTAATCATTTTAAGTAACGCGCTTAATTGTGCTGTGTAATTTGTTGCGTTTTTTATACAGGGTGCGGCAGACACACCTCCCACACATACCTCTCAGAAATACCTCCTACATAATGGTAAGACATGTGTGGCAATGGTGTCTTTATCTAGCTAATGTCTTATCATTATCTAGGGTTCAACATAGCAGATTTGAACATTGATATGACAGTTGAATTGTCGCAACAAATATGTATTGTAAGGCACTACACACTGATTGGTGATTTCTTGCTCAACTTGACATCTATATTGTCTAATTTTGATTTTGCCGATGTAACATCCATCTTATGGCTTTCTCTTATATTTTGGATAGGAGTCATTCCCTTGTTCAAATTTAAATTTAATTTAAATCAAAGGGAAAAAAATTTCAGTGGCGGTGTTTTGCCTCCGGGGATCCACTTTGATCAAAATGAAATATAGTTATCTAAGTACCCTAGAAGCTATTCTTTTGTTCAAATTTAAATTTAATTTAAATCAAAGGGAAAAAAAATTCAGTGGCGGGGGGAGGAAGGTTGTGCCCCCGGGGACCCCTTTCAGAAAAATTGTCTTGCCGATGTGACGTCTATATTTTGACTTTCTCCTATATTTTAGATAGGAGTCATTCCCTTGTTCAAATTTAAATTTAATTTAAATCAAAAGGAAAAAAAAATCAGTGGCGGTGTTTATGCAAGGGGAACCCCATTTGATTAAAATGAAATATACTTATCCAAGTACCCTGCGTAATGTAGTTTCAGAATATATATGGTTATGGTGGGGGTCTATCTCCAAAACCCTAGTAGGAGTTATATAACAAAAAACAGACAGACATAGGCTACAACTTTATATATATATATATATATATATATATATATATATATATATATATATATATATATATATATATATATATTCTGAATTAAAATAAATAGCTGTAAATTCATAACAACACTTTCAAATATAGTGTGTAATAATTTTATAATGTTAGAAATTAGAAATTTTATTACCAAAGTTACAAAATTATAAACAAATGAATTGAATTAAAATTTCTTAAAAAATCAGGGACAAAAAAGTGCCCGTACCATTATAGCTTTTTGTGTAATTATATTAATGAATACCAATTAATTGGCATTTTATTTTTTAATTCCCTTAGAATTAATTTATATATTAAAATTCTATTATTACTTAGGCTGTTAAACAATTTTTTAAATCAATTTCTCTATAAATGAATTAATTTAAAACTGCTTTCAGAAAAGCAAACACACCCTCTATATTGAAAAGAAAAGAACGACCATTGGATGTCAGGAATAATATTTTAAAAGAATAAAAGAAAGGAAAGTCTAGAGAAAACTTTCGAAGCAGATCAGTCTTTCAAAAATTTTGCTTCAGTACGCAGTTAAAAAAATGGAAAAAAAACATAATATGGTTGTAAATTCGACAAAGATAATGTGCTTCAAGAAAAAATTCACGATGTTCCTGCCAAAGGTCAAACAACAGCTAAAAATGACTTGTAATAAGGTGCGACAGTCCCTGACGATTTTATTGGAGCATGTGATGGCTCAATGGGTTATGCTATCATTAGGGCATCTGTCCCCAAGCATAGTGACTCCTGAACACTTGAAGGAATCATTGCTAAAAATACAAGCTGAGTTACCCTATCATTCGAAGCTACTAGTGGACCCGGCCAAGAAATTATGGAAATATTACAACGCACTGGGTTGTGTTAAATGCTAGAAGATAAAAAATTAATAGTTGTGGTGTCTATTCCATTGTTAAACAAGGGAAGTATTTTTGGAATTTATCAAATTATAAATTTACCTATTCCCTACACCCCCAACCAAAACAGCAAACCAGATTTATCCCAGGTCGACGATAGTATCACTTCCGATTAGATGCGGGCTGTGCTGGTAAGTAATTGCATGCAAACTCTGATATACGGAAACCACTAATTACATTTCTTCATTTTATTCCAGTGTTATTTTTCCCTGTACATCATCGCCCTGCTTGGACTAGCCCAACACGAAAATACCTGCGACGATTCGATCTTGGCTGATCTAAAAACCACAACATGGGATAGGGTAGGTCTGGATTGAAGCCGTCACTTCAGCGACCAGCCGTGGTGTTGGAAGTCTTGGATGACTGACTAGGGTGTGTTCACTTTTACACAGAGACAAACTATACCCACTATATATATATATATATATATATATATATATATATATATATATATATATGTGTGTGTGTATGTTAATCAATTCTCCCCAAGTAAGGTGACAATTCCACTAAGACGCAAGGGTTTATTGGAAGCGAAAGAGAATGAGATAACTTTAGAAGAAACAGGAAACATCATTCTAGCAAGTAACGTGGGCTAAACCTCTACTCTTGCTCAAAAAACCAGGAAAGAGTAGAAACTAGACAATAGGCGAACATTATATATATATATATATATATATATATATATATATATATATATATATATATATATATATATATATATCTCACTTTAAACGTTATATATATATATATATATATATATATATATCACTTTAAACGTGGATACTCGTATTTGAGTAGGCGCCCTGTTTATTTATTAAACAGTATATTTATTTATTTTCACCTACCGGCCTGAATGTCAGAGAAATCTTATTAATGAAAAGTTTGCGTTCTTCAGCAGGAATCCAACCTCAGGGAGCAAATTTTTCTTTAATAAAGACATTCAGGCCGCCGGTGGGCGAAAACAAATAAATATACTGTTTAATAAATAAACTGAGCATCTACTCAAATACGAATATCCTCTAAAAATAACGTTTAAGGTGATAAAAACGAGTCGGATTAATAAAAATCCATTCTAATGCACGCACACACACACACACACACACACACACACACACGCACACACACACACGCACACACATATATATATATTATATATATATATTGACAGGGTTTGACATGCTGGTCTTCTGCATAAACTTCAGGGGTACGGTATTAAATGACGATTGATTTAATCCAGTCGTTCCTATCAAATCGTAAAATGAAGGTCGTTTTAAACGGGCTCGCTTCCAGATCCTTTCACACAAATGAGGGTTTCCTCCAAGGCTCTATCTGGAATCCTTGCGCTGTTTCTGATCTTCATCAATGATTTTCCTGATGTCATCAGTTCCCAAGTAGACATTTATGCAGATGACACTCCCATTTACCCCTGTCTTAATAGCAAATACGTCAGAACTGACAAAGTTAAGCTGACCGCTGCCCTTGAAAAGAATCTTCAATCAGTGTTTAACTGGGGCAGGAAATGGCTCGTAAATTTTAATGCCTCCAAAATGAAACTGCTCTCAGTTAACCACCATAAAGATGCTAAACTCCTAGAGAGCAACACCGCGCATTCTTGTCCTCATGTTTTCAACTGGCTCGAAGTTTAACGACTATATCGAATCAGTAGCTGCATCTACTGCTAGGAAATTTGTGACACTGTGTCGTGCCAGAAGATTTTCTTCATCAAAGTCCATCTTGCATATTTACAAATCTATCATTTGTCCGTGAATTGAATACTGTTGCCATATCTGGTTTGGCGCTCTTGCTATTAATCTCGAGGTTCTTGACAAAATCCAAAGAAGGGTCTGTAATGTGATCTATCCTGACTTGGCGTCTCGACTTTAGTCACTTTCGTACCGACGTGATGTGGCTTCCCGCTGTCTTTATTTACAAATATTTTTCAAGGCAACTGCTTTGACGAGTTTTGTTTTCCTGGTGCCCGGACTACGTGAATTTATGCGTGCTACTAGATTGGCATCTAGGTCCCACACTTTTACTGTTGAAAGAGTTAAATGTAATCGCAACTTCTACTCCAACAGTTTATTTTATCGCACTTCCCGCCTGTGGAACTCCTTTCCGTTTACATTCTTCCATGATAACTACGATCTTCAAAAAATTAAATGCAACATGAATCGACATCTTCTGTCGTCTTGAATCCCGTTCACCTTTTATTCTTTCTTCACTCCTCCCTATACAAATCTTTTTTCCATTTTCACTCACTGTAACCCCCTGCATTCTAGTGGCATTCCCGCCTTGCTTGGAATGAAATGATTAATATATATATATATATATATATATATATATATATATATATATAGGTAATAATCCGTTGGTATATAATCCAAGTGAATCCTAATAATATAAAATATTAAAACTGATCTACAAAGAGTCAAAGTATTTATTCAAACGGAGTAAATAAATCACATACAAAAGGAATTTAAAATTACTTCATGTTATGATCAATTCACCTTACGAATTAAGATTTAGTCGCAAGTATTTTCAAACCGATCAAGGTAATAAGATAAAATAAAATGAAAAGAAACCAGACCCAAAGTAAATTTTAGAAGAAAGCAGAAGAAAAGAAAGGAAGAAAAACAAAAAAAAAAAAAAAAGGAAAAGTAAAGGAATAGTGAAAAGACAGAATAAGAAGAGGGAGAAAGAGAGAGAGAAGGAGGTAAAACAAAAGCACACAATATATGGAATTTAAAACAAACGAGAATTAATACATGTTATTAACAAAACAATTGTACGCATATGAAATCAAAGGAAAAGGCATTAAAATCTAGTTATATGGAATATGCTTGCAAGTATGTGTGTGAAACAAGCGTGTGTGTATGTGTGTTTACGGGAGTCCAATAGTCACAATAATAACGCACAATTAAAAATACACCTTCCCAAATAACAAACAAACAAAAAGAAAACAAAGCAAGGAAAAAAAAAATCATTCAAAATGCCGGTTTTCGGAAGTTGCCATTCCTTGTTTCATATACAGACCTGCATCGGGTAGAAGAACGGTGTCTATGGCGTGGACGATTCCATTGTCGGCCACCATGTCGTGCTCGATAAGCTTAGAGTTTGCGACGAAATGTCCTTCTGGAGTGCAGGACACCTTTAAACGATACCCGTTCATATTGGTCAGGCCACACGAAATGACAATCGCATCGCCGCAAATGATTTTTCGAGTCACGTGATGAGATACGAATTCTGTTAAAAAAGAGAACAAAAAAGAAACGACATTCAAAATCTTAAATATATTTTTTCCATTGATTAAATGACAACGCATAAAAAGTCCTGAATTACTTATCATTCATTTTCCGTATGTTGAGCAAAAACACAATAACTTAATAAGATACACAGCGCGCGCAAACCGAGTGTAGTACAGTTCGGTACAATCCAATAGAGTTCGATTGCGAGACAGGAGGATTTCTTTGGTAACAAAGAAAAAGTATACTGAGCTGTTACGTGACATCTGTCCTTCTTTACGGCAGCGAATGTCGGACGATTTCCTCAAAGATGAAGAAGAGACTCGAGGCGACGGAGATGTGGTTCTGCAGAAGGATGCTGAGGATATCGTGGAACGAACGTGTGAGCAACGATGAGAGAATGCAAACAAGGAGAAGGCTTATGCTTAACATCAGGAAGAGGCAGCTGAAGTTTCTGGGACACATAACGAGGAAGGAGGGCCTGGAGAATCTAATACTCACGGGTCGAATAGAAGGAAAGAGAGACAAGGGAAAGCAGCGCGTGACATATCTGGCGAACTTGAGCAAGTAGATGGCAGAACGTGGTCTGGGGAGGGTAGCAGAGAGAAGGAACTTGTTGAGAGCTGCAAGGGATAGAGGGAGATGGAGAGCCATGATCGCCTACGTCCTGAAAGGACATGGCACATAAGAAGTAGAACAATTCAAATATATCATATAAGTGATGTCATGGTTTACCGATTACATCGGAAAAGAATTAATGAAATATTTAGACGTGTTATTATTTTAAGTGCTTATTAAATATTTTATACCCGTTTTAAAATAGCGTTTTCTATGGTGAAAGATATTTTTTACGCCGGTTCATTTGTATATTAATAGCTTTGAGTATATGAGTCTTTCCTTGCAGTGAGTGTTATATAATATTTTGGTATTATCTCCTAATATTGTCATATGTTAATAATTCTATATTTTTGTTTGCTTGTGATGAGATGATCGATATGGCTAAGTGACAAGTCAACCCACGAGAAAGTGTGGTGCATGTGGAACCAATGTAAGAATTTAATGCTGATTTTTGATTATTGATATCGGAAATCTAACAAAAGACATGCGAATTCATAAACGACATTGTTTGTACACTGGTGGACTTTTGAGGAACTGAATTATTGATAATAATTTTGTACATGTGTGTAAGATTTGTCACACATTCTCCGTCGTGGTGTTGTAGCCAGCCGATGACTTCGCATATTGTTGTTAATGTAGCGCGTTCTGTCTTTAAATCTTTCATATCTGTGACATTATGTCAGTTTTAGATGAGTAAATAACGGTAAGATTTGAGAGACAAATATTAAATAATCATTTTTCCGTTATCAGTATCCTGGATTTTATGATGTTTATAATATTGTCTTTCATTATTGTTAAATTGTTAAATATATATAAATTAAATAATATATATATAAATGTTAAATTTAAAATATAAAAAAAAAACACACACATAAAATATTGAATTTAAAAGAAACGAGAATTAATGCATGTTATTAACAAAACAATTGCACACAATTTAATACACAATATTAATATTATATATTAAATTGTTAAATATATAAATTGTTGTATATTGTTAAATATACAACAATTAAAAGTAACAGAGCTCAATACCAAAATTTTCTGGAGCTTTTCTTAGCCAACAGTTACATCAACAAGCACACATTCACACGTACACTTGATTTATTGAATATAATAACATCTATTGATATACGTAAAAATCGCACAATTTAACGCATGTAAAGGTGAGCAGAATTTTACCAAAAGAATGCTTAATAGATATTTACAGTAATAATTATTATCGATAAATAAAAATTCCATGATAATTATTTTAGAACGATTGAGCGTTTCGCGTTGTTATCGGTCCTCAGAGTCAAGTAAGAATTATTATCATTAATATTATTTTATTTCTGACCTTGGGGCGCGTTAAGATCATAAACCTTTTAGTCAGTCTTAAGTAAGCATTGGGAAATTTGTATTTATGGATAATACATACACACGCCCCTCCACAGACACACTCACATACACTGCGTGCCAAATTATTATTGTGATAAATTTTTTTCTAATATTTCAAAAACCGTCCAATCAATTCACACAGAATTTTCACACAATGTTGGCAACACTGATCTGCGTAATCACTGAAATTTTTGTACTGATATGCGCAATGTAAACAAACTGGCGCCATATTTGTTATTAGCGCGGTGATTTGAGCGTGCCAAATTATTAGGAAGGTTTAGTAAAATTCCCAGAATTATAGCAAACAAAACGTTTATTAATGTTGAACGTGAATGTTTATGATCAAAAGAAGCTAATAAATAAGATAATCAAACAAATAATAACAGATACAAACAAAGGCACAGTTTTAAACAAATTAATAGGGAATGTGCTTTCCCTGTTTTGAAATTACTTGAAAAAGTCGACGATCCATAGAATTTGTTAATTGAAGGATGTCATCTGCTGTAATGCCGCGAGATATGTCAAGAATTGCTTCCCACAACTCAGCGTTACTCCTGAATTGTCATCCGTTGGCGTACAGTCTTCGCTTCATGATGCTCCAATGGTTTTCGATTGGGTTCAAATCCGGAGAATTTGCTGGCCACTTCATTTTTCGTGGTCCATCGAAGCCTAACTGTTTCAAATATTCAGTAGTCTTGTGAGCAGCGTGTGAGGGAGCATTATCTTGCATAAAAAACAATGGCCCTTCTGAAGGCAACTCTTTGCCTTTTCATCCACGGTTCAAGATGCTCCTTCATAAATGCTATGTATGCATCAGCAGTCATTTTGACGCCATATGGTACTTTTCCATGGGCCCACTAATAATACCACCCCAGATAATTATGCTTCCACCGCCTTGTTGGCGTTTCAAACACTGACGGCGATTCTGTCCTTTCTGTCCCAGGCTTTGCACCATCTATCTGGCCCATCAAGTGTTGCTCGAGTTTCGTCTGTGAAAAAAACTTTAGAGAAGTCAATCTTCATATTGTTCTCGGCCCATTTCAATCGATTTTGAATGTGATTTCTCGTCAACGGAGGCTTCGATACAGGTTTGACTGTTGTTGCTATTTCCCTCAGATACCGACACCGAGTACTTTTAGACACAGTAGGATCCCCACTACGACTGAAAAGCTCTTGACTGGTAAGTCCAGGGTTCTTCGTGGCCTCTCGTTTAAGTCGTGACATGAGACGACGTGAAATAACCCTCGGCTTGCCTTTATATGCCCTTTTGCGTACTTGTGCAGGGTCGGCGGTGAATTTTTCACTGTATGATGACACTTCCCTATCAATTTAAAAATTTCTAGGGTACATTTACTTTTTGAGTGTTCTGAGGTAATAGTTTTCTTTTCAGCATCACTTTAACTGCTTTTACGGCCCATCTTTTCACTAAATCCTTATACTTTTATAATAATTTGGCACGCTCAAATCACCGTACTGATAACAAATATGGTGCCAGTTTGCATTGGGCAGATCAGTACAAAAATTTCAGCGATTGCGCAGTTCAGTGTTGCCAACATTGTGTGAATATTTTGTGTTAATTAATTGGAGGATTTTTGAAATATTAGAAAAAAAGTTATTTCGATAATAATTTGGCACGCAGTGTATATATATGTGTGTGTGTGCGCGTGCGCGCGCGTGTGTTATTACTATGAATGTTACTTTTATTAACTAAGCATGTTCGTTTATTATCTTAAACCGTGAAATTAATAACAACAGGATATTAAGTTCTACTAAAGAAAAATGTACCTACCGGAAGGAATCGAACTTTTATCCCTTTTTACATCAGAGAAACGTCTGATTATATATATATATATAATGAGAGAGAGAGAGAGAGAGAGAGAGAGAGAGAGAGAGAGCGAGAGAGAGAGAGAGAGAGAGAGAGACGTGAGAACGCTGGAAACAAAAACAGTAGAGTAAATATAATGCTTGGAAACGAATGTAGCAACATTCGAAAGTACTGGGTAAAAATTATATGAAATAAAAATAAATATTAACTCTGGAAAATTTACGGATAACAGAAAACCATTGATTCGGTAATTTGAAAAAATTAATAAATAATTTGATGTACAGAATTTGTCGATATTTAATCAAACATGTTTGAAAGAATTATTGCTACCTAGATACACTTTATATATATATATATATATATATATATATATATATATAAAATCTCTCTCTCTCTTTCTCTTACTCTAAAAGTAGAAAGAAAACAAACTTTATCTCTCTCTTTCTCTCTCTCTCTCTCTCTCTCTATATATATATATATATATATATATATATATATATAAAGAGGTTATGAACTTAACGGTTTTTAACATTTTTACAGTCATGCATGTTGGCTTGGGAAAATAGTAATTCTTTCGGGAAGGGAGATATTTGAAAAAATCCGCGGAGTAGATTTATATTTTGATAAGATACGATCTCGGCACGCACGAGAATTTTCCCTCTCAGTAAGTCTCTTTCTCTTTTAATAAGTGTGGCATTCAGTGTTGCGGTTGAGCATATTTCTCTCTCTCTCTTTCTCTCTCGTTCTCTCTCTTTCTCTCTCGTTTTCTCTCTTTCTCTCTCTCCCCCCCATATATATATATATATATATATATATATATATATATATATGTGTGTGTGTGTGTGTGTGTGTGTGTGTGTGTGTGTATACTAAATTTCGTTTGTTGTGCTTGTTATTAGTGTTCGAGTATAAAAACATCTTTTAATGTTGTATTCCATGATCGTCACCTAATTCACCCCACCTGTATCATTGCCGCAACTTAATGCCGACTTTTATCTTCTGTCAAATTCGATGTAACTTACTCAATAATCACATATAAGCATCTACATGTTTTTTCTCATCCTGTACCTTGCCTGAGATTTGTATTTGTGAAATGATTGTCGGAATGTGAACTCCTACATTTTCAACCATAAACCCTTTCGTTTGTATTCTTTATTCTAATATATTTAATCAGTTGGCGATATTTATTTTTATTTTGACATTAGAGAAACAAACAAAAAGCAGTGAAAGAAGAAAATAAACGTGCATGTATTGCACATTCTTCGTTATGCTTGCCATCTGGAGGAATTTAAGTTTAAGAACAACTAAAACTCAACAGAAGGTTAAGATGTGACATTTGGCGTCGGCGAAAGAAACATATTGACACAAATCAAAATAACATTCAGCATGAGAACAAAATTCGTTGTTTATTATATTTACTTTTTTCCATCGTATTCTTTCTTGTGAAAAATTTAATTAATATTATAGTTATCAAATAGAAGAGAAACTCGGTAAGTGTTTATGAAAAAAAGAATGGGATAAATTTAGAGCAATATTACGAGAAGGAATTCAGTAAAGGTTTCAATAAGGTTCTTCCGAAGGGCAACATGATCTTCCACAAACTTAACACACCCTTTCCATACACTAAAACCTTTTTCACTGACCCCTCATATATTAGCTTTCGATAGAATAATTTAATCGATCGATCACTATGGGAGTAAAGAGCGAATTTGTAAACAGTCACTATTACTACTGATGATGCTTGACTCTCCAAGCCGACTGAGTTCTCTAAGTGACTGGTGTGTTTATGAAAAATAAATACACAAAAATTCGCCTTTCTCTCTGACAGGCGTCGATGTCCTAGGGATTAGAATCTCCGATACCAAGTCGATCGGGTTTCGGTCCCGGCTTGAAGCGATCGGATGTCTAGCCACACTGATGAGTTGTGATACAGGGAAACGATCTGTTTATGGATGACGAAGAGTACATATATATAAGTAGCTCTATTAGTCTAGTTAGTTTCCTCTTCATAAGCAAGATCCGCTGGCCCAGTGGTATGATGCTTGCGTTGTATCGTAACGGTCCGGATTCGATTCCTGGTAGTGGATGTGCACTGCTGAGGAATCTATAAAAGGACGAAACGGCCATCCAGTGTTTTTTGCCTTCTGTTGAGGATTGTTGTCCAAGACTCGATGAATTATGAATTATTATGCGAAATGATTCAAACTTCCCAAAAAGTCTATCATATATATATATATATATATATATATATATATATATATATATATATGTCACAAAACCCAACATAGTTAAATAATCGGTAATTAAAGATAACAGAAAAGGAGCTCCTATGTTATGCTTTTCGGATCGAGAGGTTTGCAGACAAATAATTGTTTTATAAATACTTTCATGAGAATTCTTCAGATGGGTTCTTCGCTATGGTACCCTGATTTTTTTTTTATTTATTTAAGCGCAGCACCAGACTGGCGTCGAGGTGTCATTAATTTGCAGTTGAGCGGGATAGCTGTAACTGTAATTTCTATTTTAACAGCTTCTTCTCTCGCCCTTCTCGCTTATGGATCTCCCTTCCGACTTTCCAGCTAACTTTAATGTGCAAAAATTTAATTGCAATATCAATCGCTATGTACTGTTCTCCTGATTACCCTCTTCTCTTTCTGGTCATTATAGTTTCTGCTCCGAATTCTTCCACACCCTGTAACCCCTTGTGTTTTAGTGGCATTACTGCCTGGCTTGGGGTTATATCGGTTAATATATATATATATATATATATTATAATTATTTTTAAAAAATATGATTCCTTCGCTACCTAAGAGTTCTCATGCTTCAAAAACGAGAGCCGAAAACCTCAATATAATTTATTAAAATTAAATTGAGTTAAAGCATCAAGTCCTGTTTCATCCTCAAGCGAAAATTTAGGAATCTTCCTAAATTTTCGCTTGAGGATGAAACAGGTCTAGTCAGCTGTTGTGTTAGATAAATATAGCATACTTTAAAACTATATTTTTATCATATATATATATATATATATATATATATATATATATATATATATATATACAAATTTACCTCATTCGAATAGATATTTCAACCAACAAGAAAACCTATGTTGGCATTATCAACTCAGAAGGGTGAAGTAATTAAAAGTCCGAATGAGGTAAATTTGAATTTCTATGTAATTTATATGCTCTGTTATAATAAATACATTGAGCTCTTTTTGTGGATCAGCTTTAATATTTGATATTATTAGGATTCACTTGGATTATATACCGACGGATTATTACCTATACATATATATATATATATATATATATATATATATATATATATATATATGTATGTGTGTGTGTGTGTGTGTGTGTGTGTGTGTGTGTACGCTTAGTGAAAAACAATTAAATGTTCTCCAAAATTAAATGATTTCCAAAAGCGAAATTCTTGAGATACAGGAATATTTCATTATTTAAACTGTACGAACTGTTGTCCTTATCTTTGTTGCCATATTCACGACGTTTCGGCCGTTGTAATTCCCGGTCTTCTTCAGGTGATTGAAATTTCGAACTGAATCCTTTATTTCGTCCACTGGGGTCGATTGCTCAAGTTCCATGTGTCATGCCTCTTCTGGAGGTCGCAGTATCAGTTAACTCACCAAGTTTTTGTTCACCTCAGCTGTCGCTAGGTATTGAATTCACAACTCTTTCCGTCAACTCACTGGATTCAATCAACTCTTCTATCCATTGGGTAATGTGTCCTTGAAGAAGGCCGGAGCGTAGAACGCCCGTAACGTCGTGAATATGGCAATAAAGTTGAGGACAACAGTTCGAACAATGTAAATAGTGTAAATAATTACAATCGCTCATCTCAGAAATATAGACAGGAAAATTTCATTAGAAACAAAAAAAGTGTGGTGATCTTTTACGTTATATATGAATCCTTCTACGTGGCAGTGAATATTGGACAATTTCCTAAAAGATGAAGAGAAACTTTTAGCTGTATGTATAAAATTAAGGTAGACTAGGCTATTAAACCTTGGAAGAGCAACAAATCTTGGAGAAGGAAAACACTGAATTCAGTCTTCCTGCCAACATATCAAAGGCCAGCGTGGTTGGGTAAGACACATTACCCCCGATTTCTGAAAGGTCTTGAG
Organism: Acanthosepion lycidas; assembly: GCA_963932145.1. NCBI lineage: Eukaryota > Metazoa > Mollusca > Cephalopoda > Sepiida > Sepiidae > Acanthosepion > Acanthosepion lycidas. The sequence goes on along the minus strand of OZ010584.1, from coordinate 74,703,937 downwards.
GAAAAACCTTTCTGAAGACGTGCAGTGGGCCGAGGAAATGGTCGATATAAATAAATTAAAAAACTTGTTAACCAAAGAGAAAAAAGTGTCGTGGTTTCCATTCTGTAATGAATAAACATATAGCAATTTTGGCAACACTATTAAAAAGATTGTAAATCTTGTAAACGAGCAAAAAAAAAAAAAAAAAAAAAAATGGGTAAGAAGACAGAAAGAAGTAAAAATGAAAGAAAAAGAAAAAAAACGATAAAAGTAAAAGTAAAAAAGAAAGAAAAAAGAGAAATCACAAAGAAAAACGAAAGGAAAATAAATAGAGAAGATTGACGGAAGAAAAAGTAAAAATCAAAAACGAAAAGGAAAGAAGGAAAAACAATAATAAATAGAAAGAATAAAGAGAGTAAAAGAAAAAAGAAAAGGAAAAACAATAATAGAAAGAATAAAAAGAGTAAAAGAAAAAAGAAAAGGAAAGAAAAAACAATAATAGAAAGAATAAAGAGAGTAAAAGAAAAAAGAAAAAAGAAAAGGAAAAACAATAATAGAAAGAATAAAGAGAGTAAAAGAAAAAAGAAAAGGAAAGGAAAAACAATAATAGAAAGAATAAAGAGAGTAAAAGAAAAAAGAAAAAAGAAAAGGAAAAACAATAATAGAAAGAATAAAAAGAGTAAAAGAAAAAAGAAAAGGAAAGAAAAAACAATAATAGAAAGAATAAAGAGAGTAAAAGAAAAAAGAAAAAAGAAAAGGAAAAACAATAATAGAAAGAATAAAAAGAGTAAAAGAAAAAAGAAAAGGAAAGAAAAAACAATAATAGAAAGAATAAAGAGAGTAAAAGAAAAAAGAAAAAAGAAAAGGAAAAACAATAATAGAAAGAATAAAGAGAGTAAAAGAAAAAAGAAAAGGAAAAACAATAATAGAAAGAATAAAGAGAGTAAAAGAAAAAAGAAAAGGAAAGGAAAAACAATAATAGAAAGAATAAAGAGAGTAAAAGAAAAAAGAAAAGGAAAAACAATAATAGAAAGAATAAAGAGAGTAAAAGAAAAAAGAAAAGGAAAGAAAAAACAATAATAGAAAGAATAAAGAGAGTAAAAGAAAAAAGAAAAGGAAAGGAAAAACAATAATAGAAAGAATAAAGAGAGTAAAAGAAAAAAGAAAAGGAAAAACAATAATAGAAAGAATAAAGAGAGTAAAAGAAAAAAGAAAAGGAAAAACAATAATAGAAAGAAAGAATAAAGGAAGTATTAGGTTGGTGCAAAAATAATGACGTAATAATGTCGTTTTTTGAAGTTAAAAAGTACGTCAAAAAACGACATTATTACGTCATTATTTTTGCACCAACCTAATAAATAGAAAAAGAAAAACAAAGGCAAAATTTAATTGAAAGAACTAAAGAAGACAAAAATGCAAAAATAAGGAGAGAAAAAAAAAAAAAAGAGAAGCGCTTAAAAAGTGTAGTACTTACTTTTAAGTGTTTCTTTATTCCTTAGTTTGTTTCTCACACCTGGCGTCAGTTTTCGGATGGCGCGATTAGTTGGGGCAAAAATCGTGAGTGGATTCGACTGGATCAGTTCTTCGGCAAGGTCAGCCTCGTAGATCATGTCTAGAAACATACTAAACTTTTTTCTCTCGTTTGACATCAAACTTATCACGTTCTCTCCTTCATACGGTTTTACAACCTGAAATTAAAAAAAAAAAATACCCACAAAAACTATTTTAAATTGTCAGAGTTTTTGAAATAAAGTATTTTAGTCATTCAGAACATTTTTGCGACCATCCTCATCCTTTTTTAAGGAGGAGTATGTTTAATCGTCCGAACAAAATTGTTAGGAAATCCCCCTATTTGAAGACCGAAGAATATATCGACCGGCAGCGTGATGATGAAAAAGTAAACAAAAAAGATAAAAGTATATGTAAATTATTCGTAATACCGAAAAGTCAAAATCGGTTAATCGAATGTTGATCGATTGCTTTCAGTCAACTTTTGAAGATTAATTCATTTTGTTACCTAGTCGTATTGTAGTGGTTGGCAAATTAGCAAAAAGTCGTTAATCGTTCGTTCCTCAATGAATATTCCGAGCAGAAATTACTGTGTTAAAAGCAACCCCCACCTTTTGTTCTTTCTTATTCTTGTTCTTGTTCTTTTTTTTTTTTTTTTTAGTAATTTGAGGATTTTAAAACAAATAAGAGATGACTTATCAAAAGTGCTGATCAAAATGAGACAGCGGGAAATAGCAAGCATTTTGGTAATTGTTAAAGAGCATGCAGCTGGATAACATTCTGTTAACGTGATAATAATAATAATAATAATAATAATAATAATAATAATAATAATAATAATAATAATAATAAAACGCTGACGTTAGCAGACGGACAGACTTTACCCAGTCATTAAAAGATTTAGTACGTTTTCTTCTGCTTGCTGATTGTCTTGATGTACTTGTTCAGTTTCTTGTATATTTTTCGATGATTGTGTTCTCAGCTCAATTTTGTTGATGAGCAATGTGCGGATACAACACAAACAAATTCGTTGCAGAGTTTCGAAACAATAATTAATGCTGATTTGGTACATGAGATACAAACTTTTAGAACACATTACAACACAACCAGAAACAGTTCGTTGGGGCCTCAGAATATGCTCTGCACCTCTTGAAAGAGTTAAACCGCTCTAATGAGGCGTCCTGGGTATGACGACAAACTACACCTAGCAGCAAGGCCTCTGATCGGAAGCTTTTGAGGAGCGTGGGGTCACCTCTTAATTGCTGTTGTTTGCAGGCCCATCATGACCAGCAATAAATTTTTAAAGAAAAAAATATTATCAGTAATACACTTTTGAGAATAATTTTACCAGCAATAAATTTTTGAGAAAAAAAAAAGAAAGGAAAATATTACCAGCAATACATGTAAAAAAATATTACCAGCAATACATTAAAAATATTACCAGCAATATATTTTTGAAAAAAAATATTACCGGCAATACATTAAAAAGTATTACCAGCAATACATTAAAAAGTATTACCAGCAATACATTTGTCTCTCAACAAAAACTCTCTTTACAAAAATACGTCTATGAAACCTGATCTTCAAACTAATTTCTTACAAAGAATACATATTATATTTATATGAACCTATCCTGAAAATCTTGTTGGTATTAAATAACCCACTGAGGTTGATATGCCGTAAAACAAAATAAACCAATCAGAAACAGTCAATTTTACAATGGAACATATCCACAGAAGTCTGCTTAAGTTTCTTACCACATTTAGCATTTGTAGCTCCACCAATTATTTGGAATTAAACATAAAGAAAAAAATAGAAACTTGGAGTTGAAAATTCTTTTTTTAAACTGGGCCAGATTTTTTGAGTAAGCATAAACTTTGATCCAATTCTTTAAGCAGTTGAAAATCACTGAAGATGATGAAATCCTTTTTATTCCTGAGATAAAAAGTCAAAATTTGGTTTAAAATTTGTGCTTCTTATGAAAATTGCCTATAAATATTGGTCAATATTCTTGTATTATTTCGAATTATTGTTCTCATCTCGGTTGAAATAGATGTTATTATAGACACAATATTTCGACCAAGTAACTCTGATCATCATCAGGTATCCATTCGCTCAATCAATGGATACTCGATGATAAGCAAAGAGTACTAAGTAATATTTAGCCACCCCCCACGAGGGTTACATATGGCACAAGGCCGGGTTTAACGTGGGATTTCCGAGCCCGTAGGCTCGGCCAAAAATATTCCCTCTTTGAACCGGCATAAACGGGTTCAGGGGCAGTCAACCACCCCAAACGAGACTCTGCCCTTCGGCGGAGCCTTGTCCGGGTTCCTCTCCACCCGAAAGCAGAGAGTTAGACTGTTACTTACCCCGGAGGCAAAGGGTACTAGGTTGAAACATTGGGTCTGTAATAACATCTATTTCAACCGAGTTGACAACAATAATTCGAAATAATACAAGAATATACAATTACTCATCTCAGAAATGAAATACAGTGCAACCTCGGTTCTCGGACGTCTCACATGTCGAACAAATCGGTTTTCGAACAGAAAATTGAAGATGAAAATGTCTCGGTTATAACATTGCCGAACCGAGTTGGTATTTACTTGACTCCCACAAGGTCAAGATGTGACACAAGGTCGTTTAACGTGGGAGACCCGAGTGTTTCCATTCTAAAGGCGACTGGTCCAAAACTGGTCACAGCATGTCCAAGCTGGTCAGAGCCTAGTCAAAGCTGGTCATGGCTTGTCTTAGCTAGTCCAGGCCGAAGCCAGTCCAAGCTAGTCGTAGCCGTGATCGAATCTCAGCCAAAGGCCAAGAAACGATCCAATATTTGTCAAAAACCCCAACGAAAAATCGTCGGGTGAGTTTTATTGCCGAACCGAGTTAACCGGAACGGAATAATTTCCGAGTCTATCACCGTGTTGTATACATTCGTGTGTTGTGGTGTGATTTTCTTTTCCAGTTTTATTGTACCAGGACATTTTTTCTCTACATTGATTCCTATTGGAAAATAGTTTCGGTTTACAAACATTTCGGGTTACGAACGCCTTCAGGAACGAATTAAATTCGTTAAACAAGCTTCCACTGTACTAAATTATGAATAGCGATACGAACTCGCCATCATAATCAAATGTCAAAAAACAATCTGACCGGGAATATTAAATATAAGCTCCAAAAACACAATGACTGTTCTTCGGGACGGTGGCGTAATGGCTATAGGTGTTGGTCATATAGGGTGACTGAAATGTATTTCCCTGTTTTATGAATGATGGACTCTCCCATCTAGCCATAAATTTTACAAGACGGGAGAGTCCATCATGCATAAAATAGGGAGTTACTTTTCAATCACCATGTATATATGTTACTGTCATTATTTCTATCTTTTGATTAGGTAGTGAATTACCAATTAAGCAATAACGAATTGACATCACAGATATCCTGATGACGACCCGAGTGTACTTGGCTGAAACTTTGTGTCTTCAATAACCATTTATATTAACCGATATGAGAATAATAATCAGTTACACATCTCCGAAATGAAATAATAAAATATTGGTCAATTACGGTGGAGTAATGGATAGCGGCTCGAATTGAGGAATCAGATGAGCCGAGTTCGATTTCCAGTCGAATCCATTACATTCACTTGCGTGTTAAAACCCTTGGGAAAGGTATGTATCATCTTCTTCTACCCCCCAAGCTATGGGGAAATAGCAGGAAAGACCGGGTTCTATAGCCTTGGATGGCAACTGGTCTACCGTAGAAAGAAATGGCAACCTACTGCAGGAAAAAATCTGCCTCGTCAGTCATGTATCGAAAGATTCATGATTACGCATGGTACATAACTAACTGAAGCTGAAAAATGTCTTCTCACAGAAATGTTATGCTAAATATTAAAAATAATTATCGGATTTCAAAACACTATAACTTTCGTTTGAGAAGCCTTTATAAACGTGATTAACTTTCACTTTTTGTTCTTCAGCATGTCGATTACATTTTGAAAAATTATACGTAATAATTAAATGAAAAAAAAACCAAAAACATTTCAGAATAACAGCACATTCCATATGGCCCGTGGGCAGGATAAATTATCAAGAGGGGCAGCATTTAGCTTACGGGTTTTATTTATCGACCTGTGTTTTTACAAACCAACGAGTAAAACACAGACCTAATTGGTAGATAACAATTTCTGCTTGATAGTGCAAATTATTTGAAGTATCGAATTTTCCATTGTGGATTTCTTAGGTTAAAATGACCTTGTCTCATTTTGTACATGTTGTATTTCAGCTTCGTTGTTACACTCCAGATTATGAGAGAAAGATCTAACCATTTTGAATTCAGGACGTTAGACGAGTTTCCGATCTGAAATATCCAGTCGGTTCATTTCTGCCTTTGTCTTTCCCCATTTAAAAATAAAAAACTCTTATAGGTCACATAATTCTCAACCTGTCGTACATCCAAATATAAGCAGAAACAATATTTCTTAATATTATCGATCAAGATTTAATTATTTCAGTTTAACTGGCGTAGATACTAGCTTATCCGGATATTAAATGATTAAATGCGTTTTCTTCTCTGCTTTTTGATTGTCTTTCTTAAGTGATGTATTTGTTCAGGTTCTTGTGTATTTTTCGATGATTGTATTCTCAGTTCAAGTAAAATAAAAATGAAAATGCAACCATTGAACACATTTTTTTATTTTCTCGTAGAAATCGTAGAAATATTAGTGATCTACAGATAACAATTAATCCTATCGATTAATTGTTTATCGTGCTATTAATTCCCTGCTTTTGCATTCAGATTTCTTTCTGTACTTGTATATAGGAAAAAGATGTCGATAACCGAATTAAAGCCGCTCACGCAACATACGGGAAGCTATTCGAAAGAGTCTTCGGCAATTTTGGACTAACATAAACCACTAAATTCATGATCTATCGAGTTGTTGTAATCTCGGCTCTCCTTGTACGCCTGTGAGACCTGGGTAGTCTACTGAAAAGACATCCGAAAACTTGAAAGATTCCATCAAATAAAACTTCGTCAAATTCTGCGGAACACGTGGCAGAACCGAATCACGAACAACGAAGTTCTCCTCCGCGCAAAAATGGAGAGCCTAGAAACTATCATGACTGGCCACCGACTTCGTCCGAATTCCAGACATCCGCTTATTCAAACAAATCCTCTTCTCGGATCTCGCATCTGGCAAGAGACCCCGAGGAGCCCCACGTCGTCGATTCAAGAATCAAGATGAGGACAGAAATCGATCCGTTCATTTGAGAGCAGTCCACAAACCCCCACCCCCCAAAAAAAAGGAAAAGAAAAAGCAACACCCTTCGAAAACCCAAAAGACAAATAGAACAGGCGAAGAGAGCCCGAAAAAACGCCAGAGCTCTCCTTCTCCTGAACCCTCCTGTTCTATCATTTCACGCAGAAGGAAATGTCGATGAGCACTCCAATACTCGGTATGCAAATTCCTCCGATGACGACGAAATCGGACCCTACAGAGTGGTGCTACAAAATTACAAACCACTTAACAAAAAGAACAAAAACGACATCGCTTGAACACTTCTAACTGGTAACTAGGTTACTCACGGTTTTCCTCGTTTCTCTTGTCTTTTTTTTTTGGTTATAGGTAAAATTATTTTCATAGTTTTCATCTTCCTTAAAACTTCCTCGTGGTAGCCATGACATTCATCAGTAGAACCACATCTCTGTCGATTCAAGTCCCTTCTTCATCAGTGAGGACATTGTCCAGCATTCTCCTATCGCCTGAGAACTCACTCTGAATATGTGTCTCGATTTACTCAAGGTTAAACTTACAAATAATAAACCTGAATAAAAATAAATCATTGCATATACTAATCCAGACGTTTTAAAATTTGAATATATTATCGTTCATGTTTGTAGATATAAACAGTGTGGGTAGAGTAACTACGACCTTTCTTCCTCAAGCGATCTTCCTGAAGTGCTGATTTATATGGCATCTATCTATCTATCTATCTAAATTTCTTTATATCTATATTAATCTCTCCATTTCTATCTAAATCTCTTTATATCTCTTGATACTAATCTCTCCATATCTGTTTATCTAAATCTCTTTATATCTATCTATCTATCTATCTATCTATCTATCTATCTATCTATCTATCTAAATCTCTTTATATCTATTCATACTAATCTATCTATCTATCTATCTATCTATCTATCTATCTATCTATCTATCTATCTATCTAAATCTCTTTATATCTATTTATACTAATCTAACTAAAATGCCGATGAACTTTGCATTTAAATTTTTTGAAGTTTTTGTAGTTTATCTGGGAAGCAAGTAAACGAAAGGGAGTTCCACAGGCGAGAAGTACAAGAAAGAAACTTTTGGAGTAGGAGAGGCGGTTAAATTTAACTATTTCAAGAGTAAAAGTGTGGGACCAAGATGCCAATCTAGCAGTATGCTTACATTCAGTTGTCTAGACATCAGGGAAAAAAGCTTATCCGAGCAGTTGCTTTAAAAATATTTGTAGAAAAGACAGATCTATCTATCTATCTATCTATCTATCTATCTATCTATAGTTATATTAGGTTGGTGCAAAAATAATGACGTAATAATGTCGTTTTTTGACGTATTTTTTAACGTCAAAAAACGACATTATCACGTCATAATTTTTGCACCAACCCAATACTAATACCTATCTATCTATCTATCTATCTATCTATCTATCTATCTATCTATCTATCTAAAAGACAATATATCGAAAAAGGAAATTATTTCATTGTGAAAGAAGAGAAAATAATTGTTTATATTAAAAAAATGCGTGTATGCATTTGGAAATAAGTGCAATGAAGTAATTTGCTGCGTGGCGGGAGTGTACTTTTTGTATTCGCGCCGTTTAAAGCCCTTCTGGTGCAGACATAAACTTCCGCCTAACCTGTTTCAGTACATCACATATCACGTACTATAATCTTCTGCAAACTGCATGCATGTAAGAAGAGAAAAAGACTGATATGTTTTGTCAGCAGATGGCGTCAACTGTTTTGGCTTTTAAGAATGGAAGGAGGCGACACATGTATGATTTATACTTCTTTTAATTGTAACCTTTACTTTTCTTGAGAAATTACTTCTTTATACGCTCACAGAAACAAAATGGCTTAATCACGGCTAGGATAGAGGTAAATATTTACTGGGAATAACGTTGTCTCATATGGTAACGCCCGTATGCGTATATATATATATATATATATATATATATATATATATATATATATATATATATATATATATATATATATATACACTATGATATAACGATATATAATTTTGTATAATTTTATATTTCGACATACAGGATTTCATTGGACTTGGCTTTGATTACGTTGCCATGTCTACACACGTCAACAAAGCCCAGTCCGATGAAATCCTAACGGATGACACGCGTCACAAAAAATCCTTTCCAGTTTATAATATTTTTCTAAATATATAGACTATACCAGAATTGCTGATGTCTGCCGTATGTGGAGAAGATTCAATATGGCTTCTGCAATCGGATCCCCTCTACTATTACAAAAGTCAGTGGGATGATTGATATATATATATATATATATATATATATATATATATATATATATATATATATATATTGGTTGTAATGTGGATTTAAAAAAAAAACATTTTATGCTTTATTTTCCATAATTTTACAACACATTTTTCAGGTCGCGCGATTCTCTTCAGTTAAAGAGTGGATATTTGCTGGAAGTCATCGTCTGCTGTTCCAGTTTTTAAGAACTCTGTCGAACACTCTGACCCATCCAACTATCGGCCAGTTAGCCTCTTGCCTCATTTTGGGAAACTCCTATAGGCCCTATTCAATGCTGAATTGGTTCATCATCTCACATTGAAGAGCCTTTTCTTAGACAAGCAATATAGCTTTCATTTCCCCAGATCAACTGCTGATATACTAACGACAAATTGCGGAAAGAGTCTATCATGCACTAGAAAAAAATAAAAAAACGGCGACGCCCAGGTTGTAGCATTGGACATCTCGAAAGCCTTTGACAGTGTCTGGCATTCAGGTCTTCTCCACAAGCTGAAAAGATACGGTATCTCTAGGCACGTTTTTGAGCTGATCCAATCGTTCCTCTCAAATCGTGAAATGAAAGTATTCCTGAACGGCCATTCGTCTAACGCAGGTACCATCCTTGTTCCTACACTGTTTTAAATCTTAATTAATGACCTTCCCGATGATATCAGTTCTCAATTTGGTATCTACTCTACCATTTACGTCTGTCTCGATAGTCAGACAGCGTCAAAATGGTAGCCGAAGTACAAAAAGACCTCAAGACCGTCGTTAACTGAGGCAAAAGATGGCTTGTCAAGTTTAACGCCTCCAATACTAAATTTCTCCCCATTAATCATTTGAGAGACCCGTCTCTATCTTCCGTCAGCAAGGCTGATGCTATCTCCCAAGAAAGTGATTCATTGTGTCTTCTCGGACTAACGTTCTCAGCTGACATGAAAGGGAAAGACTACATTGAATCCATTGCTATATCAGCTGCTAAGAAAGTCGTTTCACTGTATCGGGCGAGACAGTTTTTCTCTCCGAAATCTATCGTGCATATCTATAAGTCTACCATTCGTCCTTGCTTAGAATATTGGTGCCCCTTTTATTTACCTCAAGCTCCTTGATAAGATCCAAAGAAAAATCAGCAATTTTATTGGTCCTGATCTGGCGGCTCGGCTTCAGTCACTTTCCCATCACCATAAGGTTGCCCCTCTGTGCCTTTTTATAAATACTTTCTTGATAATTGTTCGGATAAGGTCTTCGCTATAGTACCCGAACTGTATGAATTTAAGCGCACTACTAGACTGGCGGTTAGATCTCATCATTTTACAGTTGAGCTAGATATAGCCGTAACTTCTATGCTAACAGTTTTTTTATTTCGCACTTCTCGCTTGTGGAGGTCCCCATCGGCTCCATGCTCTCTAACCAAAATTTAAATGCAATGTCAATCGCTATTTATTGTCCTCCTGATTGCTCTTTTCTCTTTCTCCTCATTACTAATATTTCTGTTCCTAATTCCTCCACACCCTGTAACCCCTTGCGTGCCAGTGGCTGTACTGTCTTGTTGGGGGTGATACCGATTAAATAAATAAATTAAAAAAATATATTTTTCTTGTCATGACGTGCGCAGTCACGGCTCTCCACAACGTCATTTATTTTGTTGCGCTTCGTAACTTTTGACCCTTTACCACCCCTCTTTGTCTTTCTTCTGCCATACATTGAACAAACCCGTTTACTCACTGTTTTTCCCTGCTTTTTTTGCCTTCAGTATGTTCTACTTATGGCTGTATCACGTTGAAACATCGGTTCCCGTACGATCCCACAATATCGTCATCATCTATCATGTGTTGTAATTTTAATTTTTGTGAGTGTAAAATTATCAATTGATGCATAGGTTACCATTGATAAATTCATTGGCCTAACCAATGTATCTTTTGCAGGCTGTACGTACGTGATGTCACCTTTACGGGTCAATGAAAACATCGAATTTTAAATCATAACAGTCAAAAATTGAAACGTCGAGTTGAAAAACTAATAGCAATTTCGTTTTTTTTCTTTATGCTGATAATTAACAGAAGAATGTTTGAAAGTTGCTCGTTTTGGATACTCTTGGATACCTAGAAAGTGTTAATGAATGAGGAATAACCAAAACGGAGGTTGGGAATGGAAATGGTAAACTTTAACATCAACAAAATACAATACTCGCCAGCGGCGTGAAGTAGGTAAACCACTGCTAGTGATGAACTACATAGACAGCATATTACGATATTTATGATTTTGTTGCAACCTAGAAAAGGTTACTGAATGAGGAATAACCAAAACGGAGGTCGGAAATGGAATGGTAGTCTTTATAACATCAACAAAATACAATACTCGCCAGCGGCGTGAAGTAGGTAAACCACTGCTAGTGTTGTACTACTTACAGTATATTATCACCACTTACAATAGTGTCCAACATATTATGAGGATTGAGACTTACCCATTAGAGTACATACAATAAAAACAATGCAGATTGTATTTCGCAAAAAAGAAGAAAAAAAAACTCTACTCAAGGATATTTGGAAGATAAACGTCTTTAAAGCAAGTGGTATTTGTAATTAGAGTGCTCAGAGACAATGCATTGATCGTAAGAAATAAACTTACATGTTCAACTAATTGTATGTACACTGAGATCGTGGTGATGTATCCCAGAGGTCGCGAACCACCGGCCGACGACCAGTAACGGGTTCTGGCCCATTTGGTACTGGGCTGCACAGAAAGAATAACACTTTTTTTGCTCTATTTTATTGACTATCGCGGTTATTCTTTATTGCGTTTTGCAATGCGCGTGACCGACACCGTCCCCTCTCTGGTCTGTGGAACAATTGTCTTGCATGACACCTGGTCCCTGGCGCAAAAAGGTTGGGGACTGCTGGTGTATCCTGTCAAACTCAGAGTAGTGACAGATAAATAAGCACTTACTTTTCTAACTATATATAAGTACTATATATAGTCACCAGGCAATATTTATTTCACCCCCCCACAATCACATACTCACAAACACATTCTCTCCTCTCTCTATATATATATCTATTACACACACACACACACACTCTCTCTCTCTCTCTAGATATATATATATATATTTCTCTCTCTATTATATACACACAATCTCCCTCTCACTATTTCTCTCTCTATTACACACATACACAATCTCTCTCTTTTTCTCTATTATAGACACATACATACTCTCTCTGTTTATCACACTCTTTCTCTCTCTCTATATATATATTTTGCTCTATTACACACACAATCTCTCTCTGTTATACACACACAATTTCTCTATTCCTCTATTCATTACACACACACACAATCTCTCTGTCTTTTATACACACACAATCTCTCATTATTTCTCTTTATTGTACATACACACACAATCTCTGTCTGTATTTCTGTCTCTATTATATGCACACACAATCTCTCTCTCACTCTCTATTATATACATAGAAACACAATCTCTTTCTATTTCTCACTCTGTCTCTCACACACACAGAGGCAACCTATCTCTATTTCTCACTCTATTAAACACACACAGATATATATATAATTGTATCGTTTAATATATTTATGTTGGGGAGAGTCGTCAATATCGGTTATAGTGCATTTGTAGATATAAACTGTGGGAATTGAAATCAACACTGCATAGCAACTAGAAGTTTCGCGCCTTAACTGATCATCAGACTGTATTTATATATATTTGTGTGCGCGTGTATGCGCGTGTATGCGCGTGTGTGCATGCGTGCGTGCGTGCGTCTATGTGTATGTGTGTGTATGTGTGTATGGTGTCCCTTGTTCAGCATAATGAGTTGAATATATTTTTAATCTTATTTTTCTATTCATTCCTACCAATGATTTTCTTGAATAGATTTTGATAAAGTAGAAATCATTAACAGGCTTATGAATATTAAACTTTTTATTTTGGTGCTAAACAAAGATGTGTCTCAAGCAGTCTTGCAGAATTAATGCATTTCGAGAGAGAGAGAGAGAGAGGGGTGGAGGGGGAGAGAGAGGTGTGGAGGGGGAGAGAGAGAGGAGGATGATAGCCTCGAACAGTAGAAAGGAAGAAAAGAACGTTAAAAGAAAGAAATTGTAAAAAATTTGGAAATTCGAGTAAAAGGTTGAATTCCATCAGGCAAAAGCATAATTAAGAATTGGTAAGAATTGTTACTCATTGCTCTGTTTAGTTTTGCAGAAGTCCAGAAATTGGGATATTCTGTGAGGATCGAACTCACTCCCATATTAATTGTTTGCGAGATTAGCATGCTATAATTTAGTTAGACACGGATATTAAGATTTTATAGAATAGACATTTCGAGAGAGAGAGAGAGAGAGAGAGAGAGAGAGAGAGCGAGAGAGACAGACAGACAGACAGAGAAAGAAAGAGAGAGAGATAGAGAGATAGATAGAGATAGAGACAGACAGAGAGAGAGAGAGAGAAAGAAAGAGAGAGAGATAGAGACAGACAGACAGAGAAAGAGAGAGAGAGATTCTCGAACATCATAAAGAAAAAGAAACACGGAAAAGATAGAATAAAAATGATAGGACTAGAGGTGTTGAAGAAAAAAAGAGAGACAAAGAAAAAAAGGAAAGAAAGACGAAAAGAAAGAAAGAAAAGGAAAGAAAGAAAGAAAGAAAAGAAAAGGAAAGAAAGAACATAAAAAGTGTCTGTGAAAAAGTATGGAACGGGATCTAGAGAATGACGGATGATGACGTAATGAGGTCATGATGATGCATTTCTGTACGTAGACGAATGTATCCGTGTGACCCTATGAGGGTACTTCAATATTTCTGTGAAAAAAAGGGTGTGTTCAGTCTAATTTTACCGTCAAAATCTTATCAAATGCCTAATGGATAAATAACGTGTGTTTGTACGAGATGGCCGGATCTGTTTGACATCATTCCATAACAGATTAATTTAGAAAACAAACATTTACATGTGGTCTTGTTTTAACTCCCACGCTGCACTACATGAGAGATATTTAGAAACAAAGAAAACAACTTCAAGCAACAATAACAACAACAGCAACAACAAGAGAGGCAACAATAACAATAATTCAAGTTGATCATGCAGTCAAATTGAATAATTTCTATCTTAGAAAAATAAAATTCTTCCGGACTTCGAAATTCAAATAGATCACAATATTCAAGTATAGTAACGGTTATCATTTGGGGAAAAGGGAATTCGAATGCAGAGTTCAAATTCCGGCTGGTAGAGTTTGTATTCACTTAGCACAAATACCTTTGCGAAAAGGTAGGAACCATCTCTTCTCGTTCCAACTTGGGTTAAATAGCAGGGAAGACTGGCCTCCCTTGATTTGAAACGATTCTAGAATAAAAAAAAAAACTCTATATTATTTACATTATTCGGACTATTGTCCTCATTTTTGTCGCCATATTTATTACAACGTTTCGGTCGTTGTACGCTCCGGCCTTCTTCAGGTGGTTGGAATGTCGAACTGAAGCCTTTATTTCGCTCGCTGGAGTGAAACTGTACTAGTCCCACGTGCCATGAATGTCAGTTATCTCCTGTTAATTTTCCTCTGAAAGTTATCCACTGCCTTAACCGGGTATTGAACTCACACTCTTTGGGTCCTGTGACTGGATCTAACTAAAGCCTTCATCCACTGTGCCATGTGGCCAAAACGTTGTAATAAATATGGCGACAAAGATGAGGACAATAGTCCGAATAATGTAAATAATGTACATAATACCTCATCTCAGAAATATAGACAAACAACTCTGTATTTAAAACTGTGGAGAAGGCAACAGGAAATCCCTCCACTATCTTTCCTAAGAACAATCATAGCAATATACAGTCTACAGACAATAAAGCAAAGGGAGTTGTAGATAGCTATGAGCCTGAAGGTTATGTTTCCTTTAAATGCGCTTTCCAAGAAGACAGATCTGAAAAACTGAAGCTATCCAGACGACAGTATTGTTAAAAAACAGAATGTCTATGAAATTCTTAAAGGGTATTCTTTTTCTTTATATACAGTCATTCATCAGAACTTAGGTGATCATGGCTCTCCAGAACATAATGTCATTTGGAGCTCTTAATAAATATTGTCTTTCTGTTATTTCTTCTAAACCCTGTTCCGCCACACATGTAGAAGATCATGGCTCTCCACAAGTTCCTGTTCCTTATAGCTCTTAATAAATATTGTCTTTCTGTTATTTCTCCTAAATCTTGTTCCACCATCCATTTATTCAGGAACACTAAGTATATTATGCTCTTTTTCCCTGTCTCTCCTACCTTCAATCTGCCCTGTGAGTATCAGATTTTCCAAACCTTCTTTTCGAATTATGCGTCCTAGAAACTTCAGCTGTCTCTTCCAGGGGTTACGTATAAGTTTTCTTTTTTGTTTCGATTTTCTCTAAAACTTCGTCGTTGCTTACATGTTCGGTCCATAATATCTTCAGCTTCGTTTTGTAGAACCATATTTCTGTTGCTTCAAGTCTCCTCTTCATATTTGAGGAGATCGTCCAGCACTCACTGCCACACAGGAGGACAGATATAATGTGTCAGTTTAGTACTATTTTACTTGTTTCTAGTTAAGTTTTTCCATTTTTTAATTTTGTGACGTCAACGAGCACTCGTTACCATTTTCGAAATGCTTGTTGTATTAGGTTGGTGCAAAAATAATGACGTAATAATGTCGTTTTTTGACGTATTTTTAACGTCAAAAACGACATTATTACGTCATTATTTTTTGCACCAACCTACTAGTAGATACTTTGTAATCGCAGGTACAACTATAGTAACACCGTCGAACAATACTAGTGTCAGACTCCTTCGAATAGCACTCGCACTAACAGTATTTGCTCGATAATAGTTGCTCGAATAGTAACCACCGAATAGTGATCTGTATAGTGATCAGTATAGAGAAATAGTATAGAGATTGATGATAGTGTAGAAACAGTGATCCGTATAGTAATAGAGGATGGAGTAGAAATTTGTGGTTAATTAAACGCCATGCTAATTCCAATTTATGCGTTTCCTTTATGGTCACGTGATCTACTTATTCAAAATGGGATCGCCTGTGTTTGCTCTCTAGTGATCTGTGTTCAAACCCAAGTATCGGCAGCGAGACTTTATTCCTGCTTAGCTTTTGGGATGTATCTTTGGCCACCCAATAAGCCTTCGGATTTCAGTGTCAGCTTTTCCGTCGTCTCTTAAAACTCTTCCCAGATATTTAAATTTCCACACTTGTTTAATTTTGGTATCTCCGATTTGGAATTCGACTTTTTGTTCATCCTTTTGCTAACAACCATTGGATTAATGATTAATCCAGTCTTCTTGCAGCTGATGTTTAATCCTTACTTTTCGCTTTCACTTACTTTCGTTTGTAGGAATTTTTGTAGTTTTCTTTCTGTGTCTGCTATCAACATCGTGTCACCTGCATATCTTATGTTGTTGAGACTGTAGTCGCCAATAATGACTCCTTGTAGGACATCCAGTTTTCTCAGAATCGCCTCAAAGCAATTCTAAGTGAACGCATTGTTATTAAGGATGGGAGGGTGCAGTTTCGAGTGTACAACTTGGGTATCGGGATAAACTGTGGTGTAAAAAATTCCAAAATACACTTGTAATTTATGTCGCTCGCTTAGTCTCAGATAAGGACACCCAGCGAGGAATGAACTTACTGCACAGGAATAATGTTCCGATAGACGAGCTCGTTATCTCGCGACTTGGTAGATTTTAATTTGCTATGCAATATCATTTTAATCCTTTGTACAAAGATATGAGCCTTAGGCTCTGTGGTGAATTGAATACTTGATCATCTATTCTTTAAGGAAATCTGTAGATTTTGCGTGCCACATAAAAAGAAAGGAACAAATATCAACCGCAAGAAGAATGAATGGTTGTTACCAAAAGAATAAACCCAAAGTGCGAATTGCAAATTGGAGATACCAAAATCAAACAAATTGTTTGTGACGATTTATAAAGCAGTCAAATATACATTGATGTACCAAAAATCATAGGATAGCTGTATATAAAAATAAAGGCAGCTGGCGCTACACAATCTTGATGTCATGGCAATGCCCAAATCTATATCAGTTATGTTCTGATGATGATGATTGATAGAGCGTAGTTGGGATCATAGAGATAATGTGAACTCCTCGATCCTTTCCTTAATTGCATAATATATGCTTCGCCAGGGGTACATACGATTTTGAAGTTGTCCTCCTTCTAGACTGGTTGCCAACTAAGGCTACAGAGCCCTGACTGTCCTACTATTTGCCCAGAGTTGGAGGTTTTTGAATTCATATTTGTCCTGCTCCTAGACCGATTGTCACCCAAAGCTATAGGACATTTCTGCTTACTTATATCTGGTGTGGGGGAATGGATAGATTCATACCTTTCCCAAGGATATTTGCATCTAAGTGAATATAACTAGCTCGACTGGAATTCGAACACGGCTCTCCGATTCCTCAGTCCGGGACATGAGGGTGGGTGGCAGATGAATTGGACATTCCATTTTTTAAATTGTGAGGACATTTAACATTATTCCATTGACAAGAAGTAAGTTTCACTCGAGCAGTTTCTTCCCGCGAACCACTGCTCTGTGGAACCAACTCCCAGGATGATGTTTTCCCGATCACTACAATCTTAGCCTGTCCAAGTCTAGAGTTAACCGTTATCTTTCCCACATATCCGCATAAACTGTGCCTCTTACTCTATAACTCTCTATCTCGAGTGGCTCCCAGGCCTTGTACAGGGTGAATCACAATGTAAAAAAAATTAAACATCATGTGCTCCACCAACAATGCATTACTTCAGCAGGATAGTGCATTGTGTCATCGGACCCAAGTTGCCCGGAATTGGTTTGAGGAACATTCTAATGAACAGACTAATGAAGAATGGTATGGTTACCACATCCGCTCTACATCAGCCCAATCGAGCATTTATGGGGCGTGGTAGGGAGATCTATTCCCGCATATATTGCAACTAGAAATCTCAGGGAGTTGTGGAGTGATATCAAGATGGCATAGCTCAACATCTCTCCAGAGGTTTCGGGGCTACTTATGAAATCAATGATATTTTGAGTTACTGTATTCTACTGGGATAGAGGGGCCCTACACGATATTAGGCAGCCACCCTCCAATAACTTTTGACACATCAGTATATTTTCACATCACATTTTTAGTTCACATTATTTTTATATAATTTCCCTATTGCTTATTGAATGTACGTTAAATTTTCACGTCTGTGCAGATCTGGATCTTCTCAAAGATCAATCAGATTTATTGTAGGTCTGTATGACATTGTAGAACGCAATTTTTAGCATCCAATCTCATAAGTTACACAACTATTAAAAGCGTGTTTACTTACGCGATACTATTTATAGTTTCTGGTAAGAATTACGTGTTTTCATCACCGTAAATATTTTTATTCTAATAGAAAAATGTCATGAATTAATTCATCTTATCATTCACTTACGTGCTAATACAATTTGAAAAGGTATGAATACATACCTTCCCTCCCCCAGCTAAATAGCAGTAAAGATTGGGTTCTATAGCCTTGGGTGGTAACCGGTCTAGGAGAAGGAAAAACTCTGAATTTAAAACCAGCTTGGAAAGGGTTGAGTTCTGTCAGGTTATGTTGTTCAGGAAACACAACTTCTATTATGGTTGCAGTACATGTAATACACCTAAAACCCAAATGGGTTACGGGTTTTGTGATAGTAAAAAAAACCTTTTGAACGTCTAGTAAGTGTGATGGTTCCGTGATTTTGGCATTGCTTGAATAGAATTTCTACAAGAGAGTGTTGAAACAGCTTGATATTTCGTCATTTGATTAGATATTGAGAAACAGGTCGGGTAGAAAACTTTTCAGTACCCACTTTTGTAAACTTTTCCCTATATCTGCTTAGTTGAATGTTTTGTAAGTGAAATAGATGCAGATTAACTACCAACGCGGGTCGGTGGTCGGTGATTCGAGATCGAACATAAGCAAGGCTTGCAAATGATGAATTTCAAGGCATATGAGCTTAAGTTTACACAACTCTATTATAGTTATTTCCCCTTTGTATAATATGGCATATAATATTGATATATATATATGACAAGTGGAAAAGTTTTTCATTTTGACATATTTTTGTAAATACTGTTTGTTGATATATAAAATGATACAAAATTATGTATCAGAAGGGCCATATGTTCGCTAGTACGTATAAAAATATTAATGTTTATCCTAATCTGATTATCTCTCTCTCTCTCTCTCTATCTATCTATCTATCTATCTATCTATCTCTATCAGTTCATATCTATTTATCTGTCTCTGTCGGTTCATATCTATCTATCTATCTATCTATCTATCTATCTGTTTTTCATACAAGTGGACTCGACCAGTATGTACTTGGACTTCTGCCGTTAAATACCCAGAGTCAGTCAGAGCAGAGATGGAGATTGTGATTGAGTTGGAGTTAGAGTAATAGTGTGAGGTAACCGCTTGTAGAAGTCACAATTACAAGCACGTAGACTCTAAGGAAGTCTTACTTCGAGACTGGATTTATCAGACTGTATATATATATATATATATATATATATATATATATATATATATATATATATATATATATATATATATATATATATATATATATATATATATATATATTATTGCTACTAACCGCGTTTCTGGATTTACTAACCGTATTACCAATTGTATTATTGTTTAAATACATTTATTTGTTATATTTCATTCCTGCGTTTGTCATTCATTGGAGACCGGATTTCATCCCGGAATCCACAACACTATCTATCTATCTATCTATCTATCTATCTATCTATCTATCTATCTATCTATCTATCTATCTATCTATCTTCTCATATCCATCTGTCCCAGTCTTTTTATATCACTCCCAGTCCATATATCTACCTCACCCTGTTCAGATCCATTTCTCTAAAACGCATATTGATATAAAATAGGTGAACATAATGTTTATATGCAATAAATATCTCGATAAATTGAGATAATACAAATACTATTTTAATATATACATGTCCAGATTCAATTGTTAATATACAGCGTCAATGACAGAAGGAAAGTTCTATGAGGGGAAACTGTTTATTTTTTTAAACAAACAAAATATGTCAAGTGAAAGTTATAATTGAAAGCAATGAATAGAAGCAAACGGGGATAAAATAAGCAGATTTATTTTAGAAATAGAAATATGAAATGGTTAGTCATGCTGAAAGCGAGACGTTAATAAATCGGCCAGGAATGTTTTAGAGAATACAATCTTTGTTTGCCTCAAGAAAATAAATAAATACTTAAATGAAAGAATATCATGGGAAAGGAGGCCATATACAAAAGCAAACAGAAAAAAATATTTTCCTTTAGAAAAATCGCTACACGTGCGTGAAAAGCCACCTATATTCATAATTTACTCATTCAACCAAAGATGATTGAAGATCAGTCAGTCAGTTATGTGCCATGCGTGATACACGCTTAGGCGATCATGTATCTTTCGATACATGACTGACGAGGCAGATTTTTTTTCTGCAGAAGTGCCATTTTTTTCTACGGTAGACCATCCAAAGCTATAGAACCCGGTCTGTCTTGCTATTTACCCATAGCCGGGGGAGAAGAAGAAGATTCATACCTTTCCCAAAGGTATTAGCACGTAAGTGAATGTAATGGAATTCGAGCCCGGCTCCCCGATTCCGCAGTCCGAGCCGTTATCCATTACTCCACCGTGTCTCCAGTCTTTAAAAAATGAAGAACATAAAAACCGTCTCTTGTCTTGCAAAGACATCTACTTTTTCTTTGTGGGGACGACGATTATAAAATTATCCCGTGCTTTGAGCTTAATAGCTATTTACCGAGTTTAGCTTGCCGGCTGCAAACGATTTAAGCCTAATTTTATCGCGGCAAATTCTGTTAATAAATTCAAGTTAAGTGAAAAAAAATTGAATTTATTTTCCCCTTATCTAGGAAATTCCAAAGGTTGTTAATTGTTGACGTCTTCATAGAATACCCCCGCTTCTGGAATGCGCTGGTGTCATTACTCGGCGTTTGAGGCGTCCCCAAAAGGGGAAGTGCCGAGGAGGTTGGAGCACTTTTTCATGCTATTGCCGGTAAGGCCATATTAAACCTCGTCCATATTTCAAATTTGGTAGCGACTTGGGTGCACTGAAAAATACCTTTATGATCCGCCCTATTCTACTAAGAAAAATATAACAATAATAGAAAGGAGAAAAGTTTTGTTGAAATAGACCTAAACACTTGTATGCCTGGACATTTTGAATAAATTTCCTTATTTCTGACCTGCCTGTCTGACAGGACAAATCAGCAAATAGTAGCAAATGTCCAGTACATAGTTGCTCATATCAATAACTTTATATTTTAGGCTGTGTAATTCTTTTCATTGATTAGACATCAAAATTTTGTTAACAGATCGTACGGGTTGAACGAATTAAATCCAAACGGTAAGTTTTTAGACATGATTTATCATCCTATAAAAGTCTATAGATTATTCCAAGCAAGATGCTTAAAAATTAAGAAATCCAATGAATTTTATAATCAAAAGAAGAAAGCATATAAGTCTTAAATAAGACGACCCTTCATCAGGCTCTATAAACTGGCGCTATATAATCCCGCAAAAAGCTTTATCAAATAACTAAAACCACATCGTTTCAACAATTCCAACAGCATCAACGACAAAAATATGTAGCGCATGTAACTA
Organism: Acanthosepion lycidas; assembly: GCA_963932145.1. NCBI lineage: Eukaryota > Metazoa > Mollusca > Cephalopoda > Sepiida > Sepiidae > Acanthosepion > Acanthosepion lycidas. The sequence goes on along the minus strand of OZ010584.1, from coordinate 74,682,162 downwards.
GAAGGGAAAAGAATGATATAACCAGGATGTTAACCATTCACAATAGTAAAAACATACAGTTTGGAAGGAAACTTCCATCAATATTAGAAAGAGTTATAACATTTAGTGAACTTGAGAAGTGCAACTCTTTTAATAAAAAGATTATATAAATTTCAGTCGACAGTAACACTAAATGTTCAATCAATGAAAGTTGAATGCTTACTGTATAGAAAACGGTTAACTTTACTAGTACCATTAAAATGAATGTATCAATATTTACACAGTTCAAATTGTTGTCTTCATCTTTATTGTCTTATTCACAACGTTTCGATCGTTGTACGCCTTGTCCTTCTTCAGGTGATATATTCTGGAATTTCGTACCGAACCCTTTATTTAGTCTACTGGGGTAGATTCTTTTCGTTCCACGTGCCATGCCCAAGGACACACGGCCTGTGGGTAAAAGTGTTGGTTGAAGTAATCCAGTGACTTGACCCAAAGAGTTGTAAGTTCAATACTTGGCCACAGCAAAAGTGAACAAAAGTGAATAAGGCAAAAAGTACTATGTAATATATAACACACACGCACACACACACACACACACACACACACACATATATATATATATATATATATATATATATATATATATATATATATATATATATATATACTTCCTATATGGCAGTGAATGCTGCCAATCTCCTCACAGAGGATGAAGAGACTTGAAGCCACAGAAATGTGGTTCTACAGAAAGATGCTGAGAATACTATGGACCAAATGTGTGAACAATGACGAAGTTTTAGAGAAAATCGAACCAAAAAGGACACCTTACACTTAGCAGAAAGAGACAATTGAAATGACTAGGGAACATAATGGGGAAAGAGTGCTTAGAAAATTTGATACTCACAGGCCAGTTTGAAAGAAAACAACGCATAATCTACCCCGGAAGCTTGAAAAAAATAGATGACAGAACAGGGTTAAGGAGAGATAATAAAAAGACAAAATTTATTAAGAGCTACAATGGACATGGAATTGTGAAGATCCATGGTCCTCAACGGCCTGAAGGGACACGGCACATAGAAGAAGAAGATTCTATGAAAACAAAATAACAAGGATAGATCCGTAGGATTTTGTAATATATATTAATCAGTTTTTTCAACGCATGCCTCATAAAAAATTAAGTACAAAATGTATATTTTTGGAGTTTAATTGCGGACGTCTCCAGCACTGAGAGTAGCAAATGGCCAGTACATAATGGCTCATATGAATTCTTATTCTACCCATAATTTTGACTGTAGAATTCTTCTCCGTGATCAAAGGTACTGTTTAATGTGTGTAATGGTTAAGCGATATAAATATATGCAGATGCCTTAGACATATCTTCATGGTACTATTTTCATTAAAAGTCTATGAATTGAATTATATGCTAAATGATTTGAAAAGATGTAAATGACCAGTTTTAGACCATTGTGTAATGTATACTTAACAGGTTTGTATACGCTTACATTCTAGTCAAAGAAAGAAAGTACAAGAGTTAAGTGTTGTTTTTTTTTATTGTTGACCTTTTCATAGAAACTTTATGCCTTAATCACATCTCTTATTTTATTAAGAATAAAATAGTAATGATAAAAAAATGAAATAGGTAACGACCTGATCTCTGGATATTTTGGGTAAAATTCACTTTTTCGAAACAACCCGTGTAACTAAACTAATGAGTAGTGAAGTGTAGCAAATGACGAGGATAATGTTTCCAATCTGAATGGCGTCCTTCTAATTACGTCTTACAATGTGTAATTGGTTTTATTGATTAGACGTTGGAGAGTTCTGTGGCAATTAAACATTATTAATTCAACAGGTTATAGAAAAGTCATGAAACAAGTGAATGTTACGAGCTGGATTAAAGAGAATATAAAAGCAAATGCAACGCAGCAGACGCAGTTATATACTGAGAATTGTGCAAACGACACAGTTTTAATCATGTAAACAAATGACATCGGCTTAAACAAGAGGCTTCCATAGAAAATTGCAAGAAAATTCTCTAGGAATTTGGGCTTGATATAAACTTTCCCATCCAAGAAAGAAGGTCGGATGCAGCTGTCATGAACATGAAAACGAAATTCTGTCAGATTGTAAACGTAGCTGTGACATAATAAAGTAAAAAACCTACTCAAACTATGGTACTACTGATGGCGGCAACAGTACTGAGGAAGGTGCTGGATATTTGAAGAGATTGGTTGTTACTCGATCCCCAATGATAACTACAAGGAATCTGATGCTTACACACACACACACACACACACACACACACACACACACACACCAGCGAACAAGATACACGTTCAACATCGCATGTGGTTACTGTTCAATTTGCATAAAACACCTACGGAAGGGAAGAAAAATTTTTGTTAAAGCCTATGGAGATGAGCGGTTGGAAACAGTACGTCCTATAAATGGCTTGTGAAGTTCAAGAAAGATGCATTTAACTTGAAGGACAATATATAGAGAGGTAGAGAACAAGAATTTGCAAATGGTGACTTGCAAGATCTTTTGTATGATGATTCCCCACTCATTCAGCGTTGTAATTGGCTTAAACTTGATGTCAATGACTCAATAGTTATGAGATATTTGCAAATTATGAGAAATATACGAACAGTGAAAAAATCTGTTCCGTATGAATTATCAGAGAGAAGTATTGTGCAACACTATGTTCGGAACCCCAAACAGAAGAGGAGAATATGATTTTATCTCGATCTCAAGTATTTCGTGTATTATGGCCGGTAGATAAGAGTCTTTGAAATCGAGCCTTCTATGTAAAAGGGGAACCAAAATAAATAAAAATGCCTTGGGGTCAAGTGACAAAAAACAGGACTAGGAATTTCCGGTCACAAATTTATATTAACAGTCATAGATGAGTCTGTTCTGTTCTTGGCTGGAGACAGACTACCCTCTCGAGTAGTTCGGATGCTGCTCGTTCGTGTTGTGATGCTCAGAGAATTGACAGGAGGAAGTGTCAAATAGCTCAACGTGGTAGAAGTTGTTCTAGATCGTCATGTATGGCCATTCTGACGGTATTAGTGTATACTTGGAGGTCAGCTTCTAACGTTACATATGGCCGCTGTTGGGTCCGTTGTACTGTTAGTCTTGGGAGCGTTAACAAAATCCTAATTCCCCTTTTTCTTGACCCTGCCGCTACTAGTCTTCTGGATGTTGGTTCATCTGTGTGGTCTTTTTAATATTGTAGACAGTGCGCACGGACAAATCAACTACGTTGGTAAATCTTTTAAAGTTGCTTTGTACTTGAAGAAAGTCTGACGCTGTTTGCACCTCAATTAAGCCATTTTCAGCGATATTCATGGAAAACAGGTGTTTATTAATAGCTGACAATATGCTCCTTGTTCTGTATGTTTTTCTATCTTTGGCTGTAGCGGCGGTCAGAAAATGTTAGCTTAAATTTTACTGTAAGTTGTGCTTCCCAACTCTGTATATACCAGTTATTATGAATTAACCGACTTTAATAATAATAAAAAAATACTGAATTTTTTTTAACATTCGTGCTTATATGTAGTTTGGTGAGGGAAACAAATACGTATTCCCAGTACGACGCCAGTGGTCGGGGTTTCAGCCTAGCTATAAGATTGAGACATCGAATATATAATTTAGAGATTTGGGTCAAAAATACTAAAAGGATCCGCTCTTCTATGTAATTATTAGTGAGCTACTCTAACTACAGTGTAGTACGTTCGATCCTCATTTGTCGCCAGGCTACAGACTATGCTAAAATTAAAAAAAATGTTTAGAGAAAGATAGATATAAGGAAAGAAAGATCGAAAACGAAAGAGAAAACGCGAGAAGAGAGAGAGAGAGAGAGATTACACGAGGTGGGGATTGAGTTTATATTAACGGTAAATAAGAAAAGGAGATATTTGGGAAGAAAGAATTCAGAAAATGAAGAGAAGAGAGAAAGAGAAAGAAATGGGGAAAGAGAGTGAGAGTGACATGGAGAGAGAGAGCAGGGGTGAATGATATAAAGAATATGACCTTAAATTATTCCAGATGATTAATAAGTGATATATATATATATATATATATATATATATATATATATATATATATATATATATAGAGAGAGAGAGAGAGAGAGAGAGAGAGAGAGAGAGAGAAACAGGGGCGAAGAAATTTTAAATTGGCATTTTGAATGCAATTCATTCCAGATTTATGGTAGACATAGATTTTGCAAGACAAAAGAAGTGAAGGAAAACAGACCACCCAGAAGGTGCTAGATATGCCCCCTTCTCACAACTGTACCTCAGAAGGTAGGGCACTTGAATTGTTTTAAAGAAATATGCAACCTTCCAATTATTATTATTATTATTATTATTATTATTATTATTATTATTATTATTTTATATTAAAACGTCGCATTTCGAATCATATCGAGCAAACTTTCATCTCTACATCCGATTTAATTCGAAAGCACTTTCAGGCACTTACTTATTTTGGATGCATGTTCTTATACAGGTGGCCTACAACTGTTTTAAAAAATCGGTCGAAGAGTCTCTGCGACCTACTAATTTTAATAGAAGTTACAGAAAAAAAGCCGTTTTTGTAATTGCAAATACAAATATATGGCGGAGGGCCTCACCATGGGGTAACGGTTAACAAGCTCATCTTGCGTTTAGTATTGTTGAAAAGAGTCTGATCTTCGTTGTGCGTTTCAAAATCGTGACCTTGTGCCATGTCAAGCTTAGAAATAATAAAGATAACGAGAGTACCCTTTCGATTATACGTAATTTGATTATCTGGACTTCGATTATCCGAACGTGGAATGAACATTGATTTCCTGATTGATGAAACATTACGCGGTTTTACTTTTCTACACGAGAATCTCGTTTTGTTATACTTTGTGATCTTACTCGTTGAAATTGAAGTGACCTTGAATTCGAATGCTAAAGTCAAATCAAACAGGGCAGTGTTATCTGTTGAGGAGAAAGTAATGTTCGTGATGGAGTATGGAAGAAATTTTCAAAAGCCAAGATCATGACGAAATATAATATTGAGAAATACACATTCAACGATATTTTGAAAATCAAGGAAAATCTTAAGAATTTTAAATGAATGGAGTGCGTCAGATGCTCAAAATCCAGGAAATGTGGAAACATCGACAAATTTGAGAGTGCTTTATATTTATTTTTGGACAGTAACGGGCGAAAGGGTTTCCGGCCATTGGTGTTATTCCCCTTGAGAAGGCATCTGAATTTCGCTTTTTTTCATAAAAGATAAACTGGAAAAGACCTTAAACAAATCATTTGAACATGTCTTTTTATGGTATAAATGTTAAATTTCTTTCAGAAAATGATTTTTTTTCTTCGTTCCCTTTCGATAATTTAGATATTCATTTATCCGGAATTTTGAATTACTCAATTATCAACTTTGTCCGGACAATCGAGAAACTATTGTATATGATTTATATTTTTCATATATATATATATATATATATATATATATATATATATATATATGCCCAAACTGAATGTTCATTATATGTTATTATAAAACCACATTATATATATATATATATATATATATATATATATATATATATATATATATATAATGTGGTTTTATAATGACACTATATGTTATTATAAAACCACATTATCTCTATCTATAAAAGGCAGGATGTGTGTGTGTGTGTGTAACGAATGCACGGCCGCGATTTTCGACGGATTTGAACCAAAATTTACATGCACATGCTCCAAGTAAGTGGGAACGTCAAGACTGACCTTGCATTTCCCAACTCCCATCGATAGTGGAAATAATCGATTTTTTCATGCTTCTACGGCAGTTTTCATGTAGTCTGCAACCATTTTCTACTGGCCAGAGTGAGAGCCTATAGCTGGCTGCCACGAATAGGCAGGATGATTCTATTGGCCAGCGTGAGAGCCAACAGCTGACTGACACGAATGTTAACTAGCATGCTAGCATGCAAACAAAATCTATAGCTACATTCGTCACAAGTGGGAAAAATTTAAATCTGCATAACAATTTACTCCAATTGGCTGATTCGCTTGCTTAAACTCAACGTTGATTCTGATTCCGCAGAACTGGGTTGGAAGTGAAAAAGTATTTGTTAACAATATTTTTTCATTGGGTTTTTCCAGTTACGAGTCTTTTTTTAAAGCTGATCGTTTTGTGTTCATTTTGTTTAGTTCTTTTTTCGTAACAGATTTAATGTTTAGTATAGAGCTTAGAAAAAAATCGCAGTGTGAGATAGGCAAGAAGTAAGGCATATAGCAACATCAGCACGGCAAAGGGCACTCCTTTAAAGACAAGGAAGGGCAAAAATATTTAAAGTCAAGTGATAGCGTTTGCTGTATGAGTCGTACGATTTTTGAATTAAGCACGGGTAACGCCGGGCCATGCTGCTAGTATATATATATATATATATATATATATATATATATATATATATATATGCATGTATATAATGTCGTTTTATAATGACATATAATGAATATTCAGTTTGGGTATATATATATATATATATATATATATATATATATATATATATATATATATTATGGTTAACAAGCTAATTTTACTAAATTATTATATTATTGTCGGCTACCGTAGTGCAAAAAGGTCTACTAAACGTTTGATCATGTAAAGTTGAATCCTTATATGTTGGCCCTATGCCATACTAAGTTATGATTAGTAAATATTAAACAGCTGACGTGGAACAAAACAGCTAAGCATACCAGTACTAATTTAGAGAATTAGATCATCGCTAGGTGCCTCACTTTCATGATCTTATGTCAGACTAAGCAAAGCTTAGTAAAACACAACAGGCACAGATACATACGTGCATACGTACAATGTTAAGTATGAATGCAAAAGTTTATGTGAAAACTTAGAAAATTATTCTCTTTGGTCACACGTTTGACTCAAAGCCAAAAAACGTTAAAATTTCTTCAGGGAGATGTCAAAGAGGTTATTTATCATAATCAAAATTCTTTTGAAATACTGTCAAAGTTTATCATGACTTTTTTTTTAAAACGTTTATTCGCGATATGATTCATGGAAAGACTATGTAGCTGAATATGGCGATTTCTATGCGTAGCTTAGATGTGGCACAAAGCCGAAAGTATCAAGTGAGGATCGAACTCACTACTCAATCGTAATTGTTCTAGCGAGACAAGCTTGATAATCATTACACCACATCGAGGTGGCTAAATTTATTAAGTGAAGCTTAGATGTGGTACAAGGCAGAAAGTATGGAGCACCCATTGAGCATCGAACATACCATTCAGTCGTAATTGTTCTAGCGAGATAAGCTTGTTAACCATTACACCACGTCGATTTGGCTAAATGTACTAAGTGAAGGTTAGATGTGGCACAAGCCGAAAGTTTGGAGCACCCAGCAAGGATCAAACTCACGACTCAATCCTAACTGATCTAGCGAGATAAGCTTGCTAACCATTACGCCATGTCGAAGTGCCCCGGCGTAGTTGAATATGTGTGGAAAATTTATCAGTACAGTTTGCAATGCAAAGAAAAAATGCCAGCCACCGACTGCTCTCATAAAGAAGAGTTTTGCAGCAAAAGAAAACAAAAATGTTGATGTTTGCTTTAAAATGAATATATTTTCTTACATGTGGTCGAGAATAGAGCGAAACAGATGTTTAAGCTTGTTTTTTTGGTCCTGACTTCTTGAATCTTGTAAGATACCAATGATAATGTAAAAATGTGGGAAAATAAAAAAACGGAATCCAAAAATTTTCATCGTATTAATTTCATCGCAATAAGACAAAGAATATCAAATTACAAGCATTCGAAATAAAAATAAAACAGCCTACGGAATAATTAAAATGACAACCAATGTCTTACACTGCAAAAAGAAAATTTTTTTGAATAGGGTGAAGTAAATATAAACAGAAATGAGAAAGTATACTGATGAATGACATAAACAGAAAAAGTACACTGATGAATGAAGTCGAGAGGAAAAGTACAATGATGAATTATAGTAGAGAGGAAAAGTACAATGATGAATGAATTAGACAGAAAAAAATGAAACGATGAATGAAGGAGACGGAAAAAGTACACTGATGAATGAAGTCGAGAGGAAAAGTACAATGATGAATTATAGTAGAGAGGAAAAGTACAATGATGAATGAATTAGACAGAAAAAAATGAAACGATGAATGAAGGAGACGGAAAAAGTACACTGATGAATGAAGTCGAGAGGAAAAGTACAATGATGAATTATAGTAGAGAGGAAAAGTACAATGATGAATGAATTAGACAGAAAAAAATGAAACGATGAATGAAGGAGACGGAAAAAGTACACTGATGAATGAAGTCGAGAGGAAAAGTACAATGATGAATTATAGTAGAGAGGAAAAGTACAATGATGAATGAATTAGACAGAAAAAAATGAAACGATGAATGAAGGAGACGGAAAAAGTACACTGATGAATGAAGTAGAGAGGAAAAGTACAATGATGAATTATAGTAGAGAGGAAAAGTACAATGACGAATGAATTAGACAGAAAAAAATGAAACGATGAATGAAGGAGACGGAAAAAGTACACTGATGAATGAAGTAGAGAGGAAAAGTACAATGATGAATTATAGTAGAGAGGAAAAGTACAATGATGAATGAATTAGACAGAAAAAAATGAAACGATGAATGAAGGAGACGGAAAAAGTACACTGATGAATGAAGTCGAGAGGAAAAGTACAATGATGAATTATAGTAGAGAGGAAAAGTACAATGATGAATGAATTAGACAGAAAAAAATGAAACGATGAATGAAGGAGACGGAAAAAGTACACTGATGAATGAAGTCGAGAGGAAAAGTACAATGATGAATTATAGTAGAGAGGAAAAGTACAATGATGAATGAATTAGACAGAAAAAAATGAAACGATGAATGAAGGAGACGGAAAAAGTACACTGATGAATGAAGTCGAGAGGAAAAGTACAATGATGAATTATAGTAGAGAGGAAAAGTACAATGATGAATGAATTAGACAGAAAAAAATGAAACGATGAATGAAGGAGACGGAAAAAGTACACTGATGAATGAAGTAGAGAGGAAAAGTACAATGATGAATTATAGTAGAGAGGAAAAGTACAATGACGAATGAATTAGACAGAAAAAAATGAAACGATGAATGAAGGAGACGGAAAAAGTACACTGATGAATGAAGTCGAGAGGAAAAGTACAATGATGAATTATAGTAGAGAGGAAAAGTACAATGATGAATGAATTAGACAGAAAAAAATGAAACGATGAATGAAGGAGACGGAAAAAGTACACTGATGAATGAAGTAGAGAGGAAAAGTACAATGATGAATTATAGTAGAGAGGAAAAGTACAATGACGAATGAATTAGACAGAAAAAAATGAAACGATAAATGAAGGAGACGGAAAAAGTACACTGATGAATGAAGTAGAGAGGAAAAGTACAATGATGAATTATAGTAGAGAGGAAAAGTACAATGATGAATGAATTAGACAGAAAAAAATGAAACGATGAATGAAGGAGACGGAAAAAGTACACTGATGAATGAAGTAGAGAGGAAAAGTACAATGATGAATTATAGTAGAGAGGAAAAGTACAATGACGAATAGAGTAGACAGAAAAAAATGAAACGATGAATGAAGGAGACGGAAAAAGTACACTGATGAATGAAGTCGAGAGGAAAAGTACAATGATGAATTATAGTAGAGAGGAAAAGTACAATGATGAATGAATTAGACAGAAAAAAATGAAACGATAAATGAAGGAGACGGAAAAAGTACACTGATGAATGAAGTAGAGAGGAAAAGTACAATGATGAATTATAGTAGAGAGGAAAAGTACAATGATGAATGAATTAGACAGAAAAAAATGAAACGATAAATGAAGGAGACGGAAAAAGTACACTGATGAATGAAGTAGAGAGGAAAAGTACAATGATGAATTATAGTAGAGAGGAAAAGTACAATGATGAATGAATTAGACAGAAAAAAATGAAACGATGAATGAAGGAGACGGAAAAAGTACACTGATGAATGAAGTCGAGAGGAAAAGTACAATGATGAATTATAGTAGAGAGGAAAAGTACAATGATGAATGAATTAGACAGAAAAAAATGAAACGATGAATGAAGGAGACGGAAAAAGTACACTGATGAATGAAGTCGAGAGGAAAAGTACAATGATGAATTATAGTAGAGAGGAAAAGTACAATGATGAATGAATTAGACAGAAAAAAATGAAACGATGAATGAAGGAGACGGAAAAAGTACACTGATGAATGAAGTCGAGAGGAAAAGTACAATGATGAATTATAGTAGAGAGGAAAAGTACAATGATGAATGAATTAGACAGAAAAAAATGAAACGATAAATGAAGGAGACGGAAAAAATACGACGATGAATAAAGGAGATGTATGAAGTACAATGATGAATGCAGACAGAAAAATACAAAGATGAAGGAAGTCGACAGAAAAATGTGCAATAATGACTATAGGTCTTTTTGACAACAATTTTATCTTTGGGAAAAAGTCAAATGAGAAATGAGAACTGTATGAATGTAGAAAAACCTGAATGATCCGGTATTTTGCCAAACAAGCCACACAGGAGACATGAAGTGGTGATATTCGAAATAGCTGGATACTTTCCGAACATGCTATGGGATCTTCAGATTTTCATTTTTCTTTTTTACTTCCCGAATACAAGGCCTAAGGTCAACATAAAGGTAAAGTATTACTTGACAGGATTGTTGTAAGGGAGGAGATGGGAGAGAGCAACAAATGGATATTATGAGGATATGTAGGATAGATAGCAGTTGACCCAAGACTTGAAGAGTTTAAGATTGTGGCGTTCAGAGAAGTATCCTTCCGGGAGTCTGTTCTACAAAGAAAAAGTTCTAGGAAAGAAGCTGTCAGAGTAAAACTTACTCCTTAGCAAAGAATCGCGAAGGGAATGGGGATAATTTGGCACTGTGTACAAAGCATGGCCAGTTCATGCTTTAAATTTTCATACGACCACTCGCTAATAGTCTTTGATTGCAATACGCACGTGTTCAATATTTTGGGAGATTTCTGCTTGTTGAAGGCTTTCGCAAAAAGTGGGCCGCTTTGAATCGATTCTTGGACAAGTTTGAAGCATCGATACTAAACTTTTATCTTGGCTTTGTTCACTGAATCTCCCACGAAAGCCTTCTTTATTATTCGATTCTTTTCTGCTAACGAATGTCTCAGTTTAAAGGAAAAAATGTGTAGCGGTCACGCACAACACAAGCTCATTCAATGGCATTTCACTATTGACTGAGCCACTCTGCGCGAAAGTGTTTGTTTACACCCCACCTCGCCACCAGTCAGTTTTCTCTGATTGGTTGCTAAATTACAGCAAGGTCGAGAAACCAGTTCTTGTGAATGGTTTATCCTTTCCAGACAGATTTCATACATAATTAATTAGTTTTTTTAATTTGTGGTCAGTGTTCGAAACCACCTATAGGCTCTAATTTTCAATGCTGATTTTTATGACGTACATGTCTCCTCCAGTTGGATGTTTGGCGCACCACATTCTACCTTCATTTAGTGGCCCTGTGCAGTTATTAAACTAAAATGAATAAACTACGCCATCAATTATTCTACTGAAATAAAAAAAATAATTTTACTTTTTATTTTAGTGAGCGGTTGTAATTCCTTTTATCAATTTGACAAGGTGCTGAAAAGTTCTCGCCCTCACTCACTTTCTAAAATCTTAACAATCTTTATTTGGAAGCATTTCTTTTTTTTAATCTTTTTTTTTAATCACTGTTGTAAATCTCTGTTGATATGGAAGTTAATTTGATAGCAAACAACATAATTGAAAAAGAGAGAGAGAGAGAGAGATTAAGAAAAAGAAAAAGGGAAATTAAAAGCAAGAAAGAAAGAGAGAGAGAAAGAGTGAAATCGAGAAAAAGTGCGATAGAGTAAATAATTTATCTAATAACTATTAAAGCTAGTCTGGTTGCCCATTCTGTAGTGGGTTCGATCTTCACTGGGTGCTCTGTACTTGTTTCCTTGTGCCAGACTAAGCTAAGCTTATTAAATAATAAGAGCACTTTTGCATTATTCACATAGAACATTCTACAGTGAAAATTCCAGATCAAAATTCAGCTAATAACCATGTCAAACGGAAGACTTATTAATGCACCCTCGTACTTCTATGTATAAATCATTGTGATTTGAGTTTTATACGTTAGAATTATAATTTTTATACAAAGGATAAAATTATCGATCACACAATCAGTTTGATGCAGAAATATCTAACTTTTTGATCCCAATAAAGTTAAATCTCTTGAAATGACAAGATAATGTCTGAGAAATAAATCAGTCAGTGATGTTACTTTTAGATTGATGATGCCGTTGTTTTAGAAAGGTTTCACGATAAATTTCATGATGATTCATGACCGGGTGTGCAGAGAAGCTGAGCACCTGACTTCAGTTGCATGCCCATGTCTGAGTCCCTGTTATTGATGTTCCATTTAGTGACATTGTCAACCCATTTCTTCCCTCTGTCTGCCACGGCTTCTTTTACCTAAGGTGGGGGTATCTTATAGGATGATAGCGGAAAGATTGCGTAACATTCTCCAGCGCCTCTATGCAGACTTATCTCAATGAGAATCTACCTGGAATATTGATCGGGCGTGCCAGTGATAATGACAGTGAGTTGTTGAAATGGCGACCACGTTCACCCGAATTGACACCTTGTGATTTTTTTCTATGGAGCTATGTGAACAGACAGTTTTATATCTCCCTTCTTCCTACAAGCCTAGAGGAACTTAAGCAGAGAATCACCGAGGCGCTGGAGAATGTTACGCAAGACACGCTACAGCGTGTTTGGCAGGAGCTGGACTACTGACTTGACGTTTGCCATGTCACAAGTGGTGCGCATATTGAACATTTGTGAAGCTTTGTGAAATCGGTTATAAAATTTACATCCCTTTGAATATCTTGTTTAAATTTTGATAAATAAATCTTTTATGTTTCAACATGAAGCCTATTTAATTTCGTTTACCTGGCACATATAGTTACTCAGATATTCACATTTTAAATGATCTCAGTTTTGGGTGGCCATCCTGTATACTCTTCTGTTATCTGGAGGTTGAAAGAAAAGAACTTAATTTAATCAGAATGTGCTTTCTTTGATATTTTTCAATAAGTGTTCCTTTGCATTAAATAGAACATTCACGGTATCTACATGCGGACTTTAGTCCTTATCTTTTTTTTGTCATTATCACAATGTTTCGGCCGCTGAGCCCTCTCTTCAGAAAAAATGTATACTTGGACTCAGTGAAAATGGAGCAATAATCGATCAGTATTAAATAAGAACTAGACGAGATATCCCCAGACATGGTCAGCGGAACGAGAACAATCTACCCACATTGATAATAAATAAAGGCCCAAATTCCCCTATGGGTTATCCAAATCGGCAAGCACCTAATAAAGGTTGATGAGCACTACAGTCATAAAGGGGTCAGTCAATAGTAAGACCTGATTGAGTTAATTTCTGTGAGGGTCACATTCACAATGATTGAGCAAGTAAATTTAGCACAGTTTTTTTTTTTTTTTTGTAAAATAACGCAATGTTCGAGTGTGGCAGGATGTTGCTAGCAGTCTTGATTTGGATCCACGTCTCGAAACTTTACTCGAGTCTAAAATCGCTGTTAAAATGATGTCGATGGTATGAAGGAGGTAGGATTTTACGAATGTTTTGAAAAGTACAAAGAACACCGCGATGCGAAGGACAAAATCACAAGGAGAGTATTTTGAAGTAGACCAAGGTGCAATGGCTTAAGATATGCCAATTTTCGGCTAATATTAAATACTTGGATAAGAGCCTTGTATTTTTTTGTTAAAAGTGGTCAACAATTTCTTAACATGAGAAAACAGAAGACATTCTCCCGTCCCTACAAGATGGTGTATGTATGTGTTCCCCCTAACTTGCAAGATTGTGTATGTATGTGTTCTCCTGTCCCTGCATAATGGTGTATGTATGTGTTCCCCCGTCACTGCTAGATGGTGTGTTTATGTGTTACCCCGTCCCTGCAAGATGGTGTCTGTATGTGTTGCCCCGTCCCTGCAAGATGGTGTATTTATGTGTGCCTCCGCCCCGCAAGATGGTATATGTACGTGTTCCCCCGTCCCTGCAAGGTGATGTGTTTATGTATTCCCAGGTCCCTGCAAGATGGTGTATGTATGTGTTCCCCAGTCCGTGTAAGATGGTGTATGTATGTGTTCCCCCGTCCCTGCAAGATTGTGTATGTGTGTGTTCTTCCGTCCCTGCAATGTGGTGTGTGTATGTGTTCCCCCCGTCGCTGTAAGATGGTGTATGTATGTGTTCGCCCGTCCCTGCAAGATGGTGTGTTTATGTCTTCCCACGTCCCTGCAAGATGGTGTATGTATGTGTTCCCCCATCCCCGAAAGATGGTTTGTCTATGTGTTCCCCCATCCCTGCAACATGGTGTATGTATGTGTTCCCCCATCACTTCAAGATGGTGTATTTATATGTGTGCCTCCGTACCCGCAAGATGGTATATGTATGTGTTTCCCCGTCCCTGTAAGATGGTGTATGTATGTGTTCACCCGTTCAAGCAGGTTGGTGTGTATATGTGTTCGCACGTCCCTGCAAGATGGTGTCTACATGTGTGCCTCCGTCCCCACAAGATGGTATATGTATGCGTTCCCCCGTCCCTGCAGGGAGATGTGTTTATGTATTCCCTCGTCCCTGCAAGATGGTGTGTTTATGTTCCCCCGTGCCTGCAAGATGGTGTATGTATGTGTTCTCCCGTCCCTGCAAGGTGGTGTGATTATGTGTTCCCCGTCTCTGCAAGATGGTGTGTTTATTTGTTCCCACGTCCCTGAAAGATGGTGCATGTATGTGTTCCCCCGTTCGTGCTAGATGGTGTTTCTATGTGTTCCCCCGTCCTTGCAAGATGATGTATGCATGTGTTCCACCGTCCCTGTAAGGTGATGTGTTTATGTGTTCTCCGACCCTGCAAGATGGTGTCAGTATATGTTCCCCCGTACCTGAAAGATGGTGTATGTATGTGTTCCCCCGTCCCTGTAAGATGGTGTGTGTATGTGTTCCCCCGTCCCTGCTAGATGGTGTATGTATATGTTCCGCCGTCCCTGCAAGATGGTGTGTCTATGTGTTCCCCCGTCCCTGCAAGATGGTGCATGTATGTGTTCTCCCGTCCCATGCAAAATGGTGTAGTTATATGTGTGCCTCCGTCCCTGCAAGATGGTGTATGTATGTGTTCCCCCGTTTATGCGAGGTGGTGTGTGTATGTGTTCCCCCATCCATGCAAGTTGGTGTATGTATGTGTTCCCCCGGCCTTGTAAGATGGTGTATGTACGTGTTCCCCCGTCCCTGCAAGATGGTGTATGTATGTGTTCCGTCGTCCCTGCAAGATGGTCAGTCTATGTGTTCCACCGTCCTTGCAAGATGGTGTATATATGTGTTCCCCCGTCCCATGTAAAATGGTGTATTTATATGTGTGCCTCCGTCCCTGCAAGATGGTGTATGTATGTGTTCCCCCGTTCATGCAAGTTGGTGTTTGTATGTGTTCACGCGTCCCTGCAAGATGATGTATGTATATGTTCCCCCGTCCCTGCAAGATGATGTATGTAGATGTTCCCCCGTCCCTGCAAGGTGATGCGTTTATGTGTTCTCCCGTCCCTGTAAGATGGTGTCTGTATGTGTTCCCCCGTTCATGCAAGATGGTGTATGTATGTGCTCGCCCGTCCCTGTAAGATGGTGTGTGTATGTGTTGCCCCGTCCCTGCAAGATGGTGTATGTATGTGTACCATCGTCCCTGCAAGATGATGTATGCATGTGTTCCCCCTATCCTGCAAGATGGTGTATCTATGTGTTTCCCCGTCCCTGTAAGATGATATATGTATATGTCCCCCGTCCCTGCAAGGTGATGTGTTTATGTGTTCACACGTCCCTGTAAGATGGTGTCTGTATGTGTTCCACCGTCCCTGCAAGATGGTGTATGTATGTGTTCCACCGTCCCTGCAAGATGGTGTATATATGTGTTTCCACGTCCCTGCAAGATGGTGTCTGTATGTGTTGCCCCGTCACTGCAAGATGGTGTATTTATATGTGTGCCTCCGTCCCCGTAAGATTGTATATGTATGTGTTTCCCCGTCCCTGTAAGATGGTGTATGTATGTGTTCCCCCGTTCAAGCAGGTTGGTGTGTATATGTGTTCGCACATCCCTGCAAGATGGTGTCTGTATGTGTGCCTCCGTCGCCGCAAGATGGTATATGTATGCGTTCCCCCGTCCCTGCAGGGTGATGTGTTTATGTATTCCCCCGTCCCTGCAAGATGGTGTGATTATGTGTTCCCCGTCTCTGCAAGATGGTGTGTTTATTTGTTCCCACGTCCCTGAAAGATGGTGCATGTATGTGTTCCCCCGTTCCTGCTAGATGGTGTTTCTATGTGTTCCCCAGTCCTTGCAAGATGATGTATGCATGTGTTCCACCGTCCCTGCAAGGTGATGTGTTTATGTGTTCTCCGACCCTGCAAGATGGTGTCAGTATATGTTCCCCCGTACCTGAAAGATGGTGTATGTATGTGTTCCCCCGTCCCTGTAAGATGGTGTGTGTATGTGTTCCCCCGTCCCCGTAAGATGCTGTATGTATCTGTTCCCCCGTCCCTGCAAGATGGTGTGTTTATGTGTTCCCCCGTCCCTGAAAGATGGTGCATGTATGTGTTCACCCGTCCATGCAAGATGGTGTATGTATGTGTTCCCCCGTCCCTGCTAGATGGTGTATGTATATGTTCCGCCGTCCCTGCAAGATGGTGTGTCTATGTGTTCCCCCGTCCCTGCAAGATGGTGTATGTATGTGTTCTCCCGTCCCATGCAAAATGGTGTATTTATATGTGTGCCTCCGTCCCTGCAAGCTGGTTTATATATGTGTTCACCCGTCCCTGGAATATGGTGTAAGTATGTGTACCCCGTCCCTGAAAGATGGTGTATAAATGTGTTCGCCCGTCCCTGCAAGATGGTGTATGTATGTGTTCCTCCGTCCCTGTAAGGTGGTGTATGTATGTGTTGCCCCGTCCCTGAATATTGATGTACGTATGTGTTTCCCCGTCCCTGTAAGATGGTGTATGTATGTGTTCCCCCGTTCCTGGAAGATGGTGGATGTATGTGTACCTCCGTCCCTGCAAGATGGTGTATGTATGTGTTCCCTCGTCCATGCGAGGTGGTGTGTGTATGTGTTCCCCCGTCCATGCAAGTTGGTGTATGTATGTGTTCCCCCGGCCTTGTAAGATGGTGTATGTACGTGTTCCCCCGTCCCTGCAAGATGGTGTATGTATGTGTTCCGCCGTCCTTGCAAGATAGTCAGTCTATGTGTTCCACCGTCCTTGCAAGATGGTCAGTCTATGTGTTCCACCGTCCTTGCAAGATGGTGTATATATATGTGTGCCTCCGTCCCTGCAAGATGGTGTATGTATGTGTTCCCCCGTTCATGCAAGTTGGTGTTTGTATGTGTTCACGCGTCCCTGTAATATGGTGTAAGTATGTGTTATCCCGTCCCTGCAAGATGATGTATGTATATGTTCCCCTGTCCCTGCAAGGTGATGTGTTTATATGTTCTCCCGTTCCTGTAAGATGGTGTCTGTATGTGTTCCCCCGTTTATGCAAGATGGTGTATATATGTGCTCCCCCGTCCCTGTAAGATGGTGTATGTATGTGTTCCCCCGTCCCTGCAAGATGGTGTATGTATGTGTACCATCGTCCCTACAAGATGGTGTATGCATGTGTTCCCCCGTCCCTGCAAGATGGTGTATCTATGTGTTTCCCCGTCCCTGTAAGATGATATATGTATATGTTCCCCCGTCCCTGCAAGGTGATGTGTTTATGTGTTCTCCCGTCCCTGTAAGATGGTGTCTGTATGTGTTCCCCCGCCCCCGCAAGATTTTGTATGTATGTGTTCCCCCGTTCCTGCAAGATGGTGTATGTATGTGTTCCCACGTTCATGCAAGATGGTGTATGTATGTGTTCCCCCGTTCCTGCAAGATGGTGTATGTATGTGTTCCCACGTTCATGCAAGATGGTGTATGTATGTGTTCTCCCGTCCCTGTAAGATGATATATGTATATGTTCCCCCGTCCCTGCAAGGTGATGTGTTTATGTGTTCTCCCGTCCCTGTAAGATGGTGTATGTATGTGTTCCCCTGTCCCTGTAAGATGGTGTATGTATGTGTTCACCTGTCCCTGTAAGATGGTGTATGTATGTGTTCCCCCGTCTCTGAAAGATGGTGTATGTATGTGTTCCCCCGTCCCATGCAAAATGGAGTATTTATATGTGTGCCTCCGTCCCTGCAAGATGGAGTATGTATGTTTTCCCCGTCCCTGCAAGATGGTGTATGTATGTGTTCCGCCGTCCCTGCAAGATGGTGTGTCTATGTGTTCCCCCGTCCCTTATAGATGGTGTATGTATGTGTTCCCCCGTCCCATGCAAAATGGTGTATTTATATGTGTGCCTCCGTCCCCTGCAAGATGGTGTAAGTATGTGTTCCCCCGTCCCTGCAAGATGGTGTGTTTATGTGTTCCCCCGTCCCTGAAAGATGGTGCATGTATGTGTTCACCCGTCCATGCAAGATGGTGTATGTATGTGTTCCCCCGTCCCTGCTAGATGGTGTATGTATATGTTCCGCCGTCCCTGCAAGATGGTGTGTCTATGTGTTCCCCCGTCCCTGCAAGATGGTGTATTTTATGTGTTCCTACGTCCCTGCAAGATGGTGTATGTTTGTGTTTCCCCGTTCATGGAAGATGGTGTATGTATGTGTTCCCCCTTCCCTGAAAGATGGCTTATGTATGTGTTACCCTGTCTCTGCAAGATGGTGTGTCTATGTGTTCCCCCGTCTCTGCAAGATGGTGTATGTATGTGTTCCCCCGTCCCATGCAAAATGGTGTATTTATATGTGTGCGTCCGTCCCCGCAAGATGGTGTATGTATGTCTTCCCCCGTCTATGCAAGATGGTGTCTTTATTTGTGCCCCTGTACCTGCAAGATAGTGTATGTATGTGTTCCCCGGTTTATGCAAGATTGTGTGTGTATGTGTTCCCCCGTACATGCAAGTTGGTGTATGTATGTGTTCTCCGTCCCATGCAAAATGTATTTATATGTGTGCCTCCGTCCCTGCAAGATAGTGTATGTATGTGTTCTCCTGTCCCTTGAATATGGTGTAAGTATGTGTACCCCGTCCCTGAAAGATGGTGTATGAATGTGTTATCCCGTCCCTGCAAGATGGTGTATGTATGTGTTCCTCCGTCCCTGTAATGTGGTGTATGTATGTGTTGCCCCGTCTCTGCAAATTGATGTACGTATCTGTTTCCCCGTCCCTGTAAGATGGTGTATGTATGTGTTCCCCCGTCCCTGGAAGATGGTGGATGTATGTGTACCCCGTCCCTGCAAGATGGTGTATGTATGTGTTCCCCCGTTCATGCGAGGTGGTGTGTGTATGTGTTCCCCCGGCCTTGTAAGATGGTGTATGTACCTGTTCCCCCGTCCCTGCAAGATGGTGTATGTATGTGTTCCGCCGTCCCCGCAAGATGGTCAGTCTATGTGTTCCAACGTCCTTGCAAGATGGTGTATGTATTTGTTCCCCCGTCCCAGGTAAAATGGTGTATTTATATGTGTGCCTCCGTCCCTGCAAGATGGTGTATGTATGTGTTCCCCCGTTCATGCAAGTTGGTGTTTGTATGTGTTCACGCGTCCCTGTAAGATGGTGTAAGTATGTGTTACCCCGTCCCTGCAAGATGATGTATGTATATGTTCCCCCGTCCCTGCAAGGTGATGTGTTTATGTGTTCTCCCGTCCCTGTAAGATGGTGTCTGTATGTGTTCCCCCGCCCCCGCAAGATGGCGTATGTATGTGTTCCCCCGTTCCTGCAAGATGGCGTATGTATGTGTTCCCACGTTCATGCAAGATGGTGTATGTATGTGTTCCGCCGTCCTTGCAAGATGGTGTGTCTATGTGTTCCCCCGTCCCTTAAAGATGGTGTATGTATGTGTTCCCCCGTCCCATGCAAAATGGTGTATTTATATGTGTGACTCCGTCCCCTGCAAGATGGTGTAAGTATGTGTTCCCCCGTCCCCGCAAGATGCTGTACGTATGTGTTCCGCCGTCCCTGCAAGATGGTGTGTTTATGTGTTACCCCGTACCTGCAAGATGGTGTATGTATGTGTTCCCCCGTCCCTGCAAGATGGTGTATGTATGTGTTCACACGTCTCTGTAAGATGGTGTATCTATGTGTTCCCCCGTTCATGGAAGCTGGTGTAAGTATGTGTTCCCCCTTCCCTGAAAGATGGTTTATGTATATGTTACCCTCTCTCTGCAAGATGGTGTATGTATGTGTTCCACCGGCCCTGCAAGATGGTTTATGTATGTGTTCCGCCGTCCCTGCAAGTTGGTGTGTCTATGTGTTCCCCCGTCTCTGCAAGATGGTGTATGTATGTGTTCCCCCGTCCCATCCAAATGGTGTATTTATATGTGTGCCTCCGTCCCCGGAACATGGTGTATGTATGTCTTCCCCCGTCTATGCAAGATGGTGTGTGTATGTGTTTCCCCGTCCATGCAAGTTGGTGTACGTATGTGTTCCCCCGTCCCTGTAAGATGGTGTAAGTATGTGTTCCCCTGTCTCTGCAAGATGATGTATTTATGTGTTCCCCCGTCCTTGTAAGATGATGTATGTATGTGTACGCCCGTCCCTGCAAGATGGTGTATGTATGTGTTCGCCCGTTCATGCGAGATGGTGTGTGTATGTGTTCTCCCGTCCATGCAAATTGGTGTATGTATGTGTTCCCACGTACTTGTAAGATGGTGTAAGTATGTGTTCCCCAATTCCTGCAAAATGGTGAATGTATGTGTTCACCCTCCCTGTAAGATTGTGTATGTGTGTGTTCCCCCGCCCCTACAAAATGGTGTATGTATGTGTTCCCCCGGCCCCGCGCGATGGTGTATATATGTGTTCCCTCGTCCCTGTAAGATGGTGCATGTATGTGTTCACTCGTCCCTGGAAGATGGTGTATGTATGTGTTCCACCGTTCATGCAATATGGTGTGTCTATGTGTTCCCCCGTAAACGGCAAGATGGTGCATGCACGTGTTCCGCCGTCCCTGCAAGATGGTGTGTCTATGTGTTTCCCCGTCCCTGTAAGATGGTGTATGTGTGTGTTCCCCTGTCTCATGCAAAAGGGTGTATTTATATGTGTGCCTAAGTCCCTGCAAGATGATGTATGTATGTGTTGCCCCTCCCCGCAAGATGGTGTACGCATGTGTTCCCCCGTCTCTGCAAGATGGTGTATTTATGTGTTCTCCGTACCTGCAAGATGGTGTATGTATGTGCTCCCTCGTTCATGCGAGGTGGTGTGTGTATGTGTTCTCCTGTCCTTGCAAGATGGTGTATTTATGTGTTCTCCGTACCTGCAAGATGGTGTATGTAAGTGCTCCCCCGTTCATGCAAGATGGTTTGTGTATGTGTTCCCCTCTCCCTGTAAGATGTTATAAGTATGTGTTCCCCCGTCCCTGCAAGATGGTGTGTTTATGTGTTCCCCTGTACCTGCAAGATGGTGTATGTATGTGTTCCCCCGTCCATGCAAGTTGGTATATCTGTGTGTTACTCCCGTCCCTGTAAGATGGTGTAAGTATGTGTTCCCCCGTCCCTGCAAGTTAGTGTATGTATGTGTTTTCCCGGACCTGCTAAATGGTGTATGTATATGTTCCGCCGTCCCTGCAAGATGGTGTGTCTATGTGTTCCCCCGTCCCTGCAAGATGGTGTATGTATGTGTTCTCCCGTCCCATGCAAAATGGTGTATTTATATGTGTGCCTCCGTCCCTGAAAGATGGTGTATGTATGTGTTCCCCCTCCCTGCAAGATGGTGTATGCATGTGTTCCTCCGTCCCTGTAAGATGCATGTATGTGTTCCCCCGTCCCTGCAAGATGGTGTATGTATGTGTTCCCCCGTCCCTGTAAGATTGTGTATGTGTGTATTCCCCTGTCCCTGCAAGATGGTGTATGTATGTGTTCCCCCGTACCTGCAAGATGGTGTGTGTATGCGTGTGTGTATGTGTCCGTACGAAGTAAGACAAATGGTAATGTCAAAGAATAACGTACACAACATAAAAATTAGTGCTCGATTTAGCGCCCTTCCTTCGAATAATGAATTTAAAATATGCACCCCTCTCAAATAAGCGTTCCTCTAATTGCTCCTGACACTAAATCGAACATTCACAGTATTTACATGCGTACCATTGTCTTTATCTTTGTTGGTATTTTCACGACGTTTCGGCTGCTGGGCCCTCCAGTCCTCAGAAAAGTTGTTTACTTGGACTCAGTGGAAACGAGGCAATAACTGAGCAGCACTAAATAAACACCGGACAAGATATCCCGAGACATTATCAGCGGAACGAGAATAATTTACTCCTTTGATTAAATAAAGTGTTCAGTACAAAAAGTAGTTTATCCGGATCGACAAGCGCCGAATGAAGTTTGGTGGGAACAACAATCAGAATTAACAATAACAAAGACAAGATTCCACCTGTAAATAATGTAAATAACATTTTTTATAAAAATACATGTCTACATAAAGGCCACGATATTTTTTTAGTCCTTAGTCAAACTGATACTGTCCTCATATCCTGGCCTTCTTCTACCAACAAGGATCATCTAATGATTCTCTGAGTAATATAAATGTAGATCAAAAAAAAAAAAAAAAAAGAAGCAATACAGGAGCAACACTAATTCTTAATCTCCAAGATGTTTTCAAACGGAACCGTCAACCAAAGCCTGTTTTGCTCCCAGGTGGAGCGATGGTTTCACCAGGGCTTGGTAAATATTCCGACTGATCACCATGGCGCAGTGCTAAGCAAGTTAATCCCGAAGTAAATTCTATTCTCACTGGGTGACCTACATTTGTAGCCTTGTGGTAGAACTAAACTGAGCTTTACTAAACTTAGTAAATACTTATAATTAAATCACCGTTTTTGAACTTCGGCGATTGTGGCTACAGAATCTCAAAGAACTGTACCAAATAACAGAAACCCCATCACTTGAAGCCTTTCAGCAGCAGCAACAACTAAAATGCATTGCACATGTAACTCGAAGAGAAAATAATGACATAATCAAGATGTTGATGTTTCACACTACTTTAAACAAAAGGTTAGTAAGGAAACTTCCCATCAATACTGGCAAGAACGACAACAGCTACTGAACTTGAGAAACACATTTAACTGAAAAAAATGTTTTAAGAGAAAGTATTTATTAATTTCAACTAACTTTAGCGCTGGCTGCTCGTTCAATAAATGGCATATGTTTTCTTATAAGGAAACATCTATTATTAGCATTTCCATTTGGCCACCAGTCATAAAATAATCATAATGAAAATGATAGTTTGAATATTAGGAAGGTTTTGACTAACCTGATCAATAATGTGGATGATTCCGTTGCTAGCTTCATTGTTTGGACGTAAAATCCGAGCGCAGTTTACAGTGCCAACCTGAAATAAAAAGAGATTTGATGCTAATAATCACAGGATACCATTGAACATATTCGGGCAATTCATGATACTTCGTTGCGGAGTAATGATTAGGAAGCTAATCTCGTATATCGATTACTATTTAGTAGTAATCTAGATTCTCATTTGGCACCCCATAATTGTGGCCTTGTACCAAAAAATGACCTACGCTTAATAAATAATAACTATTTCAATGGTTTGCGTGTAAATGTTTAAATAAGAAAATCTTCCAAATATTTTTTGAGATTTATAAAGACAAAATGTTTTTTATCACTAAAATCTGTAACCCTCTACCTCGAGTGGCTATTGAGCCTTGTACAGGGTGAACATCATTGTAAAAAGAAAAAAAGAAGTAAATCACGCTATAGATTTGAATTAAATCTCAGCTATGACCAAATCTGATTGTTTTTTTTTTACATCAACCCTTTGCAAGTTATTTAAAGCCAGGGAACATTTTTATATTGTAAGGAATTTTTGTCGATAATAATGATTTACTAATAAAAGTCTTACTAATTAATCCATACGTTAGGGCGAGGAGAAGAGGTAGATCCATATCTTTCCAAAAGTGAATGCAACGAACTCAACTGAAGATGAAACGCGGCTCCCCGATTCCAGATTCCGAGCCGTTAACCATTACACCAACCGGACATCCAAGCTTCCAGCCCCTGCTATTTTCAAGTTGTCACCCATCAAGGTACTGACCAGACTCGACGTTGCTTAACTTCGGTGATCGTACGAGAACCAATGTTTCAACGTGATATGGCCCTAAGCCGTGACTCGATCTGAACATGCCCATATTTTAAACACATATCCATAGAGTATGTTATTTTGTTTTTAAGCAAGTGAATGTTTTCAAAATAAAATTGGTATTAATCATCCGATATGCTACAAGTTTCTGCATATATTTATATGGTAAATATTTATATGGTAGCTATTTATATGGGAAATTTATCGCGTAGCTTACAATAATTTATTCTATTAAAAATATTTATAATAACTAATTTAGCACAAAGTCACAAGTCATCGTGGCCGAGAGCTTGAGCATGCTGGCCTTGTTCAAACTGTTGATCATGTTAGATAACATACTTTTTCCCAGAAACTGTAACTAAGGTCTGCTCAGCATATTTGCAATATAAACCACAGGTGGGCTCTGTGGGTGTTGAATAAACACAAATGCGTCTGAGCAAGCGTCTGCAATAGGGATTGGTTAGTCACCCTTGTAGACGGGTATACTCGAATAGGAGTGGCCAGCATACATACATACATATTTAATAGTCTCGTTATCGATAATTATTTTTTAATTTCAGGTATATAAAAATAACCTTGGGTCATAAAGCTATAAGCTCAAAATAGAAAGAAGATATTGAAAAGTTATTGAGTGATGGGAGAAAATTCACAAAAGAAACTGAAGATTAGCAAGAAGGAGAAAAACTGGCCTTAAGAATATTATGAAAAGAGATTTGAGAAGTTTTGTCTACCATTTCACCTCAAGCAAGGCGATAATGCCACTATGACTCAATAGGCTACTGTGAGTGAAAAAATGAGACGGCTCAGTTTCTCCAGCTATTTGATCCATAGTTAGGGGAACAATACAGAGAGTCGTTCTTTTCACCATTTGTATGAATAGGGACGCAAAGAACTCGGTCGGAATTTGACATCGGCACGCCGATAACCGTTATACTACGCGCCCATCACGCGATATATTTGCTCATAGGAATCTAAGTATATTCTGAAAGTTTTTTTTAGCGACATTGGTTGGTTAATACCAATTTTATAGCGAATATATTGACTTTGAGTAATAAAATCTGATATCGTGCATAGAAGAGCTGGGTTGGTTTCGTTGTTTTTCTAACCGGCGCAAAATAATCAATGTCTAAGCCCAGATAAAAGCCAGTATAGGTGTCATGTGTACCCAGCGAACAGCTACAACAAGTAAGCCGGTGATAATAACATTTAAATTTGCAACTTCTAAAGAATAGAAGAAATAAAAGAAACTTTAATATTCGTATCAACAAATCATATATTTTCTTTATCAGTTTAAATAAAAAAAAAAAAAAAAAAAAGACATCATGATCTTATTAAGTGGACAGTTAAATAATTTGTTTCCACCCATTATTACAGCTGCAAAACTTAAACCACTTAACGTTCTAAACAGAGAAAATCTCTTTATTTTTAAACTTTATTTCTTAAGAGTCATTGAATCAGGTTGTGTGAAACATGTTCGTTTTATAAGGGGACAGGGAGTCTTGGCAGCTCACTTGGTCTTTTCATAGCGTTTTATAACCAATTCTCATGTAGGAGAGGCTTTAAAACATTCATTTTAATAAACAATATATCCGTAAAAATTCTGTTCTAAAATTAACTTGTCTATTAGACATATTTTCTGTTACGTGGGAACCTCGACGTGGTGTAATGGTTAATAAGCTAAATCAATTACTACAGGATGGTGAGTTCGATACTCATTGAGTGCCACATACATTCGGCCTTGCACCATATCTAAGCTACACTTAAATCATTGGGCATTCGACGTGGTGTAATGGTTAACAAGTTTGCCTCTCTAAATCATTTACTATTGAATAGTGGATTCGGTCCTTCATAATTTCGGCCTTGTGCCACATTTAAGCTACGCTTAGAAAATCACCATTTTTCTTGTTACGGAAGAAATTTTTTTCTCGTTAAAGAGAAATAAAATATGCTACTATTCCGTTATCAATTTGAACGATATTTAACACAATTTTACATCGAATGCTTACTTTTGGGCAGTTCAGTTTAACGGGTGCTCGGAAAATTTGGTAGTTTTAACAAGGTAGAAAAATTCAGTAACTATGAAATAAAAGTCGATTAAAAATTGATTTTAGGGCCGTTATGGAGTGTGGATTTGGGATATAAGCCCTCTACTCTATATTTTTGTAATACAAATGAGGCTGTATAATTTTTGCTTCTTTAAAAAGAAATAACCATCTAAAACTTAATTTATTTATACTTTTATTAAAATAGTAATTTGAAAAGAAATTAGATAAATCGATTTTACTTGCTTGAAAACAATAGAGTATAGTAATTAAATATTTTAAAATATTGGAGGGGACTATATACCCCTATCCAGAAAGTATGGCTCTGGTATCATTTCAGTGGGTTTTTATCTGGACTGAACGCCATGACTTATTTTAGTTAATACTTATTTAAATGTATGGGGTGGGGGAGATAGCCCCATCCAGAAAGTACTGCCCTGGTATTGTTATAGTGGGGTTTTTATCTAGACCCCCATAGTTAATACTTTTTAAACAATATCAGGGAAGGAGGCCTTACCCACTAAGCAACCTCTTCTGCAAGTACGGCCCTAGTATTGTTGTCGTGGGGTTTTATCTGGACCCCACGATTTTCAGTTATTTAAAAATATAGAGGAGGGGGCTCTAAAATCAATTTCGGTTATGCACTCTTGGATGATAAGTACGAATTTGTAAACAATGACTATTACTACTAATATTACAAGGCTCTTCCCCTTCTCTAGAATTGAGCACTATCAGTCATTGGATTGTTTATTCACAGAGTAAGTACGTAAAAATTTGTTTTTCTTTCAACTGCGCGCCGATGGCTTAGGTGGAAAATCTCCGACTGTTGCCGAATCAGTCGGGTTTCTAACCACAGTGAAACAGTCTGTCTGTGGATGACAATATATATATAAATTTGTGAAACATTCAAAAGGATAAGTTACTAAATTATAAGCGAGATAAAAAGTAGTGATCAAAAGTAAACTTGTAGAGCGAATTATACCTTTAAAAACTAAGACGCTAAAACGATAATAGGTGTCATTAGGCGGTCTGAAACCACGGTTGCGTCCTTTTAGTGTCTTTGTTTTTAAGAATGAATATATATATATGTTTTGATCAGAATGGTGGCTGATGTAATTGTGTATTTGGTTAGATATCGAACGCAGGTTTCGTGGTGGACGGTCCTTCTCTCCGGGGGAGATTAGCTTAATAAGATTTGCTTACTCTTAGAGCAATTGTGTATTTTGAAAACGTAAAATTGAATTGTCTGCATTTCTGTTTATAAGATAACGTACGTTTTGGCGAGCCTATTTTATTGCGGTTAACTTACCCCATTCGGGTATTTGTTTACACGGATCTTGGCATCTTGAAATACAGATCTGTATTCCTGGGTGCGTACAAAATCGCTGAAGTTCAGTCGACCTGGGACCACGTGATACAATGCGGTAGACTCACTCACAACTCTGTGAAAAACGAACCAAACAAGTGAAGTAAGAAATAAATTTCAAAAAAAAGGAAAAATTGAAAATGAAAGTGAAAGTAGAAAAAAGCGTGAGAAAAGTTCAGTAATCAACACTGAAAAAAAAAAAAAAAAAAAAAAAAGAAGAAAATGTATACCCTGATGTCCGAATGCTATCTGAGATAGCATCATCGCTGGGAACGAAGATCGTGTACGCCTGGTTCTTTTTTAGGTTTCTTTGGAAACTCTTCTTTCTGGCAAATTGGGAGAAGTGCTTCAATCGTAGATTCTCGGCTGTCTTGACCAAGTCATCCAAAGGTTTACCTTTCGAAAACGGATAAAAATATTAGTTGATAATCAAGAGATTTCTGTCAAAGTTTTCTCTATTAACTAAAATTACCAAATACGTGTCTTCCCTCTATCTTCTCTATAAATATTTTCATGGTAGTTGTTCTAATGAGCACTCTTCTTTGGCCCCTCGACCGCATGAATTTAAGCGTAATACTAGATTGCCTACTAGATTTCATCATTTTATTGCTGTACTGTTACTAGATGTAAACCGTAAGTTCT
This sequence comes from Acanthosepion lycidas, assembly GCA_963932145.1. Classification (NCBI taxonomy): domain Eukaryota; kingdom Metazoa; phylum Mollusca; class Cephalopoda; order Sepiida; family Sepiidae; genus Acanthosepion; species Acanthosepion lycidas. The sequence goes on along the minus strand of OZ010584.1, from coordinate 74,653,810 downwards.
ATTCTTATAGTTTCTTTATTCGAACTCTTTTCCCGTTTCTTGCTTCCCGGCCATTTACAATCTCCAAAACGTTAAGTGCAAGATCAATCGCCATCTTCTGCGTCCCTGAATCCTGTTCTTTTATTATTCTTTCCCCTCACTAAAGTTTTCTCATTCTGCTAGCTTCAGTAACCCCTTGTGTCTTAGTGGCATTATAGCCCTGCATGGGGTGACATTAAAAGAAAAGTAGCTCGAATTTAGACTAAACTTGATTTAGTAGCTTTGTCACGATAAACTTGGGAAGTTCTTTTTCAAGATGCGACAATTTAATTCCCGGAATTTCCCCGTGAATGAAACCTTGCCTGGCCAGTGTTACCTTCAAAGTAACCTTGTTATGCTGTGCAACTTTTGAGACTATCATGCCATTGCTGGAAACATTCTTGGAACATTTTTTTATCAGAGTACTTTTCAATAATCTAGTTATGTATTGCTGGATGTCAGATGAATAAGGTAGATGCCATATTGTTGTAATGGATTATTTAATCAGGAACTTGCAAAATCTTAACGCCTTATGTATCTAATTTCCTTGTTAGAATCTACAGCAACGTTTCCTTATATATATTCACTTCTGCTTCTGTAGCACATTTAATCATCAATCTGAGCGTACCAAGGTTCACAATCTGTCCATATTTGCATCTGTTCATTGTGTGGCTGGCGAACGGAAAGAAAAGGTTAAAAACTAAAATATAGTTTGGAACAAGACGAAAAGGGTTAAAGAATAGGACGATGGCCATCTTGAATGAAGAAAAAGAGATTTCTTTTTATTTCCAAAGTCTTTTTCTTTTCAGGGCAGTGCAAATACCTTTGGTAACGGTATGAATCCATTTCTTCTCTCCCCAGCTATGGGTTAATTATTAAGACTTGTATTCCTAAACCATTATTATTTCCCCAAAAAAGAAAAAAATATATAATCGAAACATATTTTTTGGCCTTAAATAACCTGCAAAGGGTTGATAAGCCGTACAAAACAAATCAATCATTCAGTAAAAAATACTTCGACATTAAATAACTTACATAGCTGATATGTTGAAACAGAACAAGCAATCGATCAATAAAAGGCAGGTAGGCGTTCCCTCATGCTAGATTGTTACAAGAAAAAATTTCCAACCTCTTGTAGCAGTGAGTATATTCAAGTACTTGAAAGGTCGACAATAATCGCTTGATATTATCTGCTTCTATAGTTAAAATATGATATTTGTTTAACTTGGTTTCTGATGCAACCAGCTTATATAACTCTTACAAAAGTATTTGACTTTCAATTATTACTTAAAAAACCTGTTGAAAGGATACGACTGTAGGACCGTTAAAATATTTTTCTTTTCTGTAAAAAACTTAATTCAAATTAAATTGGCAATCGGACAAAAGAAATGTTTTTATATCTGTTTCTTTAAATTTAGAAAAAATTCAACCCATAAGTTCAGGATTAAGGTTGATATTATTTTTGAGTTAGAAGAAATAAACTGTAACAAAGAAAATTAGCGAAAAGAGTTCGAACTACAGTCGAGGTTAGTGACATTTTGTTGCAGTTAGGAAAGAAATATATTCGAATCGCATCACCAGTCATCTAATTATTTTTGTAATAGATATAAAAATAGTGTATAAATATGTGTGTTATGCACACAATATCAAGATTTACTTTCTCTGGAACGAGCCGAATTAGGCTGCTATACCTATTGGCAATAAAAACGGGTGAATTTAGTGAAATATTAAATTTTAAAAAAGAAGATATGTTATTGAAAAAAATAAAAAAAAGAAGTTTTACTTCCTGTACATCCGGGTTCTCCAGGTATCTTTTCGTATCCCGGACAACATTGGAGGCGGACAAATCTGAATAACAAAATAGACATAAAAATGCAATAAAATCTTGTGTTATTCCATGTGTTAGTAAGATTCAGATATCAATATATAAAGATACATGTTTTCATATGTAATGCTGAATTCTGTTCTGGTTGACAAATTGTGTAAGCGTTTTTAACGATTGACGTGCACATGTAAATAAATATATAGATATTTTACTAAACTTGACATTACTAAACTGGCGTAGGGCAAGTAGGTGGGGTAGGGAAAGTAGGAAGTCTGCATTAGCGAAGTTATTTAACCGCTGCTTGAAGGAGAAATCCTTCCCAAGAAAGTGGAAAGTGTAATACATATGCCCGGTCTTCAAGAGCCCAAGCAAGCGCTTTCCCCGCGTCTCAGTATAGAACCATCAATCTGCTAAGTATCATTAGTATGTTTTTTTGAAGCTATAATCATCAAGAAATTCATCGAGCACCCAGATAAGAACAACCTCTTCAGCGACAAGCAGTACTGGTTTGGATCAGCCCGAACCACAGCTGATGTCCCAACTACCATTACTCACAGAATTAGTGAGGCTCTTAACGACAAATACACCTCAAGGACCATAGATATTTGGAAGGCCTTTGACAAGGTGTGGCACAAAGGTTTGTTGCTCAAGCTCGCTACTTATAGAATCACTGGAAGGGTCTTCAAAATTATAAAATACTTTCTGACAGATAGGTCGCTGAAATCAGTTATTAACGGCGTGTCCTCCGGGACCCTAGCAATTAACGCGGGCGTCCAATCAACCAGGTGTCACTCTTCGGACCAAACTTCTTCTTACTTTATAAAAATGATCTGCCTAAGAATATACTCAGATAATTGGTGAATATCTATGCCGATGATAAGACGATATACGGGTGCACCTCGAAAACTCGTGATGATCAGAGATTGGCAGCTACTTTCATCCAGTGTTGTTCTAACTTCTGAATGGGAGGGGAAAACTGGCTAGTCACATTTAATGCCTCGAAAACCAAACTAGTTACCTTTCATCATCGCAAATCGGACCCTAAACTACCACCAAACACGATGAATGAATATCCCCTCGGGGAGGCTACGTGTCTTGAGAGACTGTTGGGCTTTAAACACACACCTGACGTCAAGTGGAAATCGTACATACGATACTTCGTTAAAGATGCAGGAAAAATAGCTGATTTCCTGTACCACTCCAGTAAGTACCCGACTCCACGTGCTACTCTTTACCGTTACAGATCAAATGAAGTGTTGTTGCCATATTTGTGCAGGAGCTGCCCAGACATCATTTTTCAGTCTCGACAGAGTCGAAAAACGTCTCAGAGTCCTTGTAGGTGATAAATTATTTTCCACCCTCCAACCTCTCTTTCACAGGCGGGACGTGGTAAGCCTCTTACTGTTCTATCGCGACTTCCATAGTAGGTGCTCGGACGAACTCCATTCCTTAGTTCCACCAATTAGAACATTCAATGGCTAGGACCCGCCATTCCACCCACATTGTAGTAAACCACCCATAATCTCTCCGTATTCCATTGGGGAGTAGTAAGTTCTTTACGAACAGTTTCTTCCTGCGAACTACTGCTCTGTGGAAACGACTCCCAAGAGGATGTTTCCCCGATCACTACAAGCTTAACCGTTTCAGGTCAATGGTTAACCGTTATATTACCACCCACCCCCCACCTACGCGCATAAACATTATAACAACGTTTCGGTTGGGTAACCTACAGGGAATTATTAACTGAACCTTTTATTTAAACTACGAGAGTAGACTGTTCAAGAACTATACGATATCGAGATAGGCAGTCTACTCGCTAAAAACTAATACTAAAATACTACCATGAAAAATACAACTACATACGCTATATACAACGCAGATAATGTAAAATACTAATACTTTAAACTAAAATAACACAACCAACCACTGAAAAAAAAAAAATAAATAAATAAAAAAGTAAATAAATAAAGTAAATAATAATAATAAACAAATTAACAAACTACGACTTCACACATAAGCAGAAGTAAATATAATAATAATAATGATAATAATAATAATGATAATAATAATAATAATAATAATAAACAAGAAATAATTAAGTAATCAACAATAGATCATGAGTAAAAAAATTAACAAAAAACATTACAAATAAGCGCATATGGATACCAAATTATTTCTAAACAATTGCCTGCTGAATAATTAGGATAATACAATAGACCTTACTACCCATAATGCACCATTGCATCGAGCCAAAACACTACACGAATTCGACGTATGAGGGTCAAGCAGATCAGTTCCTAGGAAACCGACAGCAGCACACGAGATTTGATTATATTGGTGAAAGTTTCGTGCAGGACCATCCACACTTTTTGAAGGGCCGAATACAGAGACCCGGTGCACTACGTGCCACAAGGACCTCCGTAGGTTTTGAATTCAGAGTTCTCCTTCTCCTAGACCAGTTGCTATAGAACCCAGTCTGTCCTGCTATTTACCCATAGCTGGAGAGAGAAGAAGAATATTAGCACGACTGGAAATCGAACTCAGCTCTCCAATTCCTCAATCCGAGCCGCTATCCATTACTCCGCCGTGCCTCCTTATATATATTGTGTGTATTTAGGCAGCATTTTTCATTCATACGTTTCATTAAATTATATAGACAAGTGTTGTCTATCTATTTTATGTAAATTCTTTTCATAACGTCTGATAAGCTTAATGACATTATCATTAAACGAAGAAAGAAAATCACAATATTGATACATATTTTTTAATCCAATCTAAGCTTTCGGCTTATATAAGCCATTATCAAAGATGACAATTACAATATATTAAGCAATACACGGACAAAACAGTGATGATAGTCTGTGTCTGTTTACATGGAAGATTTCCAAGCAACGACAAACTCGTGCATATATATATATATATATATATTATTATTATTATTATAAGAGATTATAATAAAAACATGTTGAAATCGATACACAAATGTTTCGATAATTTACGTGTACTTCTTTATCTGATGGTAAGTAACTGGTGATTAAATGATTTTAAAGAAAATTTAAAAACAAAGTATTACCATTCTTCTGAAAGTTAAATTTCGGAAGAATGGTAACAATGGGTTCGGCGGGAAAAAAGTCAGAATTAAAAATAGACTTAAAAATAAACAAGTTTATTTTTAATTCTGACCCGATTTTTCCCCATACCCCTTTAGCTTTCGGATAAGGGGTAACACTTTGTTTTTAAATTATCTAATATATATATATATATATATATATATATATATATATATATATATATATATATATAAACGAAAGAATATTAATCTACAACACAGTGTCTCTGAAGATTTTAATTTTTTAATATTTTTTTATTGTTCAAAATATATATATTTATATATATATATATATATATATATATATATGTATTTATATATATATATATATATATATATATATATATACATAAATACATACATATATATATATATATATATATATATATATAGAGAGAGAGAGAGAGAGAGAGAGAGAGAGAGAGAGAATTAATGCAAGTAATAGGGTTTTCACTTAGCCGATTCATGTTACTTTGAGTATTCCGATATTCCGATATATATATATATATATATATAGAGAGAGAGCATCTCGTTATAACAGCATCCCGATATCTATATCTATCTATCTATCTATCTATCTATCTATATATATATATATATATATATATATATATATATACGAGCACAAACAATACTAGAAAAAAACTTACACCAATGATAAGTGCACAAAAAGGAAAAATCGAGAAATATAAGCAGTGAATTGTTGATACTCGCCGAAGAGTGAACGGACAGGTAACATCATTGAAAAACTTTTACTCATATATATATATATATATATATATGGGAATTGCTCTGGGAATTTAACTACATTGTCGACATGGAAAGAGAAAAACTGTTAGTATAAAGGAAATTTATATTAAACAGAAAGAGGCTTTGACATAAACGTCTTTCTTTTTTAATTTTGGGTTTTGTAATGTAATTATAACAACAAAAACATTTCGATTTCATTTTTGCCTTGAAAAAGTCGGAAGACGAAACGCGTTGGCGAAAAACTAAGTTTTTTTTTCCAATTGTCATCTTGTACCAATTTGTCTTATCCACAGAACAGATCTATCTATCTATCTATCTATCTATCTATCTATCTATCTATCTATCTATCTATCTATCTATCTATCTAGTTGTGTCTTGCTATTTCTGTTTGTATTCCTATCTATCTATCTATCTATCTATCTATCTATCTATCTATCTATCTATCTATCTATCTATCTATCTATCTGATTGTTTGTCTGTCTCTATCTCTGTCTGTCTGTCTCTCTATCTGTCTGTCTGATTGTCTGCTTGTCTGTCTATCTATCTATCTATCTCAGTTTGCTCAGATCTATCTATCTATCTATCTATATATATATATAGAATAAACAAACAGTGTAATATTTTTTAAAATCGTATGTATTAAAAGTGCTCAATTTCAAGTTGGATAACCAAAGCTGCATATATATATATATATATATATATATATATATATATATATATATATATATATAGTTGAGAAAGTTGATCAGGATTTGAATTTCTGGCTTTTAATTTTAGCTTGGGCATCGATTAGTATTGTAAAATACGCAAGTATCTGCCATCAAGCAAAGAAAATGTTAAAGATGTGCTAAAACAGGACTTATTTTAGAAGGATGGAAATGCCTGCCAAAGAATCCTTTCCAAAAAGGTATTTTTGCAAACATTTAAATACCATTCGTCCATTAAGATAAAATATAATCTCACCTATTCTAAATCCCCCCGCCACCTGAGATATTTTTTTTATGTCGTGCTTATTTCAACCCCAGCCCGCTTATTAGATTGTGTGATTTCTAAGAGAACTTAGAATCTTATCATCGGGTGTTTATCAAATAATGGTAAAAATGGTACTATATATGAATAACATTTGGATGGAGAATCTTACTAAACCGGTGCCGAAACAGTGCGGGATATGAAAGCCTTAAAACAAATGCATATATAAATAATTTAAATTAGATCTAAAGCAGCGATGTCTTGTCGTCTGCCTTTGTGAGAATGATAAGGATGATCCAACTTTTATCTATAGTATTAAAACGAATATATCATTTAGTGGAATAATGATGTCCATTTTTTTCTTTAAAATAAAAATTAAAACGTATTTTTATATGTTTCATTTTTATTTTTATTTTATTTCATAATATTTTACTCTGTTTTATTTTATTTTTATTGTTATGCAATATTTTTATTAGCATATTAATTTTATTAATTTTGCGTATTTTATTAATCTTATAAATTTTATCAATGTTATTAATTTTATCATTGATTTTCATACACAAAATAGAGTTGCCCCCCTTGATTTCCAAACGTATTTTTTTTTATATCAGCGTCTGTTTTTAAATTAAAATTAATAATTCTTATTTTCAATCTTAAATTTTAATCTGGGCCTAAATTAAAATCCAAAATATGGTCGCAGAAATTGTCTGACAGCAATGACTAGGTTCTCTTGTTTGTGTGGCATGGTGTAAAGTCCTTTTTCCAGACATCGGGTATCCCAGCAGCCACCCTCGTGAGCCAGGGCAGCACTACCTCCTCAAGGCAGTTGATATAGGCTTCCGTATTGAGTGAGTTTATCAACCAAAAGTTCAGGAGTTCTTTTCTTATTAGAACGAGCAGAAAGAATTTTACAAGATGCCGTTCCTTCATAATATCTTTCAGAATACTCTGCACTGTCCTCAGATTGACACCTAAACAAACTGAGATTTTCGTGTTGGAGCTTCAGGCGCGAATGCCGTTTTCAAATTTCTGGCGGAGTGAATTGCGTCGTGGTACCCATTTTCTAACAGGCGGTGCCCAACTGACCCTACTATATTGTGCAGTAGACAAAATCAAAAGCAAACAACGCGCATGCGCGAAATTAAAAATATAAAATGGTGACACTTTTCCCATCGCACCCTCTGTGTGTGTGTGTGTATATATATATATATATATATATATATATATACAGACATTGGAACCACCCCTCTTTCTTTCTTCCTATTCTCTAGCTATTCAACACACGCATACAAGACTGACAGTCATTAAGCTATTTTCTCTCAGATCATTTCAAACCTGTGCCAGACTGAGCTAAATTTGGTAAATAAATTCACACACACACAAGCACACACAAGCACACACAAGCACACACACACACAAACGCACACACACACACACACACAAGCACATACAAACGCACACAGATATGCGTACGCATATGTCCGCTTATATAAACACAGTTTTCTTATGTAGACGCACACACATAATCTTGAAAAATAAACCTGTATATTATATAAATATAAAGTGATTCTCCTCATTCATCATTCAGGCGTTTCCTTGCTTTCCATTGAAAAACTAATATTGTTTTTGAAATGAAGTACAAAGTCGTATTTTTGTCCATCATTTTTTTAGCTTAAGATTTATGACACTTTGTTCGCCAAAGCTTCTATCAGGAAAAGACGAAAATTATGCAAGGATTCGTCTCTAAACGAAGGATGATATTATGTCTGATGGCGTATAGGAAAATATTCATGTAGTCGAGTTATGCATGTATGAGGCTGCTATTCTTCATTTTCTTGTTTGGTTCGGCACTTTAGCAACAAACACGACGAAACAGTAGAATGATTGGCGTGTGTTCTTCAAACTGTGTTTCGTTTTTTCTTATCCTGAGTCTATTTTATTCATATTTGTTTTCTCTTCCTAAAACATCTCAAACAAAAGGAAGTAATGGCTTGAAATATAACAAGCTAAAAACGAGGATGAAAAAAGAATGAAATAAAATAAAAAAAATATTTGATAAGAGCAACAAAAAAAAAATTCTTCTTTTCTCTTCTTGCTCGTCCTACGAGTTTATTTACACGAAGATATTTTTTTGGCATTTCGGGACGTCATTGGTTTCAAGCCTCCTCAGGGATCAAGTAATGTTCGCACTCTTTCAGTTCGTTATTTACTTTATTTTATTGTGTCTATAAGGTGTTACCTAAAAGTTGGGAAACTTTGAAAGACATGTGAACCAAATGTATACATTTTTTTTTATTTGTAGTAGTCTTTGCAAACCAGTGAAGAACGTATCTATCCCATCAGAAATGTTTTAAACAAAACGATACAGAATGAAAGCAAATACACATTTAACTGAAAATTTATTCCACAAAATAGGATATAAATAAAAATTTGGCTGTCTTTTGTTAACAACAGAGTCCATTTGTGAACCAAAAAGTTCTACTTGATAACCGGCGCTAGAGAAGCGTTTTCCGTCAAGGCTGTGACCCAACGCACAGGCGAAAGAAAAGAGAAGAGAGCGTTTCTTTGAAAGGCACCAGTCAGCTGTCGCTGCTACTACAGCCAATGGCCAGTGTCTAATCCTGCTGTTGTGTCTTTTTTTCTGAATTTCTTTGAGATACAATTGGTTCACGCGCATTGCTCCCTGAACTTTTTGTAGCAACTTTGGATATTTCACAATGAAAAAACAATAAATAACATTTACTACACACCTTAACGATGGGTTTCAATCGGTTACTCATATATATATATATATATATATATATATATATATATATATATATATATATTACTGAAAGACATGAAACGAGAGTAAACATTTTATGCCAATGCGTTTCGTTCCTTGAGGAAATTTATTAAGGCAAATGCAGAAATTTTATTTAGTAATCCGTATTTATACGCAGATGTACAGATTGCTAAATAAAATTCCTACTCTTGTTTCGATAAAGTTCCTCAAGGAACGAAAGGCATTGGCATAGAATATTATCATCTTGTCCTTTCTTTCCTTAGTATTATCTTTACGAACATATTTTATTTATCTCTGAATTTTTGTACACACACACACACACACACACACATATACACACACATATACACACACACATATATATATGTAAAAATTTCAGATAGAGTAAATCAGTAAAAAGACAATATGAGGAAAAACCAAAGGAAAACATATCTTAAGGCAACACGTTTGATTCTCCGATGGGACTTTATCAGGGCAAATTTAAGCATTTTATTTTGCGACAAGTATTTCTATACAAGAGCAAAAATGCTATTGGTTTTTCAATTTTTTTGCTCATTTTTGCTTATGTTTGCTCTTGTCGCAAAATAAAATGTTTACATTTGCTTTGATAAAATTCCTCAGACGACGAAACGCGTCGGTTAAGATAAGTTTTCCTTTTGTATTTCTTCACAAACACACACACACACAGACAAAACACACACACACACACATATATATATATATATATATATATATATATATATATATATAATGAGATTATTAGGTAATTCGCAAAATAAGATATATTTAGTACTTGAAATATTTGAAACAAAAATTGAAATGAACATTTCATTCATAAATTGGTTTGAAAAGTTTTACAAATAGATGCCAACTTGTATGTAAAATGCAAACTTTTCATGAAGCAGAATATACTGTGATCCCTAACTTGGTAGAATTTCGTTGCTGGTTTCTGTTTTTATTTCACAGTGACAAGTGTAGTTCAGAATGGCACAACGCCTGATACTGCATGAGCGTTCTCAGCTAGCATCCCGTAACAAAGTGTGAGAGTCTGTGGTACAAGTGATGAGATTTTAGACCTTGTGCTTCAGTAGATGGCAAAACCATTAGAAATTGTCAATCCAAGCTGATGAGTCGTCTTTCCTCATCCAGATTGTAAGAAAATGTGCAAAAGGTTACAGTATATGTCCTAGGATATACCCACACGATTACAAACATTGGTGGACAACGCTGGTGCCTATGTAGGATTTTAACACTGTACTGTACTTCTACCATTATACTGTTCAAATTAAAAAAAAATGTGATATTTAAATCGACCAATAATTAATAAAGTTATTAACAATTTTACACAGGGAGTTTATTTCAGCCCACCTTGCTTATATATATATATATATATATATATATATATATATATATATATATATGTGTGTGTGTGTGTGTGTGTGTGTGTGTGTGTGTTTTGTAAAATATAGTTTTAAAGTATGCTATATTTATCAAGGATAGAACGTATATAAATATTGTTGTATTACCGCCCCATGACGATTATTACAGGCGGCGCAAGACTTGAAAGACTCGATCTCTTTCTCGATTACTTTTTATAGAGAAAAGACATATTCTTTTCTTTCCTGTAAAATGTGAGTAATCAACGACAGACACATGCGGTTACTTTAAACTTTTCACATTTCATTTCTCATGTTTTCTTTGTTAAAATGTCTCATCAATATATTTGCTAATATTTCTTTGTTCAAATTCTAGGTCTTATTTATCCTTTGGATTTATGCCATGAAGTTTGCGTTTAAACATGAAACAGATGTACATGTTGATTTCAATTTCTAATTATATATATATATATATATATATATATATATATATATATATATATATATATATGTATAATTAGAAATATAGTTTTAAGGTGTGGTATATTTATGGCATAAAGTGCTCAATATCAGAGATAGAGCGTATGTAAATAAAAAATTGGACATTGAAGTCAACACTCAGAGGCGACAAACTGTTTCATCAGGCCACAATCATCAGATGTGGCCCGATGATTGTGTCTAGCATGAAACAGTCTGTCGCCTCTGAGTGTTGACTTCAATGTTCACTTATATATATATATATATATATATATATATAACAGTTTTAGTTAGTTATTTGATACACATCCAATTTATTTTTAAATTTAAAATCTATATTTAGTACACATAAAAACTTATGTCTTATTTTTATTAAAATGCATTTAAAAAAAATTAAAAATAGAACACTTTTATATACGTAAGGAAACGAACGAATACACAAATAATATATATATTTGTGCGTGTGTGCATGCGTGTGTGTGCATGCATTTGCGCGCGCGTGTGTATGTGTGTGAAAAACTAGAATGAACAGATTGATAGATATGCACTGGTGACATAGTGATGGAACAAATATCAACAAAAAAAAAAAAAAATAAAAAAAATAACACGAACAATTAATATAGACGCGAACAAATTAAGATTTGAATTGACTGGTGTCGATAGGCGACGACCTGATGACCACCGCGCCCGTGTCATCTATTATTTCGGTCTGCCATCTGCAGACTGGAGACGACCTCGCAGCAGACTACGAAGCCACTGGAAGGTCCAGCTACGAAGCCACTGACAGGTCCATCTGCAACTGGAGGACGTTCAGACGCTCTGCAAAGACAATGAGAGTTGGAGGTACAAGATGGTTCTCTTAGTACCCAACCCCTTCATAGCATGAGATTTAGCAGCAATAGTAAATGCCAATATGTGGACAAATTGTAATTAGAACTGACTAGTGTCGATATAAATATAGAGTAAGGATCAAAGATAGGAATAAAAAGATAGATTCAGAGGCTGGTTGCCATAAATCGTCGTCTAAAGTGCCGTAGGTAGATACACCCAAGTGTCAGTGGTCCGAAATAAGAAATAAAACCTGTATCCCGGTTTTATTTTTGTACGAATCATTGTACTAACCCCGATGAGTTCTTTATTTTCTGTCGCGGCTCGAAGTAGGGGGATTTCTTTCTTCGAGGCGATATAGATGAATTTGTTTTTGAAGTTAGCTTCTAGCGTTTGTCTAAAGAGGCAGGGCCTAGAAGACAGCAGGCTGGTTTCAGCTCAGTTTTCCTTCTCCTAGACTGGTTGCCAACCGTGCCTATAGGAACCATTTTGTCTTGCTATTTACCCGTAGTTTGGGGGTGGGGAGAGATAGATTTATACCTTCATGTCATAAGTAAATATAAATAAATTGACATGAAGTAGAATTCTGGGGCACAAACGAAGAAAAATAGAGTGGGTGTCAGAATCAAAGACAAAGTCGAAATCCTTTGCGTTTGGTTTTGTTTCCATCTGAGAAACACGTTCCCTCACCAACCAAAAAAAAAACAAAACAAAACAAAAAAAACAAAAAACAAAAAAACAACAAAATAACCCCCCCTCTCCCCAAAAAAAACAAAACAAAAAAAACTTGTCACTGAATATCGAATGTTTTACGGGGAATCTGGTGAGGAAACTCATCAGAAACACATCTGGCAACGATATGGAACGCCTTTTCGTTCGTTTTAGCTTAAGAGTTTCTAAATATATCCAATGTCATCAGGTGCCATCTTGATTTGTGTTGGTCGTTTGTCGTACGTACATCTACGCATATCTACACGCACTTCTAAAAATCTATATAAATTACATTTAAGTAATAATATATATATATATATATATATATATATATATATATATATATATATATATATATATATATATATATAATCTTCTGCTAACAATTTACGTAAGCTCCTTAGGTAGGTTAATCGCTGCTGTACTCAATTCCCTCTTGCCTTCAACATGTCGCGTAAGTACCAAATTCTCCAAACCCTCTTTCCTCATTATGTGCTCTAGAAATGTCAACTCTCTTTCAGACAAATTCTATTTTAAGTATAAGTGTTTTTTTTTTGTTTCAATTTTCCATAAACCTCCCTTGTTACATGTTCAGTCCATGGAATTCTTAGCGTTCTTTAGTAAAACCACATTCCAGTTGTCTCTAGTCCCTTCTTCATCTGTGAGCAGATTGTCCAGTATTCCCTGTAATATAGTAGGACCGTTATATAACTTTTCTTTGCTTCAAACGAGCTTTTACCGATTTATTTTTCTAAGAGTTGATCAATCACTTAACCGATGCATTGTTAACAATTCGACAATGCCCCTTTCGATACAGACTATTTTGGAAGACAAAAATAATACTCTGAAATCTGGTGAATGCTGTTCTAGGGTAAAAAACAAATTTTTTGCAAACCATTGATCTTTTAACTGAAGGAGTTGTTGGCTTAGCGAGCAAACAACCCATTTCTATCACAAGCTACAAGTACCTGTGGAAACACACAGGCTGGGTGATGGAGTGAAAAGATCTGTACCTTTATTTCCAAGGAGAGATACTTTTTCATTCACGAATCAAACACGAATTTTATAAATTGCTCCCAGGCATATAAATAATGATTGGTCACTGGTTTCCGATTAGGTTGTGGTAGCTAGCCAACCCCTTGGCTCAGGTACGTTTGTGTTTGTTCCACACACACAGGGCCTACTTGTGGTATATATTGCAAACCATCGGTCACGATGACTTGTGACTTTGTGCTGGCACAATCGTCGACGAAAGGTACCGTCTCCTCGGATTCACTCACAAGGTTTGAGTCAACCCGTGGTAAGGTTTTCCTGTACTTTCCAATAGGAAACTTGTACCTAATCCACTATACAAAAGTGTTCAGTTTTTTTTCGTTGGTACCTACTAAGCTTTTTTTTTTAGTTCTTACCTACTAAGCTGTTTTTCGTCGGTACTTACTGAGGTTTTTTTCTTTTTGTTGGTACGTACTTAGCTTCTTTTTGGATCGTACCCACTAAGCTTTTTTCTCGTTGGTACCTACTGAACTTTTTTCCGTTGGTACTTACTATGCTTTTTTTCGTTGGTACCTACTAATCATTTTTTTCATTGGTGCCTAATAAACTTTTTCCGTTGGTACATATTAAGCCCATTTTCCATTGGTACCTACAAATCATTTTTCCGTTAGTACCTACTAAGTTTTTTCGTTGGTACCTACTAAGCATTTTTCCGTTGGTACCCACTAAACTATTTTTTCGTTGGTACCTAATCATTTTTTGTCCTTTTGTATCTACTAAGCTTTTATTTTTCGTTGGTACCTATTAAGCATTTTTCCGTTGGTACCTACTAATCATTTTTTTTGTTGGTACCTACTAAACTTTTTTTTTCGTTGGTATTTACTAAGCTTTTTTTCGTTGGTACCTACTAAGCTTTTTTTCGTTGGTACCTACTAAGCTTTTTACCGTTGGTACCTAGTAATTTTTTCCGTTCCGTGAGCTTTTTTTTCATTCGGTACCTACCAACCTTTTTTACGTTAGTACCTACTAAGCTTTTCCTTTTCGTTGGTACCTACTAAGCTTTCTTTCCGTTCGTACATACTAAACATTTGCACAAGGCAAAAAGAGTGTATGTTTATTGTGTTACGTTAAAGTTTAATGAAAGAATGTCACCTGCCTTGAAAATCAGCATTCGAAGTTCTGGCTTTTTAACTGGATTCGAATGCTAACCACGGGAGATATCCATATCCGCCCACTTATGAAAATTCTCTTGCAGTCGATGCAACAAAGTGTGCTGGTCAACGAGTGGATTCACCCTGCATTATAATTCAGAGTACCGTGATACCAGTGAGACAAGGGGTAAGATTGATTTAAAACATCTAACACTTAAAGTGTACGTCACTCACTGAATGGACTAAATGAGATACTAGAGACGCTATCAGCGAAAAGGAAATCAATGATTAAATCATTAAAATGGTCGTACTCGGAAACGAGTTGACTTTCCACCAGGAGGAAAAAATAGAGCTAATCTTCACAAAAGTTTTTACTTTTCTGTTATTTGAAAATTTGTTATCCAAGTGAACGTATGATGACTAATGTCACTGATCCTGTATAAGAAATTGAACATAGCATCTGAGCCTCATTTTTAATCTCCAACCACTGAAATACTGGCGTGAAGGGATCTTTGAAGTTTGTTAAACATTCTTTTTTAAAGACAGTTTCAACAATTTCAACCTATATTTTTTTTTAATAAAAATACTATAAGCAAATAAAATGAAAGAATTTTCTTTTGTGGAAAAATAGTTATTTACCAAAAAAGTTTGGAAGATCACATCTTCTCGCCAGATGTTGACATGTTTGCAGACTGCCTTCAAGAATCTATTCTTTACGTAGATGAAGGTAACACACCCATAAATTTTCACGAAACGTTTTTTTTTTGTCTTATATTTGCAGTCATCTGTCTGTCTCACTTTGTAAATTTCGACTGTTGTGTCGCTTCATAGATTTTACAATATTTTTATGATGGAATTAAACACAGACTTTGATGTATTTACACAGATCTTGTTTGTAGAGTCTGTATATTAAGAGAAAAAAGAGAGAACGATCTTCAATTCTGGTCCGGGTTCGAGCCCTAGAAAAAGACAAGATTTCTGATGGATGAATTTTCAGCAAGCCATGAAAGACTTCACCACTAAGAAGATTGAAGTTACTGAATCTTGTTATTGTGGTGTTATATCAGCCATTGTTAGTATTCATTTATCGGAACCTTGGAAACAAAAGGAACTAAATCAAATGTATAAAATAAATTACATATTTTTATTTATTTGATTTAGAGTAAGTCCTATGATATTTGGTGTTTGTTTATAAGGCAGATCTTGGTAGCAGTCGATTCGGTTCGGTATTCGACAGTTTCGAGCTCAGAACTTGTTAGCTGTAGTTATTTTAGAAATAGGTCAGCGTCAATCTACTTTTTTCCTCGTCCTAAGACGTGCAAAAAATATCATTAGCAGATGACCTCTTAACTACTTCACGCATCACGCATGGCTGTTTTCTTTGGCAGTCGCGTCTCTTGTTCAGTGATTTCTCTTGTCGCACCTTCTCCTAGTATAAATTCAGAGCTGTGAGCTTATAACCTTTTGATTATGCTTCCAGACTACTGGCGGGAACCGTGGTTTCAGCTAACAGTCTCTTTGTGCTCATTTTTTTGATTGCCCAAAATTATTTTATTTTCCAGCGTTCCTTTCTTTTTAATTTTTTTTATAGCGGAAGTTATGCGTGGAGCCTCTCTGATTTTTGGTAGTTTTTCCTTACAAGTGCCTAGACTTATTCACAAATGAATTAAATTATTTTAGAAACGTTTCTTATTTGAGAAAATCTTGGTAAAAATATTTGTTTTTATATCTGTTACCTCTCACATTCAATTTTATGAAATTTTCAGAAATTAAATTTTCTGTTTATATTAGTTAAAAGTAGAACATCTTGGCGTATTTAAGTCATCAATTTCTTTTTGTAAAACAGATCCAACAGTTACGGAAAATCTGCTCTGAATCGTAAAATAAAAAAAAAATGCAATAAAACTATGACATTATTTAACTAGAGAAACTTTTAATTTCTTTTATGAATTTATGTCTTATATATACAACCAGTCCAAAGTATTTGCTCACCTTCAAAATTTTTTATTTCTCATCCTAAAAGAGTTTCGATGATAATCTTACCTGCCACTGTAGAATTGCTGCACGCAGTAATGTAGGCCATGTTGTCTACTGGCGGAAACATGTAGCAATTGATCCTCAACCACTCGACAAATATGGGTCAACCACATGTTCTATCCGTCTAAAGGTTTGCAAAACATCTGCAGGCCTCGGGAGACACATGCGGGTCCCTAGAAGCTGAGCATCTCTTTATTTCATTAAGCCTTCTTTTTGTCGTCCGCGACAGGAGAGTCCCCCCCCACCATGTATGTATATACGATGACGATATATATATATTTTTATATATCAAGGACACTTTCAGGAGAAAGATTGATGACAAAGTGGAAAAAGTTTCCGTGTGACCCGTTTCGTCCCTTAGAAAACCTAGTCCGATGAAGTCCTAAGGGACCAAGCGCATCACTCGAAAACATTTTCCACTTTGCAACCCCCACGCGCACATATGTATATTGTGTATTTGGGGAGTAATCTTTCTTCTATAAAATGTTCATTAAAAACGACTGAGAAGGTAATGCAGTTAATCTTTTTATTCAATTTTTTTTTGGATTCAAACAAGTATTTTCTTTTCTGCATATAAAGTATGTAAAAACTGTGCAAATCTTCCCTATATCCGAGCGCTTTCGAAAATTCTATTATCAATAATCAAAGATGTTTTTTTTATTATTTTTAACTAATTTGGAGGGAATTAGAATCCTTATATTAATTTTACGAATGGCTATAAATCAGCGGATGATTTAAGACAGGAGTAAGAAAAGTATGCCTGCATTTTCAACCTTGACAAGTTTAAATTAACGATAGAAAATCCTCGTCTATTCGTTTGTGGGCTGGCTGTCTTATTGCTTATGAAATTACCTATTTTTCCTACTGTACAAGAGTTCGATCCCAGATAAAATCCGGACTTCTGAATAGTTGATTTATAAAATAAACAAGTCCTTCTATGTTGGAAGGTCAGCGCAACTCATTTTTACTTTTATTTCTTCTCTTCCTTGCTAATTAGCTGCGCGGGTGGTGCAATGGATAGAGGCTTAGAATGAGAAATCGGAGAGTCGGGTTCGAATACTATCCCGTTCGTTATATTCACTTGCTAATACCTTTGAGAAAAGTATGAGTTCATCTCTTTTTCCCCAGATATGGGTTAAATAGTCGGACGTATATCAGGAAAAATCATTCTTAATCATTCAAATAAGTGCAATATTTACCCGCAAAAATATTTTTACAATCCAAAATAAGTTTCGATTTTAAATAACTCGCAAAGGGTGGATAGTCCATAAAAACAACTTCTTATTTGGTCTTGCGCCATACTTAGTTAAGTTATGTCAATATCTTTGCCTCGAAACGTCTGTATTTAGTGGAATTAAGTATTTTTTTAATTACTATTGAAAATGTTGTCGACTTTTAACGGTTTGACCTTTTGTAAAGTCTGTGGAGACATGTTTTTTTTTTTTCAGTCGTTTCAAAAATCTTCTCAAAGTCGGACATTTGTGAAAACGGTTCACATTCAGAAGAAAATGAATCCAGTTTTACGATTGCAACGATTTCAACAAACTTCTCTTAAACTTTACGGAAGCTGTCACTCTGGTATAGTCGAAAATAGTGGTTCCTGTTGGCTAAAGCAGCCGTGCATGCTGGTGTGAACCATAGAGAGGATTGAGGTTTCACTTGGTGTTTCCGAGAAGGAATGAAAGCATCCATGCCGGCATTGACCCAAAAAGAAACGCCAGTGGCGCAATTCTCAATTGGAACGTTAAAGATGTCAATCCAAGGCTTGTCACTAAGAAAATCATGGCTTGATTCCTAATCAGCATGCTGGTAACGGAAAGAAATCCTTTTAATAGGAGGTTCATGTTTAATAGATGATTGTAACGAAATGTCAATAGATACTACAAAGTGATCCGTGTTACCAAGAGGTCAGGGTTGTGAAACTCGTCAAGAGTGAGGAGAGGAGGTAAGAAATAAATCAAGTAGAGAAGTATGTTGCTCGGTTTTGCTAGGAAAACAAATAGAGAAGTCCACGATTTGAGTAAGGGATAGGGCAATGGGAAACATTTAATGCCTGAATACCGGCAACATCAATCGTTTTAGAATGTTTAAGCCACGTGGCGTGGTGCTCATTAAAGACACCGAAGATGTTCGCAGATGGAGAGTGACTGCTTTCTCTATACTGTCAGAGATTATGTGTAATATACTACAGTTTTAGGAAGAGGGACGATAAAAGAAAAAGAGATATAGATATGAGTGAAACAAAGCCGAAAAGCTTTTTTTTTTAAAATGACAACGCGTTTCGCCTTCGTGTATTAGGTTGACGACTTCCGGTCAGAATGAAAGAACAAAAATGTGTTTTTTTTATTTTTTATTATTAAAGCAGTTAATATCCGTTGGATTTGTCTGGATTTCTCCATTTTCCTTCGGATACTATTCTACATATTACTAACACACATAGATATGAATGTATATAGTACAACATACAGATTTAGAAAATAAACCTAAGACTCTTTATACCTACACGGTGTTCTTTGCCAACATTGTTCGTGTAAAAATAAAGAAGAAATCAACAACAACAGCAACAACAAAAAAACAACAGCAGCAATAACAAGGACTTCTTTTTCCGGATAACCAATTATTTATAGAAATTGTGTTACATGCTTAAGAACTTATTATTCACAGAAAAAAAAAATCTCACAATGCAAAGATTTGATTTGATTTCAACTGACAAAGTAAAGAATTAATTTCGAGTTTTATGAACCCGACCGTCTGGACAGAATGACAGATTTTATTCTTGTCAGTGAAATAAATGGCGTTTTGTTTTAAAAATACAATTTGCACCGCAAAACATATAAATGTCAAAGGCTAAAAATGGATTACTTAAAAAAAATGACAATGTAGTTCCCGTTTAACTAGTTGGGGCGTTCATTATTTGAGGAGGCATGCAGTACAAAGCTCTCCCCCCACCCAACATAGAATAAAATAAAAACGATGTGCTGTGATTCTCGCCGTGGGGCTATTTATTGAGGACCATTACAAGAAGTTTTTCTAAGAATTTAAATGTAAATGTTCCCAGGAATATTCTTTTACAGTGTTAAGGAATTCTTAGAAGTTAGATTGAAGTTTAATCAGAATTTATTACTTATGCAACAAGTAAACTGTAGGACGTGGTTTATAGCCACAAGAAAAGATATATAAAGAAAATCGTTTCACAAGGAAAAGTGTTTGGGGATTTAAACACCTGTATTTTAACTTCTTTTTCGACACAGAAAAATAATCGGTAGCGAAGATAGCCACTGGCCATAAAAGATTTATTGCAAGAATGCAAAAATGAAGAAAATCGTAATTAGGTTGCATAAAACATAATCTACTGGAAGAGTATTATTCTTTGTACGTCTTATTAGACGTACCAAATCTTATGAGAGGTACCAAATCTTATTATTGCGATAAAAACGGACCTAATTAAAAAAAATAAGTTAAGAAAAAAACAAACAAAAAAACAAAACAAAACAAAACAAAAAAAACAAAAAACATAACTACAGTAGTTGGTATGAAAATAGAAGCAATAAAAATGGAGGAAAAAAACAAAAAAAAAAACAAGAAAGAAATGAAATGAGCTAACCGGTTATTGTTCCCCACTTGTCGAGCTCTATCGAGATGGATAAATAGAATTACTGTCCATACTGATTAACAGGGAAACATAAGGAAACATACGCGTTTATATTGAGACGAATATATTTTTTTCATAAACAGATCACAATCCACATAGAACACTTCATTTCTCTACACAAAAATGTTCTTTTGATTTAATAATAAAAAAAAAACAGTTTCCAGGATTTTTAGATGGTAGCTTCTCTGTGTTCGGTTTAATTGAAAGGGAATTCGAATTACTTATTGTTAGAACGATCACTGTTCCAAATAAATGTGAGTAATTGGCTTGTTTGAATGTCGCATTGGAAGAACATGTCTACCGGTGATTTTGCTGCATAACAATGTTCGTGATCTGGTTACAAATTCGATGTAGTAAAATCTCATAGAGCTGCGATGGGAAGTTCTGCGTGTACCGGATTCCCTCAACCTGTCTTTGCCAGCCAAGTACTTAATTTGTACCACGCAATATTCCTTGTCTAGTGAGTAGTCCAAATAATATATGAAAATTCCTCGAAGAATTCATTGATACAAAATCGGAATCCTTCTTTTATAATGGAATACATAATTAATCTGAAATTAATTTGAATAATGATGCTATGATTAAAAAAAATTGAAAAAGGTTGACAAATTTTGCATATACCTAAATTTTTTATATTTAGTATGTATTTAATACTTTTATTTTCTAAAAGTTTGTAATTCGCATTTTAAAAGAAAAATTCGGGTAATTTGACAGTATGCGGATCTAATATAACACGAACTTTTGCTGTTATTCATGGCGAGATTGCTGTAGAGATGTGCATGGCTGTTTCTACGAATGGGATTATTGGAACTTGGTGATAGGCCTAGTAAGTTCTTTTTCAAGTTTAGTGTATGACCTAGTACATTGAAGAGAAAGTAGACTCACTGGATAAATGAAATTACGTAACCTTCAAAACAATGGCTAAAAACGAAAGGAAAAGTAATGTCTACATAAATTATTGAGTTAAAGTTGAAAGCATTCGTCGAGAATTTGAAGAAATAACACAGGAGTGAAGTAAAAAGCATGGAAAGAGATGGAGAAAAATCAACATCATGACAAAAAAGGGAAATTATCAAACATTTTGCAAAAGCATCCTTTTTTATTTGTTTATGAAACAGTTTCAAACGAACAGTGAAGAAAAAAGTGTGAAAATAAATTAGAAGGGATATAAAGAATTACAGAAACGAAAACCAAGCCCGTTTTATTTTCAGTATATATATATATATATATATATATATATATATATATATATATATATATATATATATATATATATGTATATTAGGTTGGTGCAAAAATAATGTCGTTTTCTCACATATGTTACTATGTGAGAAAACGACATTATTTTGGAACCAACCTAATATATATATATATATATATTGTTGGAATGATCTGAGTTTGTGACTGTGGGTTTCACGATTTTGCGATCGTCAGCTGACGATCGCAAAAGCGTGAAACCCACGATCACAAACTCACATCAATCCAACGAAATACGTTAGCTCTATCTCTGATATCGAGCGCATTCCAATAAGTACTGTGCATATAATATATAAATAATATATATAATATACTGCACACACACACACATACACACACACACACACATATATATATATATACATACACATTTCATATATATATATATATATATATGAAATGTGTATGTATGTATATATATATATATATATATATATATATATATATATATATATATATATATATATATATATACATATATTTATATATATACACATTTCATACATATATATGGCCGAGTTGGTCTTCGAAAATTAAAACTTCATTGAAAATGTAATATATTTCTAATAAGATGTCTTGAATATTCAGGCCGGTAGATGTAAATAAATTAATATACTGTTTAATACACACACACACACACACACACACACACACACATATATATATATATATTTATATACATAAACATATATATATACATACACACACAAATATATATATATATGTGTGTGTATGTGTGTGTATAGAATGGTATTGGAACAAAAGTGGAAATAATAAGAATGTTTTTTCAATTTGTCTTATTATCTTCATATATATATATATATATATATATATATATATATATATATATATATATATATGCATGTTTATATATATATATATAAAACACAGAAAGCGGGAGAGAGAAAGAAACGAAAAAGTGAGAGAGACAGAGAGAGAAATGAGCTTCAGTTGGTAGGAATTTTAATATTTGATCTTGCAATGTCACGGTTTATTTATTTTTTCTTTTCTTTTTTTAAGGAGGGTAAAAGAAAGACTGACTTCATGAAAGCCTTAAATAATTACACCACCGCATTGACCACACCTACAAAAAAACAAAAAAAAAAAACCATAAAAGAATAATAGGAAAAAATAGTTTGTGACCCCCATTCTTCACAAGACAACGTTTGGTCGTAAATCATTTGTCAGACGTTTATATTTGGGTGGAACGAATTGAATTCGTACGCAAGAGAGAATCAGTGATCTTTCAACAAATAAAACGTTGACGATTTTAGAAATACCTGAAGGTGTTGATCATATAAGTTCTGTACTCTTAGGATTGTAGAGAGACACGCAGAATATTACATTTTAACCCAATCATGTTACCGTATTTCATTGTTTATAAGACGCTCCGGTGCATTAGACGCCCTCCCCCTCAAACAATTTCGAAGGAAGAAATCGCAAAAAACTTTTCCTTGCACTTGATAGCCCTCCCAACTATCCCCAGCCCTCCACTAGCATATCTCTGCATGAAAACCTAATTAAGCGTAATAAATTAATCACAGACCGAGGAAAAGTGCCAAATTTATGGCAACTGTTTAGAATGTAATAATTACAAGCGGAGTTAGAGTGCATAATGCCACTGAAACCTAACCTTATTGCAGCCTGAAATCCTCACTCGGTGCCCCATGCTTACGGCCTTGTGCCACATCTAAGCTACGCTAAGAAAGTCGCCATCACAGACCGAGAAGAAGTGCCAAATTTATGGCAACTATTTAGAATTGAATAAATGGATCTCGGAGCGCATATTGATGCATCGTTGTCAGTGATGATAAACAAAAATGGCTGTTTTAGCTTTTGGCGGATGACTGTATTTACGCGGCAATATCTGACACCGTTAAGTACCGTAAAAATAAGATTACTTAATTAAGCAAAAAGAACCAACATGTGTTAACGGAATCGTACTATACAGTAGTATTATTTATAAAATTTCTATCATGAATGATGTTGCTTTATAACCAGTAAATTAAGAAATAACGAAGGAAAGTGTTACTTAAGTAGGCGTTACTGTAGCAAGAATTTTGTTTCCTGTCAGTATCCCAACTGCATAAATACCTTCACTCAAAACGTTGTTAATTTAATTTTGAAACATTGGACTTGTTTTAAATTCAGTGTATCAGAATCGAATATAATTGGGGAGCAGACATTCACCCCACACCCCAAATTTATAAATCCCGTCAGCAACTTTCGATTTATAGGATGCTAGGTGATTTTTTTTTTGGGGGGGGTGGTATTTTATTGAAACGAAATGCGTTTGATAAGCAGCAAAATACGGTATCCACGATCCAAACAACGGCGTGACTGTTCATTAAAGTGTTATGAATAATCAAGAGTGATCTCCCCTTGTTTTGTCACTCTCCTCTTTGAGAGAGCTATTTCTGTTTACTGGAGCTATAAAAGCACACTATACGCGAACCTCGTATTCTCAGCTGACTAAAGCTTTCTTAAAGCCTACACCTGGGTATTTTTGTCATTACATTTGTCATTATTATAAAGTATAGATGTGTATGCCTCTGTTTCTCTCTCTCCGTGCGCGCGTGTGTCTGCGTGAAAGAGATGCGGCGTGGCGTAACAGTTATCGGCACGGAAAATAGAGTTGGTGAACTGAATTCGACTTACGACTAAGACTGTTTGCATTCATTTCGTACTTCTTCATTGATGTGCCGTGTCACCTCCAGAACGCGAGCGATCATTGCTCTCCCTCTATCCTTTGTCGGCTTAAGTAACTTTTCTCTCCTTACAATACCGCCCAGTCCTTGTTCAGTCGTCCATTGGTTTGTGAATGTGAGCAACGAGGACGTTTTTAGGAAAATGGAAACAAAAAGGACAGCCGCACTTGAATCAGAGACAATTGAGATTTCTAGAACACATAATAAGGAAAGAGGGATTGGGGAATTTGACACCCACAGGACACACTGAAGGCAAAAGGGACAAAAGGAAACCGAGTAATCTAACAATCTTAGCAGATTGATTTTTTTATTTTCAAAAATTTAAATGCAATGTCAATAGTTATCTTCTGTTTTCTTAATTCCTGATTTTTATTATTTACTCTCTTTAACAATGTTTTTTTCTTCTCATATTCACTAATCCATTGCGTCTTAGTAGCTTTATTGTCTTGCCCGGAGAAAAATTATTAAAAAAAAGAGCGAATATTGCATAATTTAAAAAAAAAGATCCAGACACAAGTCCGTCTATTTAACCCATAGCTGGGGAATAAAGACGGATTCCTAACTTCCCCAAATGTATTAGCACGTAAGTTAATGTCACGAACCCGAACGTAAGTTAATGTCACGAATTCGAACTCGGCTCTCCGATTTCTCATTCCGAGTCGCTATTCTTTATACCGGACACTAGTAGGTAAATTAAAAGGACAACTGTAGAGCTACAAAGAGCAGGAATTTGTGGAGAGCCATGATCTTACACATCCTGAAGGAACACGACACATAAAAAAGATTATCAGTATAATAATATAAAACTGCTGTATTTTTGACATTCTCTACCATTTCAAGAGGGAATATTCAGGAACAAATTGTTGGATATTTCATCGTCTGTTACTGGAACTTTTTTCCTATTCCTATGTTGTCTATTTCAAAATAAGTTCCTTCCAGTGCATTTATTGTAAATTTATGAAAATCTAATGAAAAAAAAAATCAAAGGTGGGTCTGATATGCGAACAAATATGGTAAATAGATGGAAATTAATTCTGGCATTTTGGTTCAGAGATTTGCATTTTGGTTCAGAGATTTGCATTTTGGTTCAGAGATTTGCATTTTGGTTCAGAGATTTGCATTTTAACTTTGCCCGTAAAAATAGACCCGTTCATAGTTCTATTACAAAACAAGAACTTCATGCGCGTTTTAAACGTGTGAACCTAAAATGGGAGATCGGTTTATTAAATAATAACAATAATGAATTACTGGCCTCTCTCACCGCTTTTCTCTCATGGAGAAAATAAACATTAACCTATTTGTTCATAGGCTTCATTTTCTTGTTTTTGTTTAGTTTGCATTCAACCTGAAATACAACAAAAATTACAAATTCTGCTCTTTCGTCACATTTTACAAATAAAATCTAGGAAAAAAAAAAAAAAAAGCTACAATTATTATAGCATAGAAAGAAACGAACAGAGTTCGTCTGGATACTTCCGCTGACGCACGCAATCGCACACATACAAACAACGCATTGTATTAAAAATGTTTGTTTTATTAATATTCATCCCATACAAGCGCAAGAGCCACTCAAAGTTGAGGGTTACGGAATGATGTTGTAAATGTAGTTAAGACGTGCAGTTTATGAGGCTATATAAGAAATATAACGGTTAACCCTAAACTTGAAGAAGTTAAGAATTTTGGGATCGGGAAAATATACTATTGGGAGAGTCTTCCATGAGGTAGCGGTTTTTGGGAAGAAGCTATCCGAGTGGAAATTCTTTATTACTAATAGAATAAGAAGGGATGAGATTCGCCCCAGTGTACGTGAGAGAAGGGAGTCTTAGCTGCGAATGTTATAACTAGTGGAACTAAGAAATGAACATTTGCCATGGAAATAGCGATAGAGTAGAGAAAGGATTTCGACGTTTCGGTTGTGGAAAATCGATTGCAAGGTGGAAGATAATCATATCAATCTAGACGATCTCTAAAAAAGAAATGAACCACCACAAATATTAACAGGAATGGAACCGAAAAGCATTATGATTATTGAATCTAACCTTTCAATATAAATGCTTGTTTGAGGAGGAGAGGATATCTATCTATCTATCTATCTATCTATCTATCTATCTATCTATGGTTACTTTTATCTATTTATCTATCTATCTATGGTTACTTTTATCTATCTATCTATCTATCTATCTATCTATCTATCTATCTATCTATCTATCTATCTATCTATCTATCTATGGTTACTTTTATCTATCTATCTATCTATGGTTACTTTTATCTATCTATCTATCTATCTATCTATCTATCTATCTATCTATGCTTACTTTTATCTATCTATCTATGCTTACTTTTATCTATC
Organism: Acanthosepion lycidas; assembly: GCA_963932145.1. Lineage (NCBI taxonomy): Eukaryota > Metazoa > Mollusca > Cephalopoda > Sepiida > Sepiidae > Acanthosepion > Acanthosepion lycidas. The sequence goes on along the minus strand of OZ010584.1, from coordinate 74,626,814 downwards.
TATCTATCTATCTATCTATCTATCTATCTATCTATCTATCTATCTATCTATCCAAAATAACTACTGACAGTTTCTAACCTGCAGTACTACTTTGAAGTTTCTGTGCCCTTAGATTTATGGACCGTGTCTCCTGTAGTCTACTTTTGAGTTAATGAAACAGTTTTTCATAAAAGGTGATCTACTCACTAACCTTTTCCAATTATCTCTTCCCGTGACTTCCTTTTCGCGCTTCAGCACAATATCAAGTCCCTAGCCTCTTTAAGATTTTGTCATTTCTGTACGAATAAATCGAATGAAGTATGTCTTAGTGACAACCACCTTCCTTCAAACCTCATAGACTGGCAGAATCACAAACAAAGAATTGTATCAAATAACAGAAACCACATCACTTTGTTTTCTTGTAATCATTTCTCCTCAAGCAAGGCGATAATGTCACTATGGCGCAAGTGGTTACTGAGAGTGAAAGTAAAAAAGAAGACGGTAGTGAAGAGACAGGACAATAAAAGAACAGAATTCAAGAAGACAAAAATGGCGATTGACGTTACATTTAAACTATTGAAGATAGTAGAGGGCAGGGAAACAAGAAACTGGAAGATATTTCCACAGGCAAAAAGTGCAAAAAAAGAAACTATTAGGATATAATTTACGGATACATTTGACAATTTCAACAGTAAACAATGAGACATTGTTGCCAATCAATCTACTGGTACGCTTAGATTCATGCGGTCGAGGTACCAAGGGGGAGAGCTCATTAGAAAAAACCCCACAGGCAGCCTCGGTCATGGCGGTGGGAAAGTGACTGAAATCGATATATATATATATATATATATCTTAAAAGCCGTCCTATCAGGCGGCATTTATGATAGTTTCTGCGGAGGGCTCTTGATTGGGTCTTCATCAGGTAGGGAGGAGTAGATGCAATGGGCAATAAACTACGGTACTCAAAATTGATCGCTGCAATTATGGATTGCATTAATATTTAAGCTTATCTAGTTCAACGATAATTCTTTTGCCGCCACTTAATTTAAAGACGATTTGATGTACGTAGGCCCTTATTTTCTATACAAATAATTTTTATTTAATGGTTAACCTTCGCTGGATTTTGCAATTAATTTCGATTATTCACAAAATTTATTTGCAAGTTATAAAAACTGTTATCGAACAAAAACATTTGTCGCAAAAAAACAAGAAAAAAAAAAAATTGACGAAAACAATCGTACAAATGAAAAGGTGGGAATTCAGAATTTCAGCCCAGAATGTTTTAATGTTTTTAATTTTCTCACGGCCTGATTACAAAATGGTATATGTTGGGCTACGATCAAATTGTAAAAGTGTGACACAGTGACACACTGACATTCGCATTTATTATATAGATGTAGATATATACTGCAAAATTTATCTATCTATCTATGTATCTATCTATCTATGCCAGGATATATATATATATATATATATATATATATATATATATATATATATATATATATATATATATATATATATAATTCATATTCCCCCAAAAAATTTCGCTTGAAGATGGAACAGAGCTTAGTACTTTAATTCAATTTAATTCAAATAATTATATTGAAGTTTTCGGCTCTTGTTTTGAAACATGAAAACTCTTATGTAGCGTGTTGGAATCATATTTTTAAATAAATAATTATATTTATGCTCTACTTTTGTATCGAACACTATTTTTTAAAAATAATAACAAAAATACTAAAGAACTTTGGATTATTCACCTAACGAGTTCTTTCCTATTTTCTATATATTTTTCACGCACACACACACACACACACACATATATATATATATATATATATATATATATATATATATATATATATATATATATATATATATACATTACTTCATTTTTAGTGGATACCCGTATTTGATTAGACGCTCCGTTTATTCTAAACGTTATAAATATAGATGCATAAATATGTCGGATTAAAAAAAAAATAAAGTCCATTAATTCTTTTTGGATACGAAACTGATCAGATATGCGTTATGAGAAAAATCCAGGTCAGTGTGTTTAAAAGGCAAAAGAGAGACTCACTTTGTTTTTTTAGCTCTTCGCATCCGTACGATAGAAGCACGCCGGATCAGACGGTGGTATTCCTGAAAAGAGGAGTGCATGTTCGAATCCTGCTGGAGGGCATATCTTCTTTATTAAGTTTTCTCGAGTACACAAGCCGGTAAACGAAATAAACATTGTTTAAAATAAACGGTGCATCGACTCACATGTTAAAAATAACTTTTGGTGACCTTACAAAAAAAAAAAAAAAAAAAAAATAACGTTTGGTGACCTTGCAAAAATCATTGTTCATACAGATAATTTACAAAGTTTTAATTTAATAGGAATCTTGGAAGAAGGCATTGCACCTATCTTTTAAATAAGTAAATGCATGTCTACCTTGAAAATTAGCATTCAAAATTTTGCTTCTAACTTTTGTAACTGGGTATCTTGCTTTACAAAAAGCAATTGATGATTTAAATTCTCCAAGGACGCGTGCTTATAATTAATATAAACATTAACCCCTACAAAAATAATTTCTCGAGATTTCATAAAGTTAAATAAGTAGTGTGTGTGTGGATGCCTGTGGGTGGGGTGTAACAGATGTAAAAAATAGTTTTACCAAGATTTTGTAAAAAAGAAACGTTTCTAAAATAATTTAATTCATTTATGAGTAAGCCCTGAAAGTTTCATTAAAAACTGACAGTTATTTGATTTTTGCAAGAATTTCCAAATCAATGTATTTTCACCAGAAAAAGACGGTAAAATTTCCAACAAAAATTTATGGTCACTTGCCGTAAAAGAAAAAAATTAATCAGAATTTAAAATTTCTAAGTAGGATAAAAAAATACAATTTAATAATAAAAAAAAAATATTTGGTCTTTCTCTAAAAAATGACATAAATATTCCGACAATAAATTTTTCTTTTTATCAAGTTTAGGGCATTTTTTTCATAATGTATGCTCATTTTTAGCGAATCTTTGTTGGTACTAATATATATAGAAGTTTAGTGTATTGAAAGATGCTTTGGGAGAGTGAAAAATTCCGAGTTCAGGCCACAAAGAGTGTTTTGAAAGAGTAACATTTCGAATGGTAAATATTTATAAACACTATTGTCGAGTCGCCCTGTTTTAGAACACATTATTAAAAAGAATTCATGCCGACCATGTTAGCTATTCATAATAAAACAATTTCTTCGTTATTTCTTTATAAAGAACTGCTTGACTGTGATTCGCAAATTTGTATCGTAGGACGTCAGTAAGTCCTTTGAGCATATTTATTTTAGTAAGGAAAACATAAAGAGATTTAATTCAGATATAGGCTTTTATCGAAGTACTAATCGTTGCCTGCCGTGGAGTGTTCATGTCAAATTCCAAACTTTTGACCCTTGCCGATAGGCAACATTTTCTCAAGTTTCGAAGGTCAATATTCGGTGACAAGATGACCTATACTTCAAGCTTACTCACAATTGGATTTGTTCTTTAGCTTTCTTTTTATGCACAGGGGTTTGTTGTGCTCCATATTTTGACTGCTATTTCATCTTATATTTTTATTATAAAAGAAAATACAATATATATATATATATATATATATATATATATATATATATATATATATATATATATATTGTCAGCATTAATTTTGATTAGTATTATCTTTCATACCAATATTTATTTGTTGAAGTTTCCCGAACAATTAATATTGCCGCGGACTTCCTAAAAACACAGATAAACCCATTTTAAATAATTTAAATATCTTATATGAAGTTAAATTTTGGTCTTATTTGAAAAATAAATCTAATCTATTCAAAAAGAAAAAAAATATCCGTATGTACGAAGGTAGGATGAAAATTTCATAGGTTGATTATGAAGAAGTGATGCTAGAGCTGTGAAATTTTACATGCATTAATTTCAACTCTTTTAATAATAGGGATTTTCCAAGCTTAGCACAAGGCCGAAAGTATAGGGTACCCAGCGAGGATCGAACTCACTACTCAGTCATAATTGTGCTAGCAAGATAAGCTTGCTAACCATTATACCATCTCGAGGTGCCTCACTCTTCTTATTAATAACTGCATTGTTTCCTGCCAGGTAAATTGACATCTGATTGTTCAAAGAAGACTTCAAAAGTAAATAGTGACTTCTCTTGAAAATAGACAAAATTAGTCATCGTGGTATTACCAATTACCTGCAGAAAAATGTGTTTAGTCCCAAAGGGCATTCATGCTGACATGGTTGCTATATTAAGTAATGAGGCTCCATCTTCATCAACAGTACAAAAGTGGACAGCTGAATTTAGGAGGGGAAGAGAAAGTCTTTAAGATGACCCAAGGTCTGGATGTCTTGCAAGTGGCACCACCGAGAAAAACATTTATCATGTTCATCACATGGTGATGGACGACAGGCGATTAACCACAAATCAAACAGCCAATGCTATTAATATATCTCATGAGAGAGTTGAGAATATTCTGCACAATGAACTTGGTATGATGAAGGTTGCTGATTGGTTGGTTCCACGTGTTCTGACACCTGATCAAAAGAGCCCCAGGCTGATTACATTACTGGAAATCTGATATTGTTTGAGGCAGAAAAAAAATCTGTGTAGTTCTTTTTCCTGTGCAATCTGAAAGAAAATAATGTATTCATGGTGATTTTTTAAGCGCGGCTTAGATGCGACACAAAGCCGAAAATATGAGGGTACCCAGTGAGGATCGAACTCACTACTCAGTCGTAAAGGATCTCACGAGATAAGCTTGATAACCATTACACCACGACAAGGTGGCCAAATAATGTTCTAAGCGTAGCTTAGATGTGACACAAGGCGGAATTTATGGAGCACTCAGTGAGAATCGAACTCACTAGAGTTTTTGCAAGCGTAGCTTAGATGTGGCACAAGACCGAAATTATGGGGGCACTCAGTGAGGATCGAATATTTTTTCTAGCGAGACAAGTTTGTTAACCATTACACCGCACTGAAATGCCAAATATAATGTGTTTATGCAAAGACCAAAACATGTTTTGAGTTTTATTGAATTATTTTTGGTAAGGTTTGGTGGTAAGGTTCGGGACGAATTTTCAGTACGTTTGCACTTGATATTGAATTTTTTTTATCAAAATAACATCTTCAGGTATGTTTCTTTATATCACTGTAAAAAAAAACGTACAAAACGAAAGGTATACACAAGATATCGAAAAGGTGGCGTAAAATTGACATGAAAAAACAATATTTCCTCAAAGTTTTCTAATAAAATGACCTATTCAGTATTCATCATTGAATAGGTAATGAACATCTCGTTTAAATTGGATAATTCCTGATTTTTTCAAAAACTTTTAAATCGAAAAAAAAAAAACACAACCATTTTGTCGATATTTAGTATTTATTTTCATGCTAATTTTTATTTGGTGAAGTATTGCTAACGTGAGTTTATTCGGATCATCAATCTGCTGTTGTGGGCAGATGTTGTGAATCGAAAATTAAGGGTAAGTCTTTGGTGATATTCGAACTCCCGTCTGTATTGCCTCAGAAAATCATGAGCAGAATGTAGCAGATACTTTAATCGACTAACATGCGAGAACTTAATGAATACAGCCGTTGCTAAAATACATATGTGAGTTCAAAATAAAACAGAAACTCCATTACCAAAATGGAATATAATCAAAAAAATGTTAAAACGGAAATTTAGAAAGTAATAGAGAAAAATATGACAGTTTTATGAATTGAAGAGCGTACATAATCTGTTGAATAAAAGGAGCGAAATTATTTCATACCACAACCCCCCCCCACAAAAAAAAACAAACAAATTCCCGGAAACATTGTAAAAGGAATAGCCTTTTTGAAAGTCGCTTAGCGTTACACAACTCTGTAAATGAGAAAATAAAACGAAAATGTTTTATTCTTTATGTATTATAAAACACTTTTAAAATACTTTAAATAAAGCAGTATTCCATAAGTAAGAAAACGGAATATATATGCATCTGAGTATATATATATATATATATATATATATATATATATATATATATGTATATATGTATCAGAATGTGTATACACACAGAGGCACATACACACACATTTATTCCATTCTTTTTTTGTATATGGTCTTCAGATCCGGGATGTCTGTTGGAGCTCTCGATTAGATTTGAATTTTCAAATAACGCCACAGATTCTTGATTCAGTTTAAATCTGGGGACTGACTTAGCCATTTCATATATTATTTTCAGCAAGCCATTTCTTCGTAGATTTTGCTGTATGCTTAGTATCATTATCTTGTTGGGAGATCCAGTCGGTAATAGATGGTAAAAATCGGTATTCATTTTACCATCTATTACTGATATGTTGCCAGTACCTGTTGCAGAAAAACATCTTCAAACTATGCTGCTGTCACCACCAAATTTCACCGTTGGAACTGTGTTCTTTTGTTTGAAGGCATCGTCACCTTTCCTCCATACATGATTTCTAGAATTACGTCCAAACAGCTAAATTTTGGTTTCGTCTCTCCATAATATTCTTTCCCAATACGATCTTTCCTTATGCTTATGTTTACGAACAAATTTCAAGTTGGCATGTCTGTGTCTTTTCAATAGCAGTGGAATTTTCCGGAGGGGCGTGACTTTAGATTGTACCTATGAATTTCATTGCTTATTATCCGTTTAGTGACACACATTCCTGATGAAAGCAGATCATCCTGCAACTCTTGAAGAGTAACCATTGGATTTTGTTTAATTTGAAGCATTAATTTCCTCGAAGATCTTGAAGAAAAATTCCGTGGAGCACCTGTTCTTTGTTTTTCAACAGTTTTGAGTTTTTATACCTTGAAATGAATGAATCAATGGTAGTAAATGGAATATTCAGGTTGTCTGAGATTTTCCTGTAACTTTTACCTTCTTTCCAAAGCTTAACAATCTGTTCTTTTTGCGAATGTCAATTTTTTACCTCTTGGCATGATGAAAACCTTCTTGCACGAATATCAATTACAGTATGTTCTGTTTTAATTTTTTAGGCTAAAAATAACTAGTGATAACATTATTGGAAGATCCTAGAATATTCCACTTGAATAATCTTGAGTATTAAAGCAATTTAAAAGTTTTAAAATCTGATCTTCGTATTGTACAAAGACCATTAAAATAGATAAATAGAATTTATTTCTATCAAATAATTTTTTTCTGTTTTCTAAGCATATTTAGTTATTATGCATCTGTGTACAGTCAATTATAGGAAAAGTATGTTTAATCACTAGTTGGAAATACAATAAATTAAAAATTTGATGTGTACTAATATTAGTTTCCCCCCTACTGTATATGCATAGAAGCAATTTAAGCAATATCGAATCTGGTCAATTCCTACGTGAGGGACCGTCGGGAATACCAGGTACTTTAGGCTTGGATGTGCAGATGGTGTAATGGATCAGAATTGTTAAGCGTTGAGCCGGGTTCCAATTCCAGTTGAGTTACTTATATTCACTTACGCGCAAATACTCTTGGTGAAGGCATGAATCCACCGCTTCTCCTCCCTCAGATATGGGTTAATTAGTGAGACTCGTATCATTAAACTATTATTATCTCCCTCACCCCTCCCCAAATTTCTTACAATCAAAAAATATATTATAGCTTTAAATAACCTGAAAATTTTTGATAATCCATAGAAAACGAATCAATCAATCAGATCTAATTATAAAATATAACTGTAAAAACTTTGCCAGAAATTGAACACTGAATGCTATATAATATTTTCGATTTCTTTAAATTAACTTATGGATGTCTGCTCGGAATGGGAAATCGTAAAGCCGAGTTCGAATTCCAGTCGAGTTCGTTACATTTACTATTGCTAAAATACCCTTGGGAAAAGTATGAATCTATCTCTCCCACCTCAGTTCCAGGCTGAATAGCAGGACAGACTGGGTCATCTGGACTTGGTTGGAAACCAGTCTACAGCAGAAAAACGGCAATCTACTGCGGGAATATTTTCTCTCTAGTCAGTCATAAATCAAAAGAAACATGATCACCCAAGCATGTATCATGTATGGCACTTAACTGACTGATTTCTTAATAAGAAATAAAATATAGGTTTTTGTAGCATAGCGATATACAATATCTTCTTTTTTTATATGCCCTGTCCTTTTAGGGCATGACTGATTATAACTCTATTCCTTTTAGCTATAAACAATGTTTGCCTTATTAATTTACATCCCAATCCTTTTTAGTGCCATCATTTACACAAGTTTGTTAAGCAGGTTATTCGCTATTTCCCTCTGCGCCTTTTGCCTATAGTATGACCTGTTAGTGTCAAATTTTCATAGTCCTCTTTCGTCATTAGAAATTTCCACTGACATTTTCTAAGTATAAATGACCATTTTGTTTTCATTTTCTTCAAAACTCCATAGTATATATTATACACCCCTCCTATTGATATTCTCAGTATAACTTCTGTAGAACCTCTTCCCTGTTGCCCTAAGTCCGCTCTTCATCTGTGATAAAATTGCCCAGCATTCACCGCCGTGTCGGAGAAATGATATTACATAACTGTTCAACACGTTTTTTGTTTGTTTTGAAAGAACTTTTCCTTTCTTAATAGAAAGGCATCATTCACTATTTTTAACGAACCTTTCCTTTCTTAATAGGAAAGCATCTTTCGCTATTTTTAACGAATTTTTACTTTCTTAATAGAAAGGCATCATTCACTATTTTTAACGAACCTTTCCTTTCTTAATAGGAAAGCATCTTTCGCTATTTTTAACGAATTTTTACTTTCTTAATAGAAAGGCATCATTTACTATTTTTAACGAACACTTCCTTTCTTAATCAGACGGCATCCCTCGCTATTTTTAACGAATTTTTACTTTCTTAATAGAAAGGCATCATTTACTATTTTTAACGAACACTTCGTTTCTTAATAAGACGATATCCTTCGCTATTTTTAACGAATTTTTACTTTCTTAATAGAAAGGCATCATTCACAATTTTTAACGAACATTTCCTTTCTTAATAGGAAGGCATCTTCCGCTATTTATAACGAACTTTCCCTTTCTTAATAGGAAAGCATCTTTCGTTATTTTTAACGAATTTTTACTTTCTTAATAGAAAGGTATCATTCACTATTTTTAACGAACCTTTCCTTTCTTAATAGGAAAGCATCTTTCGCTATTTTTAACGAATTTTTACTTTCATAATAGAAAGGCATCATTTACTATTTTTAACGAACACTTCCTTTCTTAATCAGACGGCATCCCTCGCTATTTTTAACGAATTTTTACTTTCTTAATAAAAAGGCATCATTTACTATTTTTAACGAACACTTCCTTAATTAATAAGACGGCATCCATCGCTATTTTTAACGAATTTTTACTTTCTTAATAGAAAGGCATCATTCACAATTTTTAACGAACCTTTCCTTTCTTAATAGGAAGGCATCTTCCGCTATTTATAACGAACTTTTCCTTTCTTAATAGGAAAGTATTTTTCGCTATTTTAACGAACCTTTCCTTAATAGGAAGGATATTTCGCCATTTCCGTGTGCCTTCGGATTACGAAAAAGAATTAAGAAATCCACAGCTTGACGCAATCATTAGCTGAATTTTGGTATAAAGCCGTATAATGTTTGACCTATGTGATAAATCTAGAAGCATTGGGAAAAGGGCATTGACAAGTAATTGATGTGTAAAACCAAAATCATTATTTATCATTGGGATACGGATTTATTCATGTACATACGTAAGCTTGGATTTTAAAGACATTTCAATGTGGATATAAACGATGTTAATTCAGGTATGTATATTTGTCGTTGATGTTGCAAGGAATGAAAAGAAAAACCATGATGTCCTGTCGTCTTAATGTTTCTGATGATTCTACTCAAGAAACCGGTTATTCTTTATATAAAGGAAAAAAACGGTCTGTTTACCTCAACTGTTGGAACGATAAACCAGTGATATGTCTTTGGATAAGAACTCTATTGCATAGCCTTGGATTTCACTGTTTTGATCTATTCCATTCCCACGAGACTTTTACAATTAAATGAGCTCAGATTTATCAGCACACTCTCGTGACCGATCCATTTTTTGTGACTAATGTACCAACGAAAATAAAATAGTATTTCCTGTGAAGTCATTTCGTTATTTCCTGTCTTGGGCGTAAACAGTGAACGTAATGATGGAATTGCAACCTGACGTGTCATTCATAATCGGATTATATTTGGTGCCTTGGCCATACGAACATTTTTTGAAATAACTTTGATCTGGAAGAATTTCGTATGAGTGATCGAAAGACTATGACGGTAATAAGGCCGCATGAGCAGTCGAAAGATTGTGTAGCGACAATTTTTAAATGAAGATTTTCAAATAAAGAAGGTAAATTTCATTAAAATAATTGGTACCTCAGCTGTATGAGCTTTAGTGCAAGTTAATCTAGAACAACGCTGCCTGTAAGTTAGGAAGACTGTGTTGCATCAATTTTTCAAAAGAAGTTTTCAATTTAAGTACTTGGTGTTTTGGTCATACAAAATTTACTGAAAACATATTTTCAAACAATGCCTCATGAGGGGACCGAAAAGAAAAACTGTTAAACTGTTGCCCCAGGAAAAAGGCTAAATTAATTTTTACTATGTGGTGTCTGAATCAAAGAATTGTCTGAAACAAGGCCAAATGAAAAGTGGAGTAAGACATTTATGCGCCATGCCCATTCGGGACGTGGGCGGTTATAATTCTTCACAGTTTGCTCTGAGTAGCTTTTGACGTTTTACCATTCCCCCTTTCTCCTTTTTATACGATCCATTAAAAACCGTTTAGGTGACTCGCTGTTCTTCACTGCGTCTAATCAATTTAGTAAAGTTTTATCTGAAATTCGTATTGTACGAATACTTTTTTCACTCATTAAAATGTATAAATGAGATTTATTTCTGTTAAATAATTTTTTTCTGTTTTCTATGCATATTTAGTTATTATGCATCTGTATACAGTAAATTATATGTTTATTCATTAGTTGGAAATACAATAAATTAAAAATTATGTTTACGAATATTTATTTCCCCCTACTGTATATGTATATAAGCAATTTAATCAATATCGAACCTAGTCAATTCCTACGTGAGTAACCGTCAGGAATACCAGGTACTTTAGGTGGGTGTGCGGGTGGTGTAATGGATAATGGCTCGGAATTGTTAATCGTTGAGCCGGGTTCCAATTCCATTTGAGTTCGTTATATTCACTTACGCGCAAATACACTTGGTGAAAGCATGAATTCACCTCTTCTTTCCCCACCCAGTTATATGTTTCCCACTGCGTCTCTTTAATTTAGTGCCCTGTGAGTGTTAAATTCTCGGAGTCTCTTTTCCTCATAATCAGTCTCAACATTTTCAGCTGTTTCTTTTTCGATGCAATTTCTTTTTAGCAACTATTCTCATTAAGCCTTCCTTGTTAGTTATGATTTCGCTATGGAATTCTTAGAATTAATCGGCAGAACTACATCACTTAAAGTCTGTTCTTCCTGTGTGACGAGAATGCTATATAGGAGATTGGATATTACATAGTAGCTCAGAACACTATTCTTTGTTTCCAACAAAATTTTCTTACCCACCACCACCAACACCAATATCATCATCATCATCATCATCATCATCATCATCATCAGCAGCAGCAGCAGCAGCAGCAGCAACAGCAGCAACAGCAGCAGCAACAGCAGCATCCCCATTACCGTAGTCGTGTGGTCATAGGGTGGCTCCGCGTTGAGTACATGACCAGTCCCTTCCACATATCTGGGTTGAAGGCTGAAGAGACATTCATTCATTCATGCGTACCCTGTCGTAGGTAACTATACCCGACGAAACCCGTACCTCGCTAGGTCAAACCACTGTCGATGTTCTCCAACTTGAAGGCTCGCCTTGGTCACGAGCACGTGGCTGTTGAGGCCATCGGGGAAATTCGCCTCCCTGGTCATCGGCTTCAGTCTTGGAAGCCCAGTCATGCTGGGTTATCACTGCACTGGCTGCATACATAGCTATGGAGCCCATTCTATCCAATGGTGCTATACGGCTGTTGGCTCTACAAGAAGATTCATTCGGTGTAAGCATGGATGTGCGGGTGGTGTAATTGATAACTGGTCAGATTTCGAAATCGGAGAGCCGAGTTCCAATTCCATTCGGATTCGTTATATTCACTTAGGGAAAGATGTGAATCGACCTCTTTTCCTCCAGCTATGGGTTAATTAGTAGGACCTGTATCAGTAAATAATTATTATCTCCCAAAATTTCTTACAATCTAAGAATATTTTCTGGCTTTAAATCATCTGCAAAGAGTTGACAAACCGTAAAAATCAATCAATCGATATTCACTCGTATTAGTTGAGTTAAACATTCCTTCGTTCTTCATGAATACGTGAGCTAGTTTAGTTAGGGAACTGGGTCACACTCCCAAAACACCGAGTGAAGAAGAAATTCTCTACCATGAAAAATTAGCTGTAAATTTGTCTCACTTAATATCGCATTCCAGCTAGTGTTTCTGCAGTCATACATAAGAAATGTAATAATGCTTACAACAAAGGCAAAATTTTGAAACGAATCGTTTGTAGTAGATACCGCTGTCTAGCCACTATTATATGATTATATGGGTGGGGTCCCTCAAAGATTCTCATAGTGGTGTGATAAATAGATAGACAAAGGTGTGGCTACCTTATAATTCCTGTTACTGTATTTATTCACTCAAGTCAAATGTCTTTACAAGGCAACACATAGCAGCAAACGAACAATGATAAATTGTGCTCTGAAAGAAACGCTGAAAATTGTAGGGATTTCACAATGAAATGTTGATTGCGCATGATCGTGTGATCTGGCGGAAATCTAGCAAAGTGAGCATTTTTTATTATTTGTAAGAAGATTTTTTTTTTATCATTTTTTATCATTAAAACTTCTTAAGAAATTCTTTTGATCGTTTGACAATTCTCCAGAAATATGTCACCATTTAAACATAATGCACAACACTTGTAGAGGCGATCTAATTTTTTATGCGTAAATTTTGCGTTGAATTTTTTCTTTGCTGATGTTTTATTTGGAAACTTTGAGTAAGGATTTCTATCCAGTGTTGTTTCTTTTGATAAAAAAAAAAGATCTCAGACTGTCGAAAATAAATAAGAACAAACACATTTCTAGGTAAGAATGCAGGTTAACGTCCGCACTCCTGCAGTATAATATGATCAAATATTTCAAGTTTTTATAAAGAATGCAGGTTAACGTCCGCACTCCTGCCCACGCCTGCAAAATTAAAGATTAAAAGAACTACAATTTCATTGACTATTTTAAAACACATCTTGAAATTTCATTGTTAAATGTTATATTTTTAAAATCAAAACATAATTATTAAAGAACGACAATTCAGAATTGTCCAGAATAATAACTAATTAAAATATTACAAAAACAAAACAAAACATAGAAACAAAAAGGACACCTTTTTTTTTAATCAATCAATCAAGCAAGGTAACAACGCAACTAAGACACACTGAAGCTACCGGAAGTGAAAGAGAAAGAACGGACTTTACAAGGAACCCGGAAACTCAATAATAGAATAAATTAAAAATTTTTGGCGGTGACGTTAGAAGTATAGAGTTGAAGTAGAATTTAGAAGGGAACCCGAAACCCAATCCTAAATAGGAAACAAAGGATAAATATCTACTCATGTTAAAAAAAACGGCGAGGAGTATGAACCGGACGAAATGTAACCCTATTAACTCCTATAGTGGAAAAATTTAATAAGAAAATAAACTAAAAATAGTAAAAACAGTCTGAGTTTAGGCGGAGACATTAGAAATTTAGAGCTGAAGTAAACATTAGGGGGAGGAACCTGTAACCGAATCCTAAATAATAAACAAGGTATAAACTTCTAATCTCGTTCAAAAGAGGAGGAGTGTGAACTTGGTAGTTCTTCAACTATAATGAATCAGACCTTCATTCATGCTGCTACTGATTAAAATGACAATTTTTTTCTCTTTCCATTTACCCGCATTTTCGCTTTTCCCCTTTTCAGCCAACACCAACTCTCCATTGTAATTAAAGTAATAAAAATTAAAGTAATTAAAATCAGAAGGGAACCAATTGGGTTCAACGTGTAGGGTTGGCTAAAATGCGTGTATTTCGGCACGGGTGCAAGTAGCAGACGGTCTGTAGATTATATTTTATTAAGTTTTTAACTTAGTATAAGTTGTGATCTCGCCTATCAAGGTAAAATGGATCGGAATTATTATAACTATTAAGTTGGTGCAAAAATAATGACGTAATAATGTCGTTTTTTGATGTTAAAAAATACGTCAAAAACGATATTATTACGTCATTATTTTTGCACCAACCTAATAGTTCCAAATATCTCTTCTCTCTCCTTCCTCATACACGATTAATAAGTTAAAACCATCCTTTGCCCGATGAACTTTTTGGGGTGAAAAACATACAGGAAATTTGGGAAAATATACTCTGAAAATATACTCTGAATAATTCACCGACCAGTCCCAATTGAAGAGAATCAGAAAGAGACTTGAAATTTCTAGGACAAATAATGAGGAAAGAGGTCTTGGAAAAGTTATCACTCACGGGACAGAATAAAGGAAAAAAAGAAAGTACTGAGGACAGCAGCAAATAACCTACCTAACGAGCTTGTGTAAATGGTTGGCAGAAGAGGGGTTAAGAAACTAAGTTTCTTTAACTTACTAAGAGCTACGAAATGGTCATGTCACGTTGAAACTGGTTCTCCTATAATCATTCAAGTTAAGCAACGTCGACTCTGGTTAGTGCCTAAATGGGTGACCGCTCGGGAATACCAAGTTGTACGGGTGGGTAACGGGTAATTGTTAATCGAAGAGCCGAGTTTGAATTTCAGTCGGGTTTGTTATATTCACTTCCATGCAAATATCCTTGGGAAAGGTCTGAATCCGGCATCTATGGGTTAAATAGTAATAATAACACCCTTAAATAGTAAGACTTTTATCTCCAAAAAAGTTTTACAATCCTAAAATATGTTTCGGCATGAAATAACCTTAAAAAGCTTAATAATCCGTAAAATAAACAAAGCTACAGTGGACAGAAAATTGCGGAGAACCATGGTCGTCCATATCCTGATGTACACGACATATTGAATAAGACGTAAATAAATCTTTAAAAAATAGCAACGATTTTTTTCACATCACAAAAGTCTGCGAAATATTTTATTAAAATCAATTAAAACATTTGAAATAAAACAATATTTTAGCTTTATTTTTTTCTGGGTCGTGGCGTATTTTTACGTAGCTTTAAATGAAATTTGATTTCTTTGGGGACTTAACTTTAAAAATGTAAATATTAAATGTTCAAATTAAAGGCCGGTTAAAATTGGCTTTAAGTTTCAGTAAATTTTTTGGACAAAATTTCTTTTCCATAAATAAATTCAATCATAAATAAATAAGCCGACATACATGACTATAAAAATGTTAAAAAAATTAAAAAAAAAACCCTGATAAATTAATAACACCCTGTTATTTAAGATATATAATACTTAAATTTATCCCATACTAAAATAATATAAATATCAATTGCATAAAAATAAAAACAAAAAACTATATCATTTACTCACTTTCATTTATTAGACATTAAATTACGTCACTTAGCATCCTCCATAATTTACCCAGACTTTTCTATTAACCTCATGAATATTTATGAGCGTCTCTTAAATTTTAAAATTTTGAAAAACGAGCAACATTTTTTACTTTTGTTTATATTGTGTTGGTGCAAAAATAATGTCGTTTTCTCACATAGTAACATATGTGAGAAAACGACATTATTTTTGCACCAACCTAATAAATACCTGATGAGTAATAAAATCCTCATATTTTCCTTGATAAAATCCATCAGAGGACGAAACGCGTCGCCTAAGATAAGTTTTCGTTTTGTCTTTATTTATAAATAAATATCTATTCAAAATATACGCGCAAAGGTTTGGGGGCGTTATTCTGCATTTCTACCCTTCTCTGTTAATGTGTTTTTGTTTCCTGTCAAAACAAATACTGATGGTTTGTCCATTTCCTTTGAGATTAATTCTTGCCTTTTCTTATTATGTCTTGAAATCAAAATATATTATGGAAGGCATAAAACTATTAGGGAATGTTATATTCGCTTTATAGTGATGGTTATCAAGCCAGTTTCGCAAACAAACGCGAGTGGTGGTCCAGCGTCACTTGGTGATATGCCCCAAGCCAAACTAAATTAAACTAAGAATATATCTTACGACTGCTAATAGCAGCTTCCCAACGTTGCTTGGATTTGTTTGCTCGAGTCCGAGGGAAAGCAAAGTTTTTTTTTTTCTAAACAGAACGCCCTCCCAGTAAAAGGCTCAGGGGGCATTCGAGGTAGAGGGTTAGTTAAAGAACAGTTTATACGGATAGATTGGAAAGATAACGGTTAATTCTAGACTCGAACAGGTTAAGATTGTAGCGATCGGGGAAACATCATCTCGGGAGTCTGAGCAGTGGAAGAAGCTGTTCGAGTGGAACTTACTTCTCACAGATGTAATGCAGAGGGAATGTTGGGGGTTTGCTACAATATAAGTGGTATGGTTGGTCCAAGCCGGGAAGTTAAGACCTGGCGGAATCAAAGAATATAGTTCTTCCGAGCACTTTCTATGGAAGTAGCAATAGAGCATGGAGAGGCTCGTTAAATCCAGCTTGTGAGAGAGAGGTTGGAGGGTGGAAAACAATTCGTTGCCCACGAGGACTAGGAGACGCTTTTAAACTCTCTCAAGATTGGAAAGTGAGGACTTGGCAGTTCCCGCCCAAATATGACAACAGTACTCCATTTTTGGCTTGATCTGGATCTTGTAAAGGATAGCATGGAAGAGTTAGGTACTTACTGGAGCGACGGGGAGCCGACCATTTTACCTGCATCTTTAACGATGGATCGTATGTACGAGTTCTAATTGAGGTCAGATGTGAGTTTCAGGCCCAATATCCTCTCAAGCCATGGGGCCTCCTTGAGGGGACACCTGTTCATCGTGACTGATGGTAGTTCGGGGTCTGATCGGCGGTGATGGAATTAAAGTAGTTTGGTTTTCGAGTTGTTGAATGTAACCAGAATTCCTACTAGTATATTTCAAAGTAAACAGCGACCTGTTCATAGTTGTTGCAGTTGCATATTGTTTTTACCAGTGCCAGAGATCGGTGTTCGAGTTAGGATTTCAAGAGCCAATAATTTTACTCAGGTAGGCAGGCCTTCACCAATGGAAAATTGGAACACAATCTTTTTGTTTCATCGATTGAACAAAGCAACAAAGATACCACTGATATCATACCTTTTAGTGCAACGAGATGATGCTTTCTGGATGATAGTCATAAGTCTATGTTTTAGTTTGGTTGCCTGTCCGACGTTTGAGGGAAATTCAAATTAGATATCAACTCAGCCTGGCTTGTTATGGTGTAAGGGCATAATACTTGGGCACGCAGTGAGAATCACACTCGTTATAGTTGTCTATAGTTTCCTCT
This sequence comes from Acanthosepion lycidas, assembly GCA_963932145.1. NCBI lineage: Eukaryota > Metazoa > Mollusca > Cephalopoda > Sepiida > Sepiidae > Acanthosepion > Acanthosepion lycidas. The sequence goes on along the minus strand of OZ010584.1, from coordinate 74,609,321 downwards.
ATTCGCACTGATCGCTTGTGGAACTTTCTTCCCGCTTCATGTTTTTAAGTCAACTTTGATCTTCAAAAATTTAAATGCAATGTCAATCGTTTTCTTTTGTCGTCTTAATTCCTGTTCATTTATTGTTCACCCTCCCCCCCATTAATAATGGTTTTCACTTTCTCATATTTTTTCATGCTCAGTAACCCCTTGCGTCTTAGTGGTTTGCTACTCTGTTTTGATAACCGTTGCTCTCCGGCGAAGAGTGCATGACAGAATCACCTGCAGGGAAGACCAACATAGCATTTTGAAAGCTGTCTGGCTTTTGTTAGTTTTTCACGCACGTGGAAACAAACAAGATGAAATTTCTTACTGACACACCAAAGGTCTGAAATATGTGTACGATCTCGTTCTGATGAAGAGGTTTCACTTGCTCTTCTCCATACCCTTTTTCGTATATTTGTCTGGGTGATAACTGACCTACATGTTCATCGCCCACGTGCCCGTACAAAGGCACGCGAGCTCGCAGCCACGTGGGCACATTCATAAAAAACGCTCGAGCAGGAACACACACACACACACACACACACACACACACACACACGCGTTTAGAGGTAAATGCTGTTCTAATATTCACACCAGGATGTGTGATCATTGTAATTGGTAATTGGCGTGTGAAGTGACACCTGTGGGCCGAGTTCAAATACAGAACTAGCCTACTTCATTTGCTTTCGCACTACTACTCTCAGGTCCATTTCACTAATGGGTTAAATAGCAGGGTAGACTTTATTCTCTAGCCTTGGAGGACAGTCAACCTAGAAGAAGGACAACTCTGAATCACCGATAAGAAGGGAAAAAAAAAGTGTTCGTGGAGAGCCATGATCGCCTACGTCCCGAAGTATTCCCGTGAAGGCATAAACATGGCAGGGACATGCCGTCTAGGTAGGCAAGGTAGGCAATGCCTACCCTGAATAAAATAGATCAGCAGCTACATTTTCCTTCTGTGGCACAATATGCATCTAATCCAACAAAATTATGAAGGTTACTCTGATTGTTATGCATAAAATGCAAAATATTTTATTTTTTTGTATATTTAATAAATAAAGGTCACAAGCTGCCGACCCTGAGTAATTACTGACGGCACTTGCCTGAAACATACATATACACGCATGCACTCTTATACGCACATAGGCACTTTATAATATACACAGATTCGCACCCATAAAGAAGAAAGTATATCGCCAAACGCATACACATATACACGCACATTCATACAGGCATGAACTCACATGTGTGCATAAATTACGACAGTTCAAGTGGGTGTCCAGATTGTTAGATTGAACTTTAAAAAAATTTTTTTTAATCACTTCGCTCCAGACAAGGCAGAAATGTCGTTAGTACGTAGGGGGGGGGGGTTATAGGGAGGGAAAGTGAAAGAAAAGACTAAGTATAGGGAGGGGGACTGAGGAAACGATGAACGGGATTCAAGTAGAAGAAATGGCGAGTGACGTTGCATTTAAATATTTGAAGATTTTATCTATCAGGGAAGCAATTAAACGAAATGGAGTTCCACGGGCGGGAAGTGCGAGAAAAGAAACTGTTGGAGTAGAAGTGGCGCTTGTATTTAGCTATTTAAACAGTGGGGCCTAGACGTCAATCTAGTAGCACGCTTAGATTCATGTAGTCAGGGCGCCAGAGGAAAAAAAAACAGAGAAGTTGCCATGAAAATATTTGTAGAAAGATCACAGGGAAGCTAAGCTACATTGGTGAGAAAGTGAGTGAAGTCGAGAATCCCGATATATGATCGCCTAAGCGTGTATCACGCATGGCACATAACTGCCTGATTGGGTTAAGCAGCTTGTCACTAAGATCTATGCGGATGTACACGCATTCACCGTCACAGACTTCATAGAGAAGTGTATTGACAAAAGTGTGGGGAATTTGGGTTCGCAATCAATCTTCCCCTCAAAGCTGAAGACTGTATCAACAACGTTTTGTCGTAACGACTTTGGTAGGTAAGCTAGTTTTAAGAGAGTGATTTGCTCATTTATCATTCAGTATTCTACAGGCTATCGTGGCAACATATTTAGCAAAAAGTAAGATAGGGAGAAATGGGTTCATGCCTTCATTGGTAAGTATTTTTTCTCCCCGGAATCGATCCATCAAATCTACAAATCAACAATTCGCCCTTGCATCGAGTATTGCTGCCATATATGGTCTGGAGCCCCTTCTGTTTGCTTCGGGGTTCTTGATAAGATCCAGAGGCAGATATTCAATATAATTGTCCCTATTCTAGCATCTCGTCTACAGTCGCTCCCTCACAGACGCGCCGTAGCCTCTCTCTGTCTTTTTTACAAATACTTTCATGGTAATTGCTCCGCGGAGCTGCATTCGCTGGTTCCCAGACTTCATGAATTCAAGCGCCCTACGAGGCTGGCATCCCGCTCTCACCTTTTCACTGTCGAAACTATTAAATGTAGCCGTCTCTTCTACTCTAATAGCTTCATATCTCGCACCTCTCGCCTGTGGAACTACCTTCCCTATTCCAGTTTCCCTGAGAGCTACAATCTCCAACTTTTCAAATGTAATGTCAATCGACATCTCCAGTTGCCTTGATCTATTCACTATCCTTCAACAAAAAAACAAAAAAACAACAACCCCAAAACATAGAATCAGCGAGAGTTTTAACTTGGCTTACCGAAACGCTTTTTTGTCTTGATATCAGTCTCCCTGTCTGTCAGTTAAACACATATACGAGGTAAGTCAGGAAAGGGTTCAGTTTTTTCTTTTTATAAAGACGATAAAACAAACAGACCTAATTGCAGGCTAAAAAATGATTGATTGATTCGTTTTGTACGACACACACACATACACACAAACATACATACACACACACACACACACACACACACACACACACACACACACACACACACACACACATATATATATATATATATATATATATATATATATGTATGCATAAATTGTATTATAAATAAATATATCTTTTTTTTGCAATGCGTTTCGTTCCTTCGGGAATTTTATTAAAGTAAAAACATTTCTCTCTCTCTCTCTCACACTCTCTCTCTCTCTCTCTCTCTCTCTCTCTCTATATATATATATATATATATATATATATATATATATATATATATATATTTATACGAAACATTGTTTATTTACCCATTAACAGTCTGTTGTTTATTTTACTTCTGAGATTCGTTGATCTTTTCACGTTTTCCCTGTTTTAATGGGAAAATAAGTCGTAAATGTTATTTTAACCGTCTCAAAAAGCTCTTTTTAATGTATTTAAAATAGAACACAAACGCGCGCGCGGACACACACACACACACACACACACATATATATATATAGATAGATAGATATAGATAGATATGAGTGAATATAAACTAAATAACGAGATATTATCAACTGTATATGCATGCGATACTGATGATTTGGGAAATCATGAAACTTTAAGTTGTAAAGTTTTACTACAAACGTATATGTGGTATATGTGTATTTATATATATATATATATATATATATATATATATATATATATATATATATAATAGAAATAAGGATTAAATATATTAATTTAACATATTTAACGCCACTTACGTATATCTGCCACACAGTTTGTGAACACGTCTTGCAAGGCATTTCGGGAAATATTGTTCTCCCGTTCCAATGACTTCTTGTACGGCACAAACATTTGGACTGAAAGAGAAAATAAAAAAAAAACATTCAATTACTCAATAGGCAGACAGCAGTTGCATCTAATTTCTAACAAGAATAGAATAATGAGAAATGAACATGTTGGAATAGTTTATATATAAACTCATATACAAAATCCAACTCTACACTCGAACAGAAACAGGAGCATTTATTAATTATCTATAGAGCTGATTCTGATAAGGCATATGACCAGAGCACGCAGTTAGGGGTGAAGCCAGTAAGTACATCGGCAATATTTAAACAGACTAGCTTCTAAACCACAGTTCAATGGTGAAATCATTTTACAGTTGAAATGACGAGATGTAATCGTAAGTTCTATACTGACAGTTTCTTCTATCGCACTTCTCGCTTGTGGAAATCTCTCTCGCGCTTCTCAGTCAACATTGATCTTCAAAAAATTGAAATACAATGTCAGTCGTTTTATTTTGTCTTCTTAATTCCTGTCCTTTTATTGTTCGCTCCGTTTAATAATGATTTTCTTTTTCTCATATTCTTTCTTGCGTCTTAGGAGCTTTATTCCCTTACTTGTGTTAAAATGATAAAAAAAGAGAAATCTGTAGATATAGTTTACCATAGTCTGGCACAGGGTCTCGACAGTAAAGCACTCAACAGTGTACTAGTATACGAATGAATGGCTTGGAAGGCGGTGTGACAATATTTAGCTATGTTAATTGGTTAACTAATTAACCATAGAAATTAAAAACGGGAAATACTTAAGGCGAGAAAGAGCTATCTCGAAAGATAGACTGAGCGACATTAAAAAGAAGAATTTATTTTATTTACAAAGAAAAGATACTTTTTGCAAAAGACAGAAAATCCGTAAGAAAAAGCGAGATTGTGATTCTGTCAAAATTAATTAATGCCACGATAAGGGAGTGACGCGCCAAACGAAACAGAATTCAGACAGAGAGGCAGAGCCAGCCACACAGGGCGGCCATAAAAAACATTTTGGCTCGGACAAAGCCGCGGTACAGGCGGGGATAATCGATATTAATTATCTTTCAGAGATATTTAATTTTAATTCCTGGTTCCAGCTAAGGAAGCCATCTGGGATATTCACGGATCTTGGCATGAGAAGTGAATCGTAAAGGAATCATTATTATTGCTTATTCAATCTGTTGACTTCAGACATAGCGTCTCGAAAATGAGCATCTGGTGATAAGAGAATTTTAAGGCATGAAAAAAATAAAGAATTTGATTCTCAGGTAAACACGACAACCCAGTTAAAAGTTGACAAGCGGAGAAACCAGGTGTTTTTGACAGTGATTAATGAGTCGGTAGAGGTCCGGACTAAGTGAATTTTGGGTGTCCCCAAAATCAATATGTGATAAGAATTCGATAAGAATGTGATAATATTCGTAAATGTTTTGGCCAAAGGAAAATAAAAAATAAAAAAAATAAAAGGATTTTGTAAACAAAATCATGGATAATAATTTTAAGAGGGCCAGTCTAGCCACACCCACACTGTCGACAGATCCTTGGTCGAGTGGTAGCATGGGTGATAGGCGGAGGTGAATGTATGAGAAATACGGAGAAGTTGTTAACACCCATTGAGGGGATTGGTATAAGATACCAATGTGAGAGAGGAAGAGTCTAGGAGGATAACTCTCCTCCGACCTTCACTCACGGACGAGGGAGGAACCCCCGAAGTGGTAAGTGATTAACCTTCCAAAAATAGGAAGTAATTAATTCTCCTGGCTTAAGAACAAAGAGAATTCTTGTTGAGAATTTAGAATTATCAAGGAACCCAAACCACGTCAGGCCCCCACATGGGTTTTGGTCGGTGTCCATATAAACGAACGTCTCGAGGCAGCTAGACAGTTCCAGACAGTTCGAGTTTGGAGTTAGTTCGAGAAGTTGGAGAGTGTTGCCTCGCAGAATCTGCCCGAAAGATTTCCACGTCCTTTTCGACTTAGTCTTCCTACCAAAAGCAAGTTTTTATTGACGAACGATTTAAGATACCATAACTCGCTTAAGAAATACAAAAAGTGTCAGGAATCCATAGAAACGGGCCGGGAGAGAAGCACACTCCTGGATTCAACAGATAGATAAAGTTAATTGTTATTTCTAAACATATTTGAACCTCGTGAGTTTCTTTTATTATTTTTTCTTTTACTTACGCTTGTGTGGTATCACCTTTACCCCGGATTCAGCTTGCTCTACGGCCCGACTCCTGATTGATTTCGTCTACCTAAGATCAGTCACAACGTGGGTAGGTTAGACTTGAGATCAAAGCAGTTACTTCGTTGACCAGGCGTTGGAGGCGATCTGAGAACGACAAAGCTTGTATCAAACCGGGAACGGCCAGATCGACCGGGACACAGGCTGGTAGCAGCGACAAAGTGTCAACCCCAAAACGCTGGTGGGAGAAACCTTACAGCTTCGCGCCGCAACTGGGAGTTGACCACGGGCCGACGGCGCAGGGTCATATATTGACGTCGCGACCAGTGGACGTCACATATTGGAACGAAAATGCTTATAATCAAAGGTGTGAATGATCTAACGATTAACAGCTTGGAGAATAAAATCAGAGAAACGAGTTCGAATTCCGACTCGGACAGTTTGCGCTTATTTAATGAACCCATTCCTTCATAGAGAAAATAACAGAGCAGTTAGTAATGTTTTTTTTTTCGCCGAGCCCCTTCACAAGTTAGGCGATCATGGCTCTCCACAAATTTTTCTTTATTATTTGATGCCGTCGATAATTTTTCTTTGTTGCTGGTACTCTCTATCACAGTACAGCCTGTCACATATTATTTGTAAAATAGATGGGTGCCGTCGATTAAATTACCCACCCACCTGTTGACATGAGAGATAATGACTGTTGCCTCGTATCCGAGTATGTCTCTTTTCACGGTGGCAATCCCTTTAGCAAATCACTGCTCAAAGCCAACCCATGGCTTATACTGCAACGATGTTGAGTGGAACTTAGTTATAGTTTCTGGGAGAGTGCAAAATTTGGCATAATCAACGCCAGTACTCAAAAACCCTCGGCCACAATGACTTATGACTTCGTGCTAGCACACGCATAGACGGCTTCGGAAAATATTCGTTTATCCAGTTTCATTCACAAGGCTTGTGTCAACCCGTGGTATGGTTTTTCAGACACTTTGCAAGGACTGCGTTTAAGCAGGAAACAGACTGTCACCGCTGGGCGTTGCCCTCAGTGTCAATTTTTATATTTACATACGCTCTATCCCTGATATTGAGGACTTTAAGTCAGAAATATAGCATGCCTTAAAAGTATATTTTTATCATATATATATATATATATATATATATATATATATATATATATATATATACCGGGTGTAACAGAAAAATTGTTTAAATCGTGTAAAAGCAAAATTGTCCATTTGTTAGATTGAGATCTGAACCGTTGTATCTTAGAAATGATTAAAGATATCTTACTGGAATTCTCCGAGGTTTTTATAACACTACCGGACTCTACTTTCAGTAATAAAAATGTATAATTTCTCTCCAAGCTTAACAGAAGAATAGTGATGAAATCGATCATAAACAAAAATAATTATGATCTTCACCCTCTCTAAACTTCTAAATTTCTGTCCTGGAGTAAGAAGGTGACTCATAGGTTTCACGTACGATTTCATTTTCAAGTTTTTTTTCATTGCTCCTTCCTCACGTGCCAAACGTCTTATGGCTTGAGTTGGATCTTTTCTAAGAGATCTCTTGAAGTAATGATCGCTTACTTTGTTCTGACCTCCTGATCTTGTTTTCCTCCCTACTTTTCCCTCTTTTTAAAACTTATTAACTTTTCTCTTGATCGTTCTTGAATGGACTTTGAAGATGGAAGCCAGAGTATGAATGTTGGTTGCATTTCTGAAGGCCTGAATGATCTTTTTCCTTTCACTATTGGTCATTTAGAAAGTCAGAGGTACTGACACAAAACGATTTGAACCTGTTCTCTTTCTAGCTGAATAACTCAAAGGGTTTTTCAGTGACTCTTACGACAAGTGGTGTCAAGATGGCTAAACGTCTTATCTGAAAACCTGTTAAAAAGAAACTCAGTTTGTTTACTGTTTTTTTTTTTTAAATATTAACTATTTTGTGTGATAGTCAATTATGCAGCGACACGATTCGGACAATTTTGCTGTTACACCCGGTATATATATATATATATATATATATATATATATATATATATATATATATATATATATATATATATATATATATACCACCCACAAGCACAAGTAACTGCCCTGACGAGACCCGGGTAGTGCGTTGCGGGTAGATTTTCCTAATATATATATATATATATATATATATATATATATATATATATAAAGAAATATAGTCTTAAGGTGTGCTATATTTATGGGATAAAGTGCTCAATATCAGAGATAGAGCGTGTGTAAATATAAAAGTGAACATAGAAGTCAACACTTAGAGGCGACAGTCTGTTTCATGCTATATGCAATCGTCAGGCCACGTGTCCTGACGATTGCATATAGCATGAAACAGACTGTCGCCTCTAAGTGTTGACTTCTATGTTCACTTTTATATATATATATATATATATATATATATATATATATATATATATATAATGACTAACTGGCTACTCACGTTTTCCGAGCATATTCGTCTGCCAGGGAGGCTAGATAACCCGTGTCGGAGACACCTGCTCATGCACATCTGTCCTTGTTCATTATTTACAGAGACCACCTGTGATTTATTTATGAAACTATATCGAGCGAATAATCTGCCATAATCAGCAATTTGAACAACACCAGCACGCCCAAACCCTCGGTCACGATGACTTGTGACTTCGTGCAAGCACAACCACGCATCTACCCTCCTGACAAATTGAGATGGGATTCGAACTTGGATCTCGTGGTCAGAAAATGAACGCTCTAACCACTCACCCATTCCTATGAGAGATAACGGAATTTACTCGGAATTTCCCCCCACCTTGACGATCGAAAATGTTATGGAAAGCGCATATCTTTCAATTGATATTTACTAAACTCACAAGGTCAAATAATAGCATGAAGATTGTAACATATATCTCTTAAGGTGTGAGGGTTCTCTACATGTCGAGTGATATTAGCACATAAAATCCCGAGCTCGAACACTGACATATGGTTTTGATTGCTAGATTTGTTTGCACGGTTTATTAATCTTTGCAGGTCATTCAAACCCGAGAAAAAAGAAAAGAAAAAAGGAATGAAGAAAAAAGTATAAGAAAAAATAAAACTAGAAAATGAAAAAAAAAACAAAAAAAAACGCATAAAACAGTTCGGTAGAAAATAAAGGAAGGAAAAGGGAGAAGATGAAAAGAAAATAAAGAAAGGGAAAAGAAAAGGAAAAGAAAGAATAAAACAGTTCAAGAGGAAATAAAGGAGAGAAGAGAAGAGAAGAGAAGCAGAGGATGATAAAAGAAAGATAGCAAAAGAAAGAAAAGAATGAAAGAAGTAGTAAAAAGAAATGAAAAAGAAGAAAAAGAAAGTAAAGAAGGAAGGAAGGAAAAAAGGAAGAAAGAAAAATGAAAGGAGAGACGAGTTGGTTCGCTGGAATTTGTTACTAAATATGATAAAATGTTTGTAGCTCTATAAATATCATCGGTGAAAATTTTACATGCTCCAAGGATATAAAAATCTACAATTAAAAAGAGCATCTCATCTAAATAAATAAACGGTAAATTTTGTCTGTTCGTCTGTGTGCCTGATATCCCCCCCATTAACTCGAGCCACACTTGCTCTACATTCCTTTTTGGAATCAGATTGATTCCGGGATTAAAAATCTGCCCTTCATCTCTTGTATGAACATTAACATTGGGATTTGTATCCGGATGAGGAAGGAGCAGTTAAAAATTCAAATTTAAAAGTAACTGAAAATTTTTTTACTGATTTTAATTTATATTGAGTTTAAACTATTAGGTTGGCGCAAAAATAATGTCGTTTTCTGACATAGTAACATATGTGAGGAAACGACATTATTTTTGCACCAACCTAATAACACAAAATTTTGTGAATTTAATTTTTTTTCGTTTTAAATTCAGTTTAAAATATCCCCAAAACTGAGAATTGAAAAAAAAAAATCAATTTTCTTTCTTCAAAATTACAAGGAGTTAAAGTTAAAGAGAGGTTTCATGACGTGAGGTTTCATGACGTGAGGTTTCATTGATGTGAGGTTTCATGACGCGAGGTTTCATGACGTAAGGTTTCATGATGTGAGGTTTCATGATGTGAGGTTTCATGATGTGAGGTTTCATTGATGTGAGGTTTTGAAGTTCCGCAGAGTTTGTGATTTAAAGAACTCAATTTTCGCCCTGATTTGGAATTTCGGCTCAAATTGGACTTTCGGCTGGAATTGGTCATATAGCCTGAATCAGTGTTAAAGTGAGGTTTTGAAGTTCCATGGAGCGAATTGAGGAATACAGAGTTATTTACTTCAAAATTATCCTTGCTGTTTTCTAAGCTGGACCGGAAGTCCCTTTAGTTTTGAGCCATAGGTCCAGTTAGCCCTCCACAGGAACTAGCTTGACACTCTACACGGTGTGTAGCTTTTAAGCTAGTTTCTAAAGAAATACGACAAACATTGTCTTTACATTGCAGATCTGATGGCCATAAAGTGAACGTTCTAATCACTCGGCAACGTGCCCATGGGCTAGATTATTCATTAAGTTATCCACCCACACATCAAAGCTTACAACATCTGGTATTCCCAAGTGGTCACCCTTCTATGTAATAACCAGGCTCAACGTTGCATAACTTCGTATAAGAACCAGTGTTTCAACGTGATAAGGTCGGGAGCCTGTGATATTGGTTAAGAAAGCAATTTCTAACGTATTAGTCTTCTAATTACAATGAAACTTGTACTTTGATATATTCGAGAAAATTATAGATTCTAAAACTCTGGTTTGATAAAAAATCTCTGATAAAAAAAAAAAAAACAAGGATTTGGTATAAACCCAGCTGAGGTTTGTTCAGGGAAAAATGTCAAGATAATAAAGGTCACGGAAGGTTCGAAAAAAGCGTGACCTTTTTCAGATTGTTATTGTTAGGGACATTGAAAGCTGTTTGTGAATGTACGATACTCTGTGGTACGTGAGTAGTTTCTTGAAACGGTAGGGCAAGGCAATTTGACAACCTTACCACAAAGAGATACGGCGGATGACAGATTAACAAGGGTGAAATAAAAAAAAAACATAATTCCAGGTTAGCTGAGTGGATCTTATGACATGTTAACTCTTGCGTTGATGAAAGTCGAATTTTGTATTGGGCACCCAACGAAAATCGAACTCACTACTAATAGGTACCTCCACGAAATCGCTAAAAACTCAGCATAGTGCAATAGAAACATCGTCAAACGTCATTAAATCATAATTTTATCGTCAAAATCTTTATGTTATTATTAAGAGGAAAGATCAAAGTATTTTTTGAATATTTAATAAAATTTTTTTACTTCTTTTCAGAACATTCAAAATTTGGTTTAAAAATCTTGTTTTTCTTGCATCAGCAGATGTACTAACTTTTAGCATAGCAAATTTTAGCCTCTTTTTTGTGGTGACAGTCCCATGAATTTGGAAACTTTCGCAAAAATCAAATAATTGTCGGATTTTAATTAATTTTTCATGACTTATTCACAAATGAATTAAATGTTTTTTGAAATCTTTTATTAGAAAATCTCGTAAAAATATATTTTTTACATGTATTTCTCCCCCTTATTTAATTTTATGAAAACTTGAGAAATTCAACGTGATAAATTTTAGTGTCTATATTAAAAGCAGAATTCTTTGACGAATTTAAATCACCGAATTATATTTGCAAAATTCCGTCTTACCGAAATTCTCTTCTGAATTGGAAATAAGATATTATTTAATTAGAGAAACTTTTAAGTCCTTTTATGAATAATATATATTAAAGCAATAGTGTCTGAAGAAAAAAAGATTTCGATGAAAAATGAATTTTTAAAAGATTTACTTTAATTTTTTTACAATTTTGAATTGAATGATTGATAAAATTTTAACTCTTTTAAAATTCAGTTTCAATACCTGAATAACTGTTAGGAAATATTGTTATTAAGTAAAACCATATTTACTAATTATATATTGTAAAGCTTATTGCAATATGACGACCCCACATATTTTTAAAAGAATTTCGATTTATTTTTATATGTGTATGTACGTGAAGATTTTCTCAGCATGGATGTTCAAACCTAACATTATCATTAAAAGGTCACGTGCTTTAAGTGGTGTCCCCACTTATGGAAAAAAAAACTTCATATAAATTTTATCGTCTACTCCATCATACTTAACTGAATACGTTCGGCGGTTATTCGGCTGTCAATAAATCAATTAACACATCAGAGAAACAAGATCCCGTGGTTAAGAAATGCGTGTATACAACATTTTATGCTATAAGTAAGTAATATTTGTTTCAAACCAGATAAATTTAATTTTAAATTTGCTAATTTTCCTTAAATAACGTTTCAGAAATATATATTTTATTTTTGCGAGATTTTTAAAATCGAGAATTAACTTTTGTTTACAAATGTGTCAAAATTGTTGATTTTATCGATTTTACTGAAAAAAAAAATCGATTCCGATTAACATAATTTCTATTTCAAATACACCACAGAATATTTTTCTAACTGGAAACAGTAAATTTTAAATCCTTTAGCTTTCAATTGAAGCTAAAATGAAAGCTTCAAGAAAAATTTTTCATTTTTAAAAATTCATTTTAAACCAGACGTATACCGAATTAGCGGAGGTAACTATACTAATAGGTCAACCAGACTAGACTCGCTAAACCAGAACTTCATACTGAGGTAACTCGAATGAATCTTTCTATCGGAGACAAAAACATGAGCCTTTGAAAAAAGAAAAAAAAAAGAAAAAAAAGAAAACTGTTTTAATGACAATTATTAAAATAGATTCAGTAGATTATATAAATGAGAGGAATAGGGTTAAGAATAAATGGATTCTATATATTGTAGTAGGCATTAGAATTGGTCTGATCTGTCGCACATAATTAGTTTACTGAATTTTCACAGTATTGTACAAGGTTAAAAGTCATTTCCAGTATCCTATATTTCTCAACGGTCATCCCTGTAAGAAATAACATCTTAATAAGATACTTAAAGTCTACTTTATTGCAAAAATGTAAAGTTTGTTTTGATTTAACATTTTTTCTATGCGCCGTGTCTGAAGTCGTTACATTCACTTAAACACAAATACTCTTAGGAAAGGTATAGATCCATCTCTTCTTCACCCAGCAATGGGTTAAATAACAGGACTTGTATTTGGAAAAGTAATTGTTATCTCCAAAAAATTATTAATGCGATATTATTATTATATGAGCCTTTAGGGCGTTGGCTATTATCGTTCTCCACAATTACCTGTCCTTTGTAGGTCTTAGTAAATTTTGGCTTTTTGCTACCTGTCCTAAACGGTGTTCTGCCAACCATTTGCAAAATTTTAAGTAGGTTATAAGATGTGTTCCTCTGTCCCTCTTGCCTTGAATATATCCTGTAAGTGTCATATTTTCAAAGCCCTCTTTACTCACTGTATGTCTTAGAAATTTCAAAAGTCTCTTTCTGAAATTTCGTCATTACTCACATGTTCAGTCCATAATATTCTCAGCACGCGCGCGTGTGTGTGTATGTATGACGTGATATACAAACAATATATCAAACTGATAGTGTGCCATTGAATGCCATTTTGTGATCTAGAAATTTCAACTGTCTCTTCTTGATGTTAAGTATAAGTTTTTTGTTCCTATTTTCTCTAAAACGTCGTCGTTGCTCACATGATTGGTCCATGGTATTCTCAGCAACCTTCTGTAGAACCACATTTCTGTAGTCTCTTCTTCTGCGAGGAGATTGCCAACAATTCACCGCCATATAGGAGGACTGATATTACATAACAGTCCAGTACGCTTTTCATTGTTTCTAACAAAATTTTCTTTTTTCTTAATACTTTGCTTAGCTTTTGGAAAGAGATCTTTCGCTATTTCAATGTGTCTTCAGATTTTTGGCGTCACACTTTCCGTCCTCTGTTAAAACACTTCCGCGGATATTTATATTTTTTGTACTTGCTTGGTTTTGATATCTCCAATTTGTAATTTGTGAGTTGAGCTGTTCCTTTTGCTGCCAACCATATATTCTATCTTCTTGCAATTGATGTTTACTTCTTTCTTCTCGCTTTCTTTCACTGTCTTATGCAGGAGTTCCTATGGTTTCCTTTCTGTGTCCGCTATCAACACTGTGTTATCTCCATATCTTATGTTGTTAGGATTGTGTCCGACAGTAATGAAATAGGGTAGGATTTCTAATTCTCTAAGAATCGCCCCACTTTATAAATTAAATAAATCTGGTGGAAAGAAAAATCTTTGTTTTGAACTCCTTTCTACTTTTGTAAATTTGCTGAATTCATTTTCTATTCCTATGCAGGCGGTTTGCTCCCAGTAAAGCTCTACACTATTCTAATATCCTTCCCAAATATATCAAGGCCACCTAGCAGTTCCAACAGTCCTTTGTGATGTATTTTTTCGCTCAAAAATTTACAAGACAAGAGAATAGATACGTTGATAGAAAATAGACACAGAAATATATAGAGAAAATGATTGGTGCAAGTTGTTGGTTAGTGTCTTCTTGTTGGTCAAATATTTTTGAAACAGATACTTCGATTCATGTTATTTTAAACCGAGAATACAATAATCGAAAAATATAAACGAAACTAAACGAGGCTTCTGCTTAAGAAAAACAACGAGATAACTGTGTCCGAGTTTTCGAAGTGTACGGCAAAACGGATCATACGGTGGATCATAGCGGCTGGGATTGGGGAATCGGAGAGCCGAGTTCGAATTCCAGTCAAATACATTACATTCAAGTGAATGTAATGGATTTGACTGGATGAATATGAAGTATGACCACTCTTCTTCTCCATACACCCAGCAATGGGTAAATAGCAGGACAGACCGGATTTTATAGCCTTGGATGGCAACTGGTCTACTGCAAAAAGAATGGCAACCTACTGCGGGAAAAATCTGCTTCGTCAGTCATGTATCAAAAGATACATGATCGCCTAAGCGTGTAACACGCATGACACATAACTGACTGAGTGCATATAATCAGAGCGTGTAGCTTGTCGGCTATCATATGCTCCTCCCTTTGCCTACGGTAATTTTGAATGTCAACGAGAAAGATAATTAAGGATCTTCTTTTATGTGACACGTCCCTTCAGGATGTGGGTGATAAGGGCTCTCTATAACGTCCTGTATTTTATGGCTTAACCTGATATTGACTCTGTGCCATCTCTTTTTCTCTTTTTGTCTTTGTACTCTAATTCCATCACGCATCTCGTTATGCAAATAACTCACTGTTTATACCAGCTTTCCCTGTCTCATTAACATACCTTGTGTGTGTTAGATTCTCCAGAACTTCTTTCTGAATTCATTTTTATATGCCATATTCCTTGGCTCGGTTCTGCTATTCATTAATAGTAGGTTGGTGCAAAAATAATGACGTAATAACGTCGTTTTTTGACGTATTTTTAACGTCAAAAAACGACATTATTACGTCATTATTTTTGCACCAACCTAATACTATGTGAGAAAACGACATTATTTTTGCACCAACCTAATACAAACTCCTTAAGTAACTTACCATCATTCTCTTGCCTCTAGTAAGTCATGTGAGTGCTAATTTCTCTCGCTATTCTTTCTACATTATTCGTCCTTGGAATTTCAACTGTTGCCTTTTTATTGTAAATATAATTTTCCTTGTAGTTCCTATTTTCCTGAAAATTCCTCGTTGCTCACATGTTCCATCCATGGTAAGGATAGATTACTCCCACCCAAATACCAAATCGTACCTGACATTTTCACCGTACGTTCATAACGTTTCTTTCATGTGCGTAGTTATGACCGGTATACTATTATTTATTTATTTTTCATTTCGGATTATCTCTGATCTCGTAACAGCCTAGGCCCCCCCCCCGGTATAAACTAATAGCTAGGTAGTGAACGTCAGGAGTGCGTGGTATATTTGTACAGCTGTGGAGCGCAAGCATACGCTATCACGCGAAAACATCCTCACATGCACTCGCGCGGAAACTTATCTATACAAACGCATCAACACAAGCTCCATCTTTTTAGAAGTTATATGAACGCTTTTCATATTCTGCGTATGCATGGAAGAACTGCAGTGATACCCAAATAAACAAGCGCATCTACTTGTATAGGCACGTGAAAACGGCATTTGGGAATTGCAAAGATCCACCCACATAGCCCACGAGCGCTGCAATAAATAAGGGATCGGCTTGCCGAGTTCAAATCCGAACCGAGGCCTTTCTGTTGTTTTTTGCGCAAATACCAGTGGGAGAGTTAGGAATCAATCTCTTCAAAGCACTTTGGTTAAAAACAAAGCAAATCGGGTTCTCGGGTTTGGGTTTTGTAATTTAATGTCGCACACTCCCTATCGCCTATGTGGACTGACTGTATTAGTAGCTATATATAGTGAGCACAGGATATACCTGGGGGCTTGCTTCGGCAATTAGTTGGAGATTCGTCTCCAGCTGTGCTGGTCGAACTCTCTGCCCGAAGGCAGAGAGGAACACAGACGAGGCTATGCCGAAAAGCAGAATCTCGTTTGGGGTGGTAGACAGCTACCCGACCCATTCTATACTGGGAATTTTTGCCTGAGCCTACGGCTTCAGTTTTGCCCCGCATTAAAAATCGGTCTTGTGCCACATCCTGCCTCGTGGGGAAGTAATGGTAAATAACCTTGCTTCGGCAACTAATTTGATATTCGTCTCCAGCTGTGCTGATCGAACTCTCTGCCTTCGGGCAGGGAGGAACCCAGACGAGGATATGCTGTAGGGCAGAGTCTCGTTTGGGGTGGTAGACAGCTACCTGACCCCGTGTATACGGGTCTATGGGGAATTTTTGTCCGAGCCAACGGGCTCGTTTTTAACCGCGCATTAAAAACGTCCTTGTGCCACATATTGCCACGGGGAGGTAAGGGTATTATCCTTGCTTCAGGAATTAGTCTGGAGATTTGTCTCCAGCTGTGCTGGTTAAACTCTCTGCTCCGGGTAGAGAGTATCCCCAGACGAGGCTATGTCAAAGGACAGAATCTCGTCTCGGGAAACAGATACCCGACCCCGTTTTATACGGGGAATTTTTGGCCGATCCTACGGGCTCGGATAACTCACATTAAATTCGGTCTTGTGCCACATTCAACTGCGTGGAATGGTTGGTATATATTCTTATTTCGGGAATTACTAGCCTGCAACCCGAGTCCCTGTCTTTCAGTAGTATATTCTCTTTTATAATAAACTTCTCTTCTTTCATCTATGCGCGTTTTGCGGTTCCTTCACTCGAGTACCACCTTTGTCTGTAACCTCTTTAAGGATACAAAAGGTTTTCTGACAGTATAGGAGACGGGAAGAACAACTCACCCAGTAAAAAAAAAGAAACGAAACGACCCCCCCCCAAAAAAAAACGTAAGTCCTACAACAACACCTAACATGGTGAAGCTGTGGCTGTATATTCCACTGGTAGTTTACAAGTTAAATATATATATCTGTAAATAATGAAAAAATGATCAATCCGTGAATTTTCCATACGTGCGTTGTAGATTAACGACCCCCACCAAAAAATAAAATCAGTGTAGTAACCAATGTTTTGTCCTGACTAATATATGAATACAAAACTTTTCACTAAGCACTTTTCAACAAAATGATTTCCAAATTTAAAAGCGGTTCTGAGACAGAATTTTAAACTTATATTTACTTAGCTTAATAAGGTACAAGGTAAAAAATGTGGATCACCCAGCGAGAAATTAAATTCATTAGACGAATAAATGTCTACGAGTCTGGCTTAACATTTTTTAACATTTTTTTCCGGTAGATAAATTTACCTACCGTCCGGTTCACAACCTCCCCGCTTTTTGAACAGGAGTAGAGGGTTATCCCTTGTTTCCTGTTTAGGATTAAGTTTCCCGTTTTTTCTAAAGTCTTTACATTTTCTTTCAATCCCGGTAGCCCATTGCATCTTAGTGGCATTATCGCTTGGCTTGGGGTGAATTGATTACCCCCACCCCACAAAACAAAGACTAGGCACCCAAATAAGATGATTCTGCTTCTCCCTCCTTTAATTAGTAAGTTAATTAGTTATCACGTGCATTACACGCTGCCATTACCACGGATAAATAATACACCATATCGTTTTGATTGAGAGGGGAGACGGAATAAATGTCTATCAGACACGTTGTTTGGTTTTAGTGAGATAAAGAAAGCAAGAAAGAAAGAAAGAAAGGAAGAACAATGACTTGATTGTTTGTTTTTACAGCTTATCAACCCATTGTGAGTTATTTAAAACCGAAACATATTTTGGATTGCAAGAATAATTATTTTTTCAGCGAAAGGAACAGCTATTTGTCCAGCAAGTTGACACAATCCACCAACCATTTTCTGTATAGTTTTCCGTGTCTGTCTTCTATCAACGTATCTGTTCCCTCGTTTTGGAATTTCTCGATTGTTAAAATACATCACAAAGGCCTGTTGGAACTGCTAGGTAACCTTGATATATTTGGGAAGGATATAAGAATAGCCCAGAGCTTATACTGGGAGCAAAAATAGAAAAGTGTGTAACACAAGAACATGTTTTCCCATTGGATTTATTCAATTTAAACATGAGACGATCCCGAGAAAATTATAAGTTCTACCAGGATTTATTACTAGCAGTCACAATATTAACAGCAAATGACATACTGTTGACAGCCGACACAGAAAACAAATCATATGAACTCTTACGTAAGGTAGTAAAGGAAAGCGAGAAGAAAGGACTAAACGTCAATTGCAAGAAGACAGAATATATATTGGTCAGCAAAAGGAATAGCCTAACATGCAAATTACAAATTGGGGATAGCAAATCTAACAAAACGATATTAGAATAATCTAGAACCGATACAATGAGGAAACCGCCTCTATAGGTTTAGAAAATGAATTCAGTAAATAAAGAAAATTGATAGGGATGAAAAAAAAGGATGTATTCTCACCAGACTTATACAACCAATAGAATGAGACGATTCTAAGAGAATTAGAAATCTTACCAGGATTCATTATTGGTGGCCACAATCTTAAGAACACAAGACATTCATATAACACAGTGTTGATATCAAATATAGAAAGGAAAGTACAAGAACTCCTAAAGAAGATAGTGAAGGAAAGCGAGAAGAAAGGACTAAACATCAATTGCAAGAAGACAGAATATATATTGGTCAGCAAAAGGAATAGCCTAACATGTAAAATACAAATTGGAGATATCAATATCAAGCATGAGCAAAATTTTAAATACCCGGGAAGTGTTTTAACAGAGACCACAGAGTGCGACACCGAAGATCAGAAGACACATTAGGATAACGAAAGATCGCTTTCCAAAAGCTAAGCAAAGTATTACGAAACAGGAAAATTTCATTAGTAATTAAGAAAACAGTACTGAACACTTTACGTAATATCAGTCCTCTTATATGGCAGTGAATGCTGGACAATCTCCTCACAGATGAAGAATAGACTTAAAGCAACAGAAATTTGGAGGATGCTGAGAATACCATGGACTGAAAATATGAGCAACGAGGAAGTTTTAGAAACAAAGAGGACATTTATAAAGAGAGAGTTGAAATTTCTATGGCATATAATGAGAAAAGAAGCGGGTTTAGAAAATGTTAGACTAACAGGACATATTGAAGGCAAAATTGGTAGGAAAACATCGTATAACCTACCTAACGCTGTATAAATGGTTGGCAGAATAGGGTCTAGGACAGATAGCAAAAAGACACAATTTACTAAGAGCTACAAAGGAGAGGAACTTGTGGAGAGCCATGAGAGCCAACATCCTGAAGTGACACGGAATAATAATAATAATATCGCATTAACAATTTTTGGAGATAACACTTTTCCAGATACGAATCCTTTTTAACCCATAGCTAGGGGGAGAAGAGAGGGATTCATAACTTTCCTAAGGATATTTGTGCGTAAGTGAATGTAACAACTCGACTGAAATTCGAACTCGGCTCTCCAATTTCTCATACAGAATAAGAAAGAAAGAAAGAAAGGGATAGAGAGGAGGCGATAACGCTTTTATCATTTAAAATCTACATCATTAGAATAAAAAAAATCTTGTCAGTTTTTAATCTTTTAATTTGTACCCTCTTACTTCTTTACATAATGACCTGCATTCATACTTTGGATTGTTATTGTAATATTCCGCTATAGTTGTTAAATTCCACGGGTCTTTTATCGTCGCGAAACTCGCAGAGTGCTTATTCAATTATTAAATTACGATTCATCAGAAAATCTAAATAGGAAAATTGAAATTTCCACGGGTAATGCTAGTATTGATTTGATAAGCTTAGTTTCGATTGGTATAAAATACACAGTAGAGAGGCACACGATAAGGTTGAAACTCACTACACCAGCAAATTGATCTGCAAGAATAGCTTTATAACTAAAGTGATATCATACGAGTTCCTGGGAGTTGAACCAGGGTGGTCCATTTGAAAGGCAAATATTTAACTGCTGAGCTACGAGTATTTTTATTGTTATGTTTCCATCATTGAAACCATATGGCATACAGATAACTAGTAGCCTTTTGCGAAGGAGAATTTGTCTGTCTGCTGACTCAGACACTAACAATGTTTCCTTCGGTATTCTGAAAGCTGATTCTAAAGGCCAGCAAATTCTCTCTTCTCAGATGATTGTAATATCTACGTTTTTTTTTGCATCTGACAATTATTTTTTTCTTAATATATTTGCCTTGTTTTCTTCGTATTTATCACGTTTTTTTTTCTCGTTCTCTTTCTGCCTTGTTTTTTGTTTTCATTTTTTTGGTTTTTCTTTTTACTTTGTCAGCTTTTTATTTATCTGCTAAAATAGATCTAAGATTAAATCAAGGCTGACACATTCGTAAGTTCAGCAAATTCAAACGAATCTCCGGCCGAAACCCACAAACTGCTGTATATACTATTTTCCTTATCTATATTTCATCAGTGAAACCCGTGCTGACTAATTTGCATATTAGTTTTTGTGTTTGCACCATGCAACAATGACCTGGCTACTTGAACCTTAACTGTAGTTAATTTTATGTCGTTTAAGATCAGCTGGTTTCTCCTTCATCACAATCCTGACTTCAGCTTCCAGAACCAGACACTCTTTTTTATATAGATATATTTAAACATATCCTACTTTCGAAGTTTGATTATCTGCTAAGCCAATCACAATTTAAGTCATATTTAACAATATCTTTGGTATAAACATGTGGTAATAGAATATCTTGATATTCCGTATTTTCAATTTAAAATTCAAAATATAAATAAAAAAAAATCCCTGAAAAAATTTACTTTTCCTATGTCACTAGAGAAGTCCACTAGATATCAGATCATTGCAAAAGTTTGTGCCCAGTTTCCCTCGTTGATATAAATTGACCGCAACTTGACACTGGCCTTTGTTTTGGTGCTGATTTTTGGTGTGTTTGAGATTGAAACCTTGCATCGTTCAGTTGCGAGTCAAACTTTGTTGAATGTTGGCGTTTTATCCATAAATTAATACCTTAAAGATGGAGGATGAAAAGTTGCATATTCGCCATATTATGCTATCTGAATTTCTGAAAATATTGTCGAAACTGTGACCGAAAACATCCAGTAGGTTTATTTCGATTGTGGTCCAGTATTTCGGACGTTTAAGAAGTGGTTGAACAGATTTCATCCGGGTGATTTTAACCCCATCCATCCACACGATCCGGACGATATTCTGACGTCAATGAGGACGTTCTGTTTGTCATATCTCAATTGCCTTTCGCCATTTTAAGAGACTTGTGTTCAAGAAAATGGTTGATTTTAGCAAATGAAAAATGTGTCAATTTCTATGTCGATAACGCAAGAGCGACCGTTGAAAAACAGACCTCGCAGAAGCTTAAAGAATTGAAATGAGAAAATCCTCCAGCATCCATCGTATTCTGACTTGGCTCATTCGGATTTTCATTTTTTTCTGTATCTACAGAACAACTTAAATGACAATAAATGTAATTTTTTAAAGTTAGTTGAAAACTACCCCTCCAACCTTTTTCCAACAAAAACACGAATTTTCCACCATGACGACACAAGACTGCCTCTTGCAAAACAGACCTTGCAGAAGCTTAAAGAATTGAAATGCAAAAATCCTCCAGCATCTATCGCATTCTCCTGACTTGGCTGCTTCGGATTTTCATTTGTTCTGATATCCACAGAACAATTTAAATGACAAAAACAAATTTGACTATTTGCAATTAGTCGAAAACTACCTGTCATATAGGAAGAAAATGAGTAGCTATCGACACCGAGGTTCACTCTGGACTTATAAATATATGTTTTCCGCAAGGTGTCAAGCTACTGTAGTAATTATTGAGTGGAAATATCCAGTGATTATTGAGTGGAAATATCCAGTCGAATTAGTGTGAATTATTGTGCGTCGATGATTTGGGTTTTGATTCAGGATTTACCGGACGTTAAGCCGATCCGAGCTACTAACAAGGTATTCATCGAAATGGTTAATTATCTTTGGTTGACTTTTATTTCTTTGTTCTTGTTAAGTAATTATTTGCGATTGTAATTAAATATTGTTTTATCTTAACATTGAAGTATTGAGTTATATTTAATCACTAACGGCCACCATACATCACGAAAGTACCTCACAACCTTCTTCCAAAAAAACACAAAGTTTCTACGAAAATGGCACCAACAAGTTGCTAGGATGATGTGAAAAAGTTGCTAATATATGGAGACTATGTATTTGACTAATATATGTTTTTTTGTGAGTATGTAACATTTTGTTTTAAATTTTCTAGTCGGGCACGAACTTTTGCAATGATCCAACAAATATAAACAGTCTATCTAATTCCTTCTTGTGACGAAGAAATGTTTTACACACAAAATTTATAAAGTCATGGATATACATTGCGCATTACATATTTGGTTTATAGCTCTATTTATTAGCTTATTGCGATTAGAAAATTCTGGATCTTCTTTCGATTTCGACTCATACTCCTTCAAAATGAAAAACTCAAAACTTATCGACTGGACTCGAGTAAGAAGTTTTAGAAGTTGATATCATA
Source organism: Acanthosepion lycidas (assembly GCA_963932145.1). Lineage (NCBI taxonomy): Eukaryota > Metazoa > Mollusca > Cephalopoda > Sepiida > Sepiidae > Acanthosepion > Acanthosepion lycidas. The sequence continues at coordinate 74,586,480 of OZ010584.1, read as the reverse complement.
GAATTAGTGAGAATACCCGGCCAAAAACTCACTTATAAATGTCTCACCATATGCCTAATTCCAAATTTACATTTAAGCTTGGAGAAACTTTCCATGGAAGCGTAAAATTCAGTTCTAGGAACGTTCGCCGTAAATATTTTCACCGTAGAAAAATTCGCCTCATGAGTTTTCGCCGTAGGAAACTTTGCCGTATAGGGTTTTTGCCATAAGATAATTTCGCCGCATTTTTCTTTTAATATGCGAAGTATCTTGTTATCAAGTATATCTGGCTCACACTATTGTTACTTCGATTTAAATATTTTAATAAGCGAAGTTATAGGATCAAAACCCTACATCATTTATCCTCGTCATTGAGGAGCGCAAAAATTTCAACTTGACACCAGATCCTACGTCATGCAATTTCATATTTCGAATTTAACGTTAAACTTTCTGTTAATATAATATCAATCTGCCAATAATTCTCACTCAAGCAATTTCTATTATTTCAAAGAAACTTACAACTTGAATATGCAACCAATTTCAATATAAAATATCTGATCAAAGAAAGATAATCCTTTCAAACTCTCAGTAAGTCTTTTGAAATTTACATAAATTATTTGCAAACATAAACTGTTTGAAATTCACTATAAATACTTAAATATTGAAATATACGAAAAAAAAAAAAAAAAAAAATGGGGCGAAATTGTCTTACGGCAAAAATCCTATAAAGCGAAGTTTCCTACGGCAAAAATACCTGAGGCGAGTTTTCCTACGGCAAAAATGTTTACGGCGAACGTTCCGAATACGGTAAAATTCGCAGGTAATCTGATACGCGGATAGTAAAACGGTTGTCAGCGCGGACAGGGAAATCGGCGATTTGCGTTCAATTTCCGGCTTTGTCAGTTGCGTTCATTTTCTCACAAACTTGGGAAGTGCATAGGTCAATTTCTTTCCTTCATCAAGTTATGGATTAAATGCTATGATAGACTGGGGTCTCTAGCCCTGGGCGGCAGTCTAGGAAAAGAACCACTCTCAACTCAAAAGCGTGTAGAAAACAATAGGCAATATATTTATTTACTAAGAAATCATAGCAATGCGTAGTTGAAAAAGACCCGGTAACACTCAACCCTCAAATATTTCCAGGTGTATCCAAAAGTTGTTTCGTACAGTGTAACCCGGATATAAGAGAAACCCGGATATAAGAGAGATTTTAACTGGTTCAAAATTAGAGGCTGTGTTAATGTATATAAATTAGACCAAACCCGGATATAAGAGAAACCCGGATATAAGAGACTTATTCTCCGGTCCCGACAACTCTCTGATATCCGGGTTACACTGTATAAAACTATTATCCGATTAATAGAGAACTGTACGAGGCACATCTCTTGCATTAAACAGAGATAAAAAAATGTCCTGCGTTTTATACAGGAAAGTAAATCTTTCGTTAAGCTGATGTTTAATATTAAACACTGTAGACAGAAATATAAACATTCCTTAAAAGCGGGGTGGGCGGTTATTTTTTCATACGTCTTTTATGTAATGAAAAGCCATCAATTACAAAACCCTTGTGGCATAAATACCTATTTATTATCACGGAGATATATTTTGTTTGTTTAGCCTGTTCCAAGCATCTTTAGGTAGTGAATCGACACAAGACACTCGATCAAGTGTTATTTCGTCATCCCAAAGTGAATGGTCGCACCTGATGTCTACTTGAATTAGGTCACAAGTGCGTCTTAACGCCAGGCGAGATTTCTGACAGACAATGAAGTTAGTCTGTTCCAGACCACATGTCATGGTCTAAAAAGTCGCGGTTATGGCACGGTTCCCTGTTGGGAATGTTCAAACGTCGTGTTAAAAAAGGATCAATGTGTAGAAAAGAGATAATCTTCGACTATTATTAATCCTTATTAGTTTTTAACTAGTATTCTTTTCATTTTATTTTCTCTACTTGGATCATTCGGACTGTTGCCCTCATCTTTATTGTCATATTCACGACGTTTCGGCCGTTGTACGCTACGGCCTTCTTCAAGTGATATACGTTGGAATTTCGAACCGAACCCTTTATTTAATCCACGGAGGTAGATTACCTGAAGACATCGTGAGCGTTCAACGATCAAAACACTGTGAATATAGCAATAAAGATGAGGACAACAGTTTGATTGATGTAACTATTTACATTAGTTACAATACCTCATCTCAGAAATGTAGACAGATCTTAATTTCAGTTGTTATTTATATCGGAACGTTCTGATCATCTTTCTACAATCTTTAGTATTCTGCGCAGGCCGGAAATAAAGAATAAGTCCCCAACGGGGATTGAAATATTCCCAATATCTGGTAGCTGATCTAGGTATATTTGCATAATTATATTTCACTATATACACACAGATGTACACACAGGTACACACGTACTATTTAAATTTTTCTATATTTATAGGGGTGAGGGCTCAATATCGGTGTTTTTAGGTATACAGGATGTGGGCAGTGCAGGAGTCGATACTGTAAGGTGACTGGCACTTTCACGCCTCAATGCGATGTTAAGTCTTAAAATCGCACTAACTCGTTAATTTCTTTGTCCACTATCTATCTATCTATCTATCTATCTATCTATCTATCTATCTATCTGCTTGCTTCCTTCTATTTATCTAACAATATTTCCTTGCATCTATCTATCTATCTATCTATCGATCTATCTATCTATCTATCTATCTATCTATCTATCTATCTATCTATCTATCCAACACTTTTTACAGAGTGCACAAATACTACGCTCTGATCCCTATATGCCTAAATCCCTAAGACAGCAAGATGTGATATATGATCGGTTTTAAATAAGGTGTTGATACACGAACACGTGATTCAAGGACAAACATCACACAGTTCCTGCAGCCAGTGTCACGAGAGGACTTTCCCCAGTTTAGTGAAATGGAAAGATGATATTTGTCCTTGAATCATACCTTTTCCATTTACATTCGCGCAAGTGAATATCACGAACCCAAGTGGAGTTAGAACTCAGCTTTTTGATTTCAAATTTCTAGCCATTACACCACCCGCCCATCTAAGCAAGTATTCCCAAGCAGTCATCTATCGAGGTACTGACCAGGCTCGGCGTTGCTTAACTTCGGTGATCGTACGAGAACCGGTGTTTCACCGTGATATAAGACTTGAAAAGCAAGTGAATTCCGATGTAAAAAGGCCGCATCTTTTTATATTATATTTAGAGTATATATATATATATATATATATATATATATATATATATATATATATATATATATATATATATATACCCAAGTATATGATTGGTGCATATGGAATGAATTCCAATAACCAACACATCATCACTTGATAAGACACCGAGGGTGTTGAAACAAAATGGCTATTTTTGTAGTGATTTTATAACATATTTATGTTATAAATTTTTTAAATAAATAATTATATATATATATATATATATATATATATATATATATATATATATATATATATATTAGATTATACACCTGAGGAAGTTTGGACAATAAATCCACCAAAACGTTATGGTAACACCATCAACAACGCAAAGAATCAGTTCAAATATCCGAACAAATTTTAAAATGTCAGTGTAGGGATCTTAAATGGATTACATTTAATTCAAATATTGCAAATAAAGCATTTCCTGACTAACGCAATCTTTGATATCATTGGTCGACTCTATTCAGTAAATTCATTATGTTAGAATTACATTAAACACAACAAACAATTAGATATGCATTTTATTACAAAATCATTTCACCCCAAGAAAGGCAATAACGCCATTAAGACGCAAAGGGGTTACTGAGTGTTAGAGAATATGAGAAAACAAAACATTATTAAGGAGGGAGAACAGCAAATGTCTTTTAATATATATATATATATATATATATATATATATATATATGTATGTATGTATGTATATATATATATATATATATATATATCTTGTAATAAAAAGAATAGGGGTTTGGACAAAATAATTGGAACACTTGTTAAATTCAAAGAAAATTTATTTAATATGGAGTTGGTCCTCCTTTAGCCTCACAGATAGCTTTAATACGTCTAGGAATGGAATCATACAGCTTCCTGACTTCATTCATTAAAACCTTCTCCAGCTCTTTACGACACGACGGTGGAGGATAGCGGATCCTAACTTGTTGCTCCAAAATGCACCACAAATGTTCAATAATATTGATATCTTGAGGTTGGGAAGGCTAGCTCACTTTCATGCTCTTCATACCAATTCTTAACCACTCGAGCGGCATGTATTGGATCATTATCGTCTTGGAAGATGCAGTTACCATCAGGGAATAAAGTCTTGGCCATTGGATGAACATGATCTCCCAAAATGTTCAGGTAATCTTTGCTGTTGATTCTACCATGCAGGGCAACTATTGGACTAAGACATTTCCATGATATGGCGGCCCAAACTATCACTGATCCACCTCCATGCTTCACTGTTGGAAGAAGGCAGTAAGGTTTGTAAGCTTCTTTGGACTGCCTCCACACATAAACTCGCCCTGAAGTTGGGAAAAGAGAAAAACTGGACTTGTTTGAGAATATGACTTGCTTCCATTGGTCTGCAGACCAAGCATTGTGATCTCTTCACCACTTCAGCCTCTTTTTTGCGAGTGGAGAGAAAATGTTTTCTCACAGAGGCTCTTTCATGATATGCAGCCTTATGGAGCTCACGGTGAACAGTTTTAGTAGAAACTGAACTATTCAGATGGTTATTCAACTCAGCAGTCACTTTGGCCGCATTTGTCCGATGATTTTTTGCCACATTGCGTTTTAATGCACGTCAGTCCCTGTCAGTAAGTTTGCTAGTCCGGCCCGAATTACTACGGTTGCTAGAGGTCTTGCCCTGTTTCTCGAATTGCATCAGTGTTCTTGATATCGTAGCTCTTGAAAAACCAAACAGTTCAGCAACCTTAGTGATCGAGGCTCCTGCCATGCAAGCTCCAACAATTTACTCTTTTTCGAACTCGGAGAGGTCACGCATTTAGCTTAAATTTTACTAAATTCTAAAAATAAATAAGACAAAGACAGTAAATTAGATAAATAAATGCATTTACAATAGATATAACCTGCAATTACAACATTTTAGTTAAAGTTCTTAACACAATAGGTCTTTGAAATATAGGAGTGGATTTTGCAACTGTTCCAATTATTTTGTCCAACCCCTGTATATTATATATATATATATATATATATATATATATATATATATGTATATATATAAACGAAGAACAATTATGAGATAACGCACACACACACACACATACACACACACACACACACATATATATTTTACGAGAGAAAGGAGGGAAAAGAAGTTAGGTAGATAGATGTGGCGGGATGAGAGATGAAAGCTATTTATTTACATATTTAATTAAAAAGTAAAGCAAGCACTAAAGAACTTCAAACGTTTAGAAACAAAATGCAAAACAAACAAAAATTACAATTGGAAGCACTTAATTATCCTGGAATATCAACTTAATAAGAAATCCTGCATCGTGGGAGAGAGTTTGCCCAACATCTGCACGTTTCACTAAACTATGCTGGTTGATGTTGAAGAGTAAAGAGGGGAATATTAAGAGAGGTCAGAATGTTTTTTTGTTAAATATTCACTGAAATAAAGCTTGAGAGGCAATCAATAGAGGATTATTGTTAAAATAATTATGATGAATGGGGTGTATGATATGAATGGAAAAGGAGGTGGTAGTAAGTGAAGGTTATGAGGATGTGGAAGATAGATAACGATTTGACCCTTGGCTTGAAGAGGTTAAGAATAAAGCGTTCAGGGAAGCACCCACACAGGAGTCTGTTCCACAAAATAACAATTCTTGGCAAAACCCTGTATGATTAGAATTTTTTCTTGCATTTGGAATACGTAGATAATGAGCGTGATTTGAGACCAAAGAAGTAGCATGAAGCATGACGTGTCCAAGATGTAATGGTAGAATTGAAGAACGTTTGCCATGGAAATAGCGATAGCGTATTGACGGGCTTGTAATGCTGTGTTTGTGGGAAAGGGGCTGCAGTGTGAAAAATAAATCTTCTTCCACAAGACGGCGAGAAAGATTTTAAACTCTATCAAGGTTGGAAAGTGAAGATTGAGAAGTTCCAACCCAATACTCCACGTTTGGTCTAATCTGAATCTTGCAAAGTGTTATGGGATCTTACCCATAATAACATAATGGACTATTCCATACGGAATAAATATTGCGCCTCAAGAGGAAGCAGGGAGTTTAGTCCGAAGTCGAGCGACCGGCTGACCGGCTGACCGGCTGATCGGTTGAACTCTCTGCCTTCGGGCGGGGAGGAACCCGAACGAGGCTACGCCGAAGGGCGGAGACTCTTTCGGGGAGGTAGACCGACCCTGAACCCGTTTATACGGGTTCAAAGAGCATATTTTTGGCCGACCCCACGGGTTCGGAAACCCTACTTTAAACCAGCCTTGTGCCACATGATGCCCTCGTGGGGGGTGACTAAATACCGTTCAGTCTGAAGTCGGGCGACTGTCTGATCGGCTGATCGGTTGAACTCTCTGCATACGGGAAGGGAGGAACCCGAAAGAGGCTACGCCGAAGGGCGGAGACTCTTTCGGGGAGGTAGACCGACCCTGAACCCGTTTATACGGGTTCAAAGAGCATATTTTTGGCCGACCCCACGGGTTCGGAAACCCTACGTTAAACCAGCCTTGTGCCACATGATGCCCTCGTGGGGGGTGACTAAATACCGTTCAGTCCGAAGTCGGGCGACTGTCTGATCGGCTGATCGGTTGAACTCTCTGCATACGGGAAGGGAGGAACCGGAAAGAGGCTACGCCGAAGGGCGGAGTCTTTTTCGGGGTGGTAGACCGTCCCTGAACCCGTTTATACGGGTTCAAAGGGCATATTTTTGCCCGAGCCCACGGGCTCGGAAACCCCATGGGCGCGGAACCCCCACGGGCTCGGAAACCCCACGTTAAACCGGCCTTGTGCCACAGGATGCCCTCGTGGGGAGGGAACTAAATACCGTTCAGTCCGAAGTCGGGCGACCGGCTAATCGGCTGATCGGTTGAACTCTCTGCCTTCGGGCGGGGAGGAACCCGAACGAGGCTCCACCGAAGGGCGGAGTCTCTTTCGGGGAGGTAAACCGACCCTGAACCCGTTTTACGAGTTCAAAGGGCATATTTTTGGCCGAGCCCACGGGCTCGGAGATCCCACGGGCTCGGAGATCCCACGGGCTCGGAGATCCCACGGGCTCGGAGATCCCACGTTAAACCGGCCTTATGCCACATGATGCCCTCGTGTGTGTGGGGGGGGGGTGACTAAATGACCGTTCAGTCCGGAGTCGGGCGACCGGCTGATCGGCTGATGGGTTGAACTCTCTGCCTTCGGGCGGGAAGGAACCCGAACGACGCTACGCATAAGGGCGGAGTCTCTTTCGGAGAGTTAAACAGACCCTGAACACGTTTATACGGGTTCAAAGGGCATATTTTTGACCGAGAACACGGGCTCGGAGATCCCACGTTAAACCGGCCTTGTGCCACATGATGCCCTCGTGTGGAGGTGACTAAATACTATTCAGTCTGAAGTCTGGAGTGAAGTCCATCAGGAGTCTATCAGTCAGTCAGAGCGAGCAAGTCAGTCAGTCGAGTCAGAGGCAGTCCGAAAGAGAGTCGCGTTCAGACAATTACTACTAAACCTGATTGTTCGTACTAACACTTTCTACCTCTCTGTATATATTCCTGTTTGTAATATATCTGTGTTATTCCATATCCGTATTCGAGTTCTTCTTTATTGGTTTTATTTTGGACTATCACCGTGTTACAAGGAACCGGACCATAACACAAAGATAACGCATAACAGAATAAATTAATTATTTCCTGCGGCGATAGAATAAGACGACTGGTTTTTATATAAGAGTTCTACTTGAAGCCGAAAGTGAAATTGAGACTCAAAAAGTCATTCAAGCCACATTGGAAGTGCAACCGTTCGTCGTGACTGGGTTATTTAATATTTTATTAATATGAAAATTCAAGAGTATGACATTATCTTATAATTAAATTATAATTACTTAGCTGCAATTTTTTTACTATTTTTTCAATCTTCATTTGATTTTGTAAGATTATACCAAATTCAAATGAGAAATGAAAACTTATTTATCCCTACAAGAAATGAGATTAATCATAGAAAATTGTTTTTTTTTTATTTTTTGATAATTTATACCATGTCATCTATTTTACAATAAAATGTATTGATTGGTCTTTTGCTATAAAAATCTATTGTTGGTCATTTTACTATAAAAATGTATTGTTAGTAATTCTACTATAAAATGTATTGTTGGTCATTTTACTATAAAAATGTATGGTTAGTAATTCTACTATAAAATATATTGTTGGTTATTTTACTATAAAATGTATTATTAGTATTAGATTGGTGCGAAAATATTGTCGTTTTTTGACGTTAAAAAATACGTCAAAAAACGACAATATTTTTGCACCAACCTAATAATTCTACTATAAAATATATTATGGGTCATTTTACTATAAAAATGTATTGTTGGTAATTCTGCTATAAAAATTATTGTTGGCCATTTTACTATAAAAATGTATTGTTGGTAATTCTACTATAAAATATATTGTTGGTCATTTTACTGTAAAAATGTATTGTTGGTAATTTTACTATAAAAATTATTGTTGGTCATTTTAATACAAAAATGTATCATTATTTTTACTATAAAAATGTATTAAGGATGAAAGTAGACTATCCTTCTTTTTGAGCTGCTGAAAATTACAAGCCAGTTTTTCCCATTGAGAATTAGATAAGCGAAGAACATAATATTTCTATTATAAACATGTTGTCGCCATAGTGTACATTGTTGATTCGTATATTTCATTTGAAGTTCAGGCTCACCATTTCCCGTACGAACACCGAAGTTAAGAAACCTCGAGTCGGGTCAGTATCTAGATGGGTGACCGCTTGGAAATACCGAGTACTATAAGCTTAGATGTGCGGGTGGTGTAGGAGATAATGGCTACGAATTATTAATTGCAGAGCCGAGCTCCAATTCCATTTGGGGTCGTTTTATTCACTTACGCGCAAATACCCTGCGGAAGGCATGAATCCACCTATTCTCCTTCCAGCTATGGATTAATTCGTAAGACGTATCACTAAACCATTGTTACCTCTCCTAAAATTCTTACAATCTAAAAATTTTTCTGGCTTTAAATAACTTGCAATCAGTCAATCAATAAATCAATATATATATATATATATATATATATATATATATATATATATATATATATATATATATATATATATATATATATATATATATATATATATATATATATATATATATATATATATATATAATAAAAGGCTTAAACACTAATATTCCATGGTCATAATTTATTCCATTGGAATCGTAAATACGATCCAATTCATCAGACCTACAAATTCAAAAAGAAAACAGAAAAAACAACTCCGGAAATAAAAATAGAATTTAGAGAGAGTGTAAGTATGAGAGTGTGGGACGAATGTTAGAGCTAAAGAGAGGGGTAACAGACGAGAGAAGGTGGGAAGGATGTCGAATGTCGAATATATTAAAGATACATTTCGTGGTGACATACATACACCATAGACGATCTAATGTTAAAGATCAGAATAAGAGGGCGGGAGAGGAAAAGAAAAGAAGAAGGGTTGCGGGAGAGGGATGGGGCGGGGGGAAACTAAAACTGAAGGGATTTACTGACAGCGCCGCTGTGTAATTAAGAACATTTGACAAAATTAATATCGTATTTACGATTCCAATGGAATAAATTATGACCATGGAATATTAGTGTTTAAGCCTTTTTATTATATCCTTACTCTGTCCTGGACATTGAGTCCTACCTGGATTCTATCCTCTTGGAATTTTTTATTCAAAAAATATACATGTATGTGTATGCACCTATATATATATATTTGCATATGTGTATATTTACCACTAATATTAACTATATATATATATATATATATATATATATATATATATATATATATATATATATATATATAGTTAATATTAGTGGTAAATATATATATATATATATATATATAGAGAGAGAGAGAAAGGCGTTTCAAAATCGCTGATGATTTAGTGCATTTTGCTTTTTCAGTAAAAATTATTTAGTTGGTAAATTTAATTTGCACTTATGAATCAAAAGGCATCAGGATATGATTTTTAAGTAGCTTAAAGTAGGACGAATTAAGCTGGCGAGACAGGTTACTTTTTTTACTTCAGCTCATTATGTTAGAATAAATGCGTCTTTGTCGTCTGCATATCAAATGTAGAGTATTTTTATAGGTTTGAAACTTTTGAGGATGACGCAGAACTAATTTTAGACTTTTAAGAAGAAATCTAAAGACAAATACAAAAACGAATAAATATTTACCCCCCCCCCCCAAAAAAAACAAAAAACATATGAAAAGGATAACTGATGTAGTCACTTAATTTATTATAGTACAAGAAAGATAAAGATCAAAGAAAAGACAAAGTTACGACTGTGAACAGCGACTGCACACAATGTCATTGAGTGAAGAAAAAATTTCATATTCATTCATTCATTAAATAATTTCTTTCTTTCCTTTTGTAATTATTTCTCTATCAGACTCGATGACAATGGTCGAGTTTCGTAGTCTGCTATGGCTGATATGAAAGATTTGAAATACGACAGTGTGATTTATTGTTTAACTGCTTAGCCCAAGAAGACACTAAACGAAAAGACAAAAATTCTTCACAGATAATTAGAGAACAAAAAGATATTAACGCAGTAAGAAATAACATACATTTTAACGCCCCGCAAATACTTTATTTTAATGACTCTAGAGAACCTTTTCTGCCTGCCATCAACATGGCTGATGCTAACCTCCAGGAGAGCAACTTTTTGCGCCTTTTTGGGGTCACGTTTTCCACTAGCCTGAAGTGGGGCAATTACATTGAATCAATAGCTAGATCGACTGCTAGGAAATTTGGTTCATTGTGTCATACCAGAAAAACGTTTCGCGACAGAATCCATATTCCACATTTACAAATCTACCATTTTCCCGTGTATTGAATACTGCTTTCATATATGGCCTAGTGCTTCTACTATACATCTCGAGTTTCTTGACAAAATTCCAAGAAGTGTCTGTAATGTAATCGATCCTGACTTGGTATCTCGATTTCAGTCACTTTCTTACCAATGTGATGTGACTTCCCTCAGTCTTTTCTCTACAAATAATTTCATGGCAAATTTTCTGATAAGCTTTCCCCGTCAGTACCTAAATTGCATCAATTTAAGCGTACTACTAGATTGGTAACCGTTTTACCATTGAACTAGCTAGATTTAATGTTCTAATACCTTCTTTTCTCGCATTTCTTGCATTTCTTCTACTAATTAAAATCTCCAAAAATTTAAATGCAGCGCTAATCGCCATCTTCTGTCTTCCTAAACACTGTTCATTTGTCATCATTTCTCCTCACTTCTCCACACTAAAGTCTTCTCTTTCACGCCCTGTAAAGCCTTGAGTCCTAGCATTCACAGTCATATAGGAGGACAGATATTACGTAACAATTCAGTACTCTTTTCCTTGTTTTCTGGCGAAACTTTAACTGTTTCTTAATACTTCACTTCTTTGGTAACAAAGAAAAGAATACTGAGCTGTTACGTGACATCTGTCCTTCTTTACGGCGATTTCCTCAAAGGTTTGTCATCTCATGGGTTTATCTTTTTCCTTCTAGGTATTCTTGGAATTGTCTCCTGAGATTCAACTAATGAAAATATAATAAAATTATTAGATTTCTCTTTATTGTTTTGATCAAGATTTATTGACATCAATTTGTTCACAAGTTTGTTACTGAATTCTAAATTTACCATTTCATTTTTAAGGACTTAGACGCTATACCTAAGTACATTTCTTGGTTTCGGTGGGCGGAATCGAGTTATTTTGCGAGCTATTTTATTGGATAGATTTACTTAAAAGTTTGGAGTTCTTAATGCTCGAAATGGCTTTCCTCATAGAAGGAAACAGTTGTGAGTAAAATTGGTTATTTATTTTTTTTCATACGGTGAGTTTCAAAGAGAATTGGACACTCTACCGGGATTTAGCATTGGCGGCCACAATCTTAACAACAAAAGATACGCAGATGACACAGTACTGATAGCTGACGCGGAAACGAAATTACAAAATCTCCTACAGAAGGTAGCGACGGAGAATTAGAAGAAGGGACTAAGCCTAAACTACAAGAAGACGGAGTGTATGGTCGTCAGTAAGAGGATGAGCCCGAAATGCGATGTAAAAGTCGGGAACATTAGAATCAAGCAGACGCGGAAGTTTAAATATCTGGGAAGCGTCTTGGCATAGGACGGTAAGTGCGACACTGAGATCTTTAGACGTATTGGGATGGCCAAGGACACATTCCAAATGTTGGGCAGAGTACTGCGAGACAGGACGATTTCTTTGGTAACAAAGAATACTGAAATCTTACGTAAGATCTATCCTTCTTTACGGCAGTGAATGTTGGACGAAGGATGAAGAAGAGACTCGAGGCGACGGAGATGTGGTTCTACAGAAGGATGCTAAGGATATCATGAACTGAGCATGTGAGAAACAATGATGTCTTAGGATGAAAACAAGGAGGAAGCTTATACTTAGTATCAGGAAGAGGCAGCTGAAGTTTCTGGGACACATAATGAGGAAGGATGGACTAGATAATCTGATACTCACGGGTCGAAAAGAGGGAAAGAGAGACAAGGGAAAACAACGCGTGTCATACCTGGCGGACTTAAGCAAGTGGATGACAGAATGTGGTCTGGGGGAGGAAGCAGAGGGAAGGAACTTGTTGAGAACTGCAAGGGATAGAGGGGGGTGGAGAGCCATGATCGCTTACGTCCTGAAAGGACATGGCACAAAAAAAAAAGAAAATAAATTTTTAGAAGACATCTTTAGCTATCCCAATGAACGGTCGGATTTCAGTGTAACACATTCCGTTCTCTGATAAAGCACTACCCAGACATTTTAATTGTTGTACTTGTTTGATTTTTGGTTTCTCGAATTTGTAATTTGCGCGTTTGATCCATCAACCACATTTCTGTTGCTTCAAGTCTCTTCTTCATCTGTGAGGAGATTGTCGAGCATTCAGTGTCATATAGGAGGACAGATATACAGTTCAGTGCTCTTTTCTTTGTTGTTCGTTGCTTACAACACCAAACAAAACATGACGAGCTTGTGTAAATGGTTGGCAGAACAAGAATTAAGATAGGAAAAAGAGAAATTTTACTAAGAACTATAAAAATAAGAATTTGTGGAGAGACATGTTATCCCATGTCCTGAAGGGACAGACATATAGAAGAAGAAGAATATATGATAATGTACCAACAAAATGTTTTAGATATCAACACCTATTCTATATAGATAGATACCAGTGCATCTACAATGACTGCATATCTATCTATCTATCTATCTATCTATCTATCTATCTATCTATCTATCTATCTATCTATCTATTGTATGATCCTTTCTTTCTTTCTTTCTTTCTTTCTTTCTTTCTATTTACGTTCCTCCATCCCTTCTATCTAAAGTATAATTCATCTTTCTTTCTTTCTTTCTTTCTTTCTTTCTTTCTTTCTTTCTTTCTTCGTAGTTTGTCCTTCCTTCCTTCCTATCTATCTATCTATCTATCCTTATTCCTTTCTTTCTTGAATCTGTTTCTTGCTTGCTTGTTTCCTTCTTTCTTTCTTTATCTATCTATCTATCTATCTATCTATCTATCTATCTATCTATCTATCTATCTATCCTTATTCCTTTCTTTCTTGAATCTGTTTCTTGCTTGCTTGTTTCCTTCTTTCTTTCTTTATCTATCTATCTATCTATCTATCTATCTATCTATCTATCTATCTATCTATCTATCTAGATAGATAGATAGATAGATAGATAGATAGATAGATAGATAGGTAGATTCTCATTGAGAAGGAGAGTAAAAGGAAAAACCTGGAAACAAGAGAGCTTAATTTGCACAGGTATGAAAAATACTAAAATTCAAAATACGTTCAGATCAAAGAAGCCAGACTCATGAATATGTCTTAATACACATTCTATATAAAAAAAAAACTACTTACGTTTTACACGCTTGCCCCGTAAGCACTTCCCAGGAATGAGTAAAACCTTCTTTATGCACATGCCTCAAGTTATCGACATTATATATGGAATTCCTTCACTGAGAGCGCTGCTGACTGTTGGAAATCATTTTCATTTCCCGATGACATCTTAGGTGTCGACCAATTGACATAGGCCGACTTGATACGTGTTAAAGATTCCAGGTTTGAAATAACAGCATTCGTTAATCGTTCTCTCTCTATATATATGAGTTTCCAATGTCAGAGACTAACCTTTCTGGCAAGGAGGAAATGCCAATATAAGCCAGTGATTCAGTCGTAAAAGATGACATGAAAAATACGCACATATTCGGATGTACATTTATAAGCTTGAATCTTTTTTTTTTTGTTCTAAATTCTCATTCGAAACATTCATATATTTATTTTACTATTCGTCTTGGTTTCTTTAATGTGGATTTTAGTGGATTTATTTCTGTGAAACTCTGAGTCGGGAAATTAGGTTTTTGAAAGTTTTATTTACTTTTTTTAAAATTATTATTTTTTAAACTTGTAAGCGATATCGACCCAGAAGGGTAAATCTACGATCGGAATTCAAATTCTCGTTTAGTCTATTGCGTTCACTTTCGAACAAATGCCATTGGGAAAAGGCATGAACCCTTCGGCTCTCCTTCCAGCTACAGGTTAAATAGCAGAGTAGGCTAGGCCCTCTAGCCTTTGGTGCCAACCAACCTAAGAAATATAGAAAACTCTGAATTCAAAACCGCGGAGAAAGCAACAAGAAACAACCCCACTATTTTTTTTAGGGATGCATAGTAATTCACAGGTAAGAGATAAAATTAGGAAACTGTGGAGGGTCATGATCGTCTACGCCCGGAAAGGAAATAACATTTGGATTCTTTTTAATTTTATGGTTAGAGCTAGTAAAGAAGTTGGATAAAACAACAAAATGGTATTGATCGTGTAAAAGAAAAAAAAAACAGCAAAATTATTTAGAACATGTTGGTAACATAACAGTCATCGACGCGAAAAGTGAAATCGGCTTCGACTGAGAAAAGATGTGTTTATAAAAAATGTCTTGTTGGAGCATTTCCAAGTCTATAACTGCTAATATTATTTTCCTATCCGTAACAAATTAATGTTAAAGCATTTAATTGATTCTCTAATCCAACATTATTTCTTATTGATGGGTTCACGTGTTTGAGTAGACGTCGTTCTTCTTTTAAACAGTGAAACCAGCTAACGGCCTCATCAGGTTGAAACACCAATTCCCTAACGATCACCAAAGTTAAGCAACGTCGAGCCTGGTCAGTACCTAGACGGGTAACTGCTTGGAAATGCCAGGTGCTGCAACCTTGGATGTGCGAGTGGTTTAATGGATAATGGCTCGAAATTGTTAATCGTAAAGCCGAGATCGAATTCCCGTTAGGTTCCTTATATTCACTTACGCGCAAATATCCTTGGGAAAGGTATGAATCCATCTCTTGTTCCCCTAACTAAGGGTTAATTAGTAAGACATTTATAACTAAAACCATTATTATCTAAAAACTTACAATCTCAAAATATTTTTAGTGCAAAGGGTTGATAAGCCGTAGAGAAATAATCGATCAATCAATAAAATCGAATAAGCTAGAAATCGACAATTCCTGTTAAAGAAAATATGAATCGAAACTGTATTTCTCTTTTCTATTATGGAAACCATTTTCAAGCAAAGTATGCATGCCTTACTAATAAGGCTACGAAAAGCAAGGCACAATTATCTTATTAAAGAAACTCTCATTCTTACCTTTCCAAACTTATACAGTGTAACCCGGATATAAGAGACCCGGATATAAGAGAAACTCGGATATAAGAGAGATTTTCTCTGGTCCCAAATTAGAGACCTAAACAAAATAGACCAAACCTGGATATAAGAGAAACCCGGATATAAGAGACGACTTCTCCGATCCCGACAACTCTCTTATAACCGAGCTACACTGTAGCAGTTAATTTTCTTTAGCTTATTTCCTATTACTACAAATGTTATATTTAGTGGGGATATACGTGTTTGAATAGACGTTTGTTTTTGTTGTATCTCGTATTTTCGAGATAACAGAGGGAAATAAACAAGGAAGACAAACTCGTAGGTAAGTAATGAAAATAGAAGGTTTACTATACAAAAGGTACACTTAGCAAATGACCTAATACAGTGTAACCTGGATACAAGAGAGTTGTCGGGACCGGAGAAGAAGTCTCTTATATCCGTGTTTCTCTTATATCCGTGTTTCTCTTATATCCGTGTTTATCTTATATACGGGTTTCTCTTATATCCGGGTTTGGTCTATTTTGTTTAGGTAAGTATGACTCTAATTTGGGACCAGAGAAAATCGCTCTTCTATCCGGGTTTCTCTTATATCTGGGTTTCTTATATCAGGGTTACACCGTACTAACTTGGTACTCACCCGAAGCCACCCCCACAGAGCGAGATGTGGCACAAAGCCGGTTTAAAGTGGATTTTCCGAGCACGTAGGCCCGGGTATAAATTCCCTGTACCCCGTAACAACGGGGCCAGGTTTGTCTACCTCCCCAGACAAGACTCTGCCTTTAGGCATAGCCTAGTCTAGGTTCCTCTCTGCTTGAAGCAGAGAGTTTGACAAGCATTAAAAGCTTAGCGCGCGGCTAAGACTTAATGCTAACTCGATATTTACCAGAGACAAGGCGGGATGTGGCACAAGGCTGTTTTTTTTTTTTTTTTTTACTTGGGACGTTCCGAGCCCTTAGGTTCGTGCAAAAATTACTCGTAGATCTCGTATACATGGGTCGAGTATCTGTCTACCCGTATAGTCTTGTCTGGTTTCCTCTCTGCCCGAATTCAGAGAGTTCGACGAGCACTAAGAGCTTAAGCGCGCGGCTCAGACTTAATGCTAATTCTCCTCAACTCCAGTTATTTACATAAACGAACGATTTCATTCATTTATTTATTAATATTATTTTATATTCATATCGAAATTAAGTGTTTTAGTATCGAACATGCTAAGCGCTATAGTGGAACACACCTATTCTATAGTTAATAAGTAGGGGGAGTAAAAGTAACGGGGCGGTCAGTGAGTCAGACGGTCAGTCAGTCGATGTCGGACAGTAAGACGAATACTAAAGTATCAGCGACCACAACTAGATTACTCTGCGTTATAACTATTATATCAAGTTCCTAACGTTTTGTACGTCGAACCTATTTTAGGACCGAATTAGTACAAATACAAGCCTCCACTGTGAAATCACTCCACAACACTAAGTAAGAATTCGTTCCATTGGAGAGACTCATCATTTTTTATTTACATCTGCTACCTTATTCAGGAAAAGGAAAATAAAATACGAGCAACAACAAACACAGATCAAAATGCTTGAAATCCTAAAATGGCTTTTCCATTTTTTTTTTTTCGTCCTGTCGCCTTTATGACGCACAATCACAAGCTGCATTCTTTTGTACTGGCGTTTTGTTTGGCCGAGAAATAATTTATTTTCCCTATTAAAACAGTTTTTCTTTTTTCTTTATTTTCAATATACATACATACATGCGTACACACATACACACACACATATTTAAAGTTTCTGTAAAAAAAGGTAAGAGATTTATTAAACAAAAGAACAATGAAAAACCATTCTTTTTCTGTGTGAACCTCTATCTTTAGGTCTACAGGTTATTGCAGACGACTTTTCCTCTCGACCGTTCTGTTTTTGATTACGTTAAAGATGAAAACATTTAAATAAATTTGTTTCTAGAATTCTTTCATATAGCATGCTATTTTATTACCCTAATATTGTGCTTACACACTCAAAGGCGTATATATATATATATATATATATATATATATATATATATATATATATATATATATACAAACAAACATACATACACACACAGACACACACATATATAGAGAGAGACATATTTAACATCAGAAGGAGAAAATTGAAATAATTTTGACGGCACATAATGTGAAAATTTGTCACTCACAGGACATTGAAAACAAAATATGTAGAGGGAAAAAAGCGTGTAACCTTTCTAACCTTGTGAAAGCGGTTGGCAGAAAAGGATTTCGGAGAGATGGCAAAAAGAGAATATTTACAAAGGATAGGAACTTGTGGAGAACCATTAGAATTAGAAAGAGACGATCGAAATTTCTTGGATATATAATGAGGAAAGAGGGCTTGTAGAATTCGACACAGGTCATATCTAAAACAAGAGGGCAGGGGAAAGCAGCGGATAAACTACTTACTGAGCTTGTGTAAATGTTGGAAGAACAGAGATTAGATCGTGTACATACTGAAAGAACACAGCAAATAGATTAAAAACATGCCATTCACACCCAATCGAACAAAAAATGCGACAGAAAAAAACCATTACTATTTCGATCAACCCACAGAAAAATAAAAATGTAAAAACAATATATTTTAGTCATCACGGAGAAATATTTTGCCTTGCATGGCACGGCTGATGCTAACCTCCTGGAGAGCAAATCATTGTGTTTTTTATGGCATCACGATTTCCACTGACATGAAGTGGAATGCTTATATTGAGTCAGTTGGGATGTCTGTTGCTAGGAAGATTGGTTCACTATGTCGTGCCAACCATTTCTTTCTCGCCAGAAGCCATCTTGCACGTTTATAAATCTACTATTCCTATGGAATATTGCTGCTATATCTGGTCTGATGAGTCCCAAATATAGGACGAAACGGCCGTCCAGTGCTTTCTGCATTCTGTTGAGGTTTATATATATATATATATATATATATATATATATATATATATATATATATATATATATATATATATACACACATGTAAATAAAAGAAGGGACTGTAATGTTATCGCTCTTGCTTGACCTGGTATGTTGATTTCAGTCACTTTCTGTTGTGACGTAGCTTCCATATGTCTTTTGTATATTTTCATGGCAATTGTTCTAATCAGCTTTCCTTCCTGGTACCCCAGATGCGTGCATTTAAGCGTACTGCTAGATTGGAAAGTAGGTTTTTATTGTGGCACCCTGCATTTTTAGAAAGACTAAAAAGAGATATTCATAGGAATATGATTTAATTTTTATTCGGTTTATTAATCAGTTGTTAGTTATTTAGAAACGAAGAATAATTGAGTTTTGAGAATAATTCTCTAACTGTATTTAGGCGATCCAAAGAGAAGAAGAAAAAAAAATAATAAAAAGAAAGAGAAAGAGGAATAGATAATACAAAACCCGGTCATAAGTAAAACTAAGACAAGACAGGTGTCAAAATATATCAGGTCAAATTACCTGACCGAAATCCAGGGAAATAGAAATTGTTATATTTGGTTGAAGAAATAGAGTTTGGAGATAATAAAATAAAACAAAAAGAAGAGGAAAGACAGAAACATAATACGAAACCAGGTCGTAAGCGAAAACACACACGTACGACCAGCACCTAACAAGTGTCAAAATTATCAGGTCAAGCACTTGAACTAATTCCATGTCCGCGTAGGATGGAAGTTGTTAAGGTTGGCTGAAACAATAAAGATTTTTTAGAACAATGGAAACGAAATTTTAATCGGAGGAAAGGTGTTTTTTTGTGTTGAGGTGGTGACCGGTGGAACTGTATACAGATTCTGACCTGTTAAAAATTGGAACCCCACGATGATGAAGTGGAGACATTTTCAATTCAGATAATTAAGATTTTTGACTATCAGGTCTGACCAAAAACAAAGAAGGAAAGAAAACGATTGTCTCGGCTCACAGATAGCGCCAATATTCTTTCCTGAAGTCACATCTAATTAGCGGCAGGCTGTTTTGACAGAACCCAGGTGAGAAAAAGCCAAGATTATCATTTTTCGTACGTGTGAAAAAGGCCAAATTAGATTTTGTTTTTTTTAGAACAAGAACGATGTAAGCCACGCCCGATTGGAGACGGGAGGCGTCCCACCACAGTCTCATTAGCCGAAAGCGGTCACGTGATATGCGGAAAGAGGAGGGAGAATGCTCGATCAAGAACCATTGGTCGAAAACGGTCACCTGACATACGAGAGACTGGGAGAGATGGGTATGCGTCTTCCCCCCAGAGGCACTGTGAGGAAGTAGGGGTGAAAATAATAGCGATAATGGGAAATCAGAACTAATGCGACTTTTGGGATTATCGAGAGAGCCCTGACGCCGACAGACCCACCCCGGTTTGCTGCGGCGTCAATAAAAGCAGGACCCCAATCGACAAAAAGATGAGTTCAGCCCCGGACGGCAGCGAGAAGAGATCACCTCGGACGACAGAGAGTTGCGGCTGAGTTGCGGCAAGAAATCCTTCCAGCCCAAGTCGAAAACAAGAAATCCTTCCAGCCCAAGTCGAAAACAAGAAATCCTTCCAGCCCAAGTCGAAAACAAGAAATCCTTCCAGCCCAAATCGAAAACAGAAATCCTTCCAGCCCAAGTCGAAAACAAGAAATCCTTCCGGCCCAAGTCAAAGACAAGAGAAGTTCTATCTAAGTCGACGAAGAAGAAGATTACTCGAAAGCCGCGGAGAAGTTGCAGCCAAGTCGAAGACAAGGCCAAAGAGTTACTGGACGGAAGAAGAAGAAGAAGTTAAAATCAAGCCCAGCCGAGAACAGAATTCGACCCAACCAGATCGAAGTGAAGAAATACAACTCAAGTCGAAGAGAAGAATCAACTGCGAATGATTGATAGAAATTAGCCCCAGTGTCGAACTAAACCACACTCCGACATACACAATTCTAGAGAGTAGACAATTCGAAATCGTTAAGTTGTATGATAGAAGCTTGGTGCCATAGTCCACAGAGCGGGTCGGGAATGAGAACAATTTTTCTTTATGTAACGGACATTAGATATAAAAGGTTGTCACCTTTTTTTTTATCAGTAATTTTTTTGTCTCGTGAGTTTTTTTTTCTTTTACTTGTGTTTTGCCACCCCCGTCGGACTCAACTTGCATACGGCCCAATCCCTGCTGGTCCCGTCTGTCTAAGATCTAAACACAGCGTGGGTAGACAGACCGGAGATCAGTACAGTTGCTTTAGCAACCAGGTATTGGAAGCGGGTTGGGAAAGGCGAGGCTGGTGATCATCTAACCAAGAGGTTGGAGCGGCACGCTTGGGACCAGGAGGAGCGACCAGGAGGAGCGACGTCACAGTTGGCGCCGTAACCAAAGGATTCGACCCTGGGCCAGGTGTGTACCCGTCACATTATTGTTTGACTGTTGAAATCGCTGTATGTTGTGGAGTAAATAGTAGATCCCCGGTGAATATATGGAATAGTCCATAACTATAAATAAAGAGCTCCTGCTCCGAGAAAAAGAAACAAGAAGCCATTCGGAGTCAGGTAGTTCTCTGCCAGGTTCTCAACAGACCTGTCGAACTGTGCGTTCGTGCAGAGAGGAACCCAGACGAGGCTATGCCTACAGGCAGAGTCTCCTTTTGGGAAGTAGACCAACCTGATCTCGTGAATGCAGGACCTAAGAGGAACATTTTCCCGAGCTACATGTCACAACCTAAAAGTCAGTTAATAGTCCGTAATGTAAATCTAATAAACTTTATTTCGAATACTAAAAGTTAGATTCGGGGAAAGAACAGAAAACTAAGAGAAAATGAAATAAAAATGAATAAAGTAAAATATAAAGATAAGTAAAATAAAAGAAAAATAATATAAAAATAAACTGTCAGGATTACAAATAACCTTATGTAAAAATAATGGAAAGAAAAGCTTATTTCTCCGCCCACTCCCCCCCATAAGCACCCAGTGGGCTATATATATGTATGTGTGTGTGTGTATAGATCCCGCGCAAAGAGTAGTATAATGATAGTAGTCAGATGATCGATTTAGGTGTGTAGCTGGCAGTTACCATACAGTGTTGATTCTTATATCCTCACTGTTCCTATCGACAAATGCACTATTCCTCCATATATATAGAAAATTTTAAGCACACACACACATCTATCTATCTATCTATCTATCTATCTATCTATCTATCTATCTATCTATCTATCTATCAGTTTCCTTATTATCTATCTATCCTAATCTCTTCATTATCTATCTATCTATCTATCTATCTATCTATCTATCTATCTATCTATCTATGAGAGCTGGAAGCACAAAAAGAAAACAAAGGACTCGATGTAAAACAACAGAACAAATATATTTAAAAAAAATTAGATCGTTGTTCTTTACAGCACGATGATGCATAAAGTTTCATGCACGAGGCAATCATTAAGCATTACACATTCGTGTAACATTGAGCGGTAAGGAACAACTATATATATATATATATATATATATATATATATATATATATGAAAGAGATGGGATAACAAATTTACACAACCAACATTTGTGGGCGGATCGGAATCCACATGTTATCAGCATCAGTTTAGGATTAATGTATGGGCTGGAATTATAAGTGACTGTCTTGTAAGTCCATATGTTCTCGCAGTACATGTTACAGGAGCTGTCTACAGGCTTCAGCACATTTTAGTTACATTGTTCTACCATAAAAATGGGAGGACAGATTCCATTTGTACGTTCCACCAACCATTTTTTATATATGGAGCCATCTAAAACAATTGGTTTATGTAACAGACATTAATAATGCAGAGACGCTTCATCAACGTGTCATGGGGGCTTGCGAAACCATTCAACACCCTGTAGGGGTATTTAATGGACCCAACAGTCAATGATCCGACGGGCGCATGCGTGTGTGTAGGCAAGCGGAGGACATTTTGAACATTTGATGAGTTGCTGTGTTTAAGTACAACGATGGCCTTTTGGATATATGAGTATATGGACATTTTACCTTGTTTTGGTGTCAGGAACCCGCCCCCAAAGTTTGTAAGAATATTTTGATACACCCTATATATATATATATATATATATATATATATATATATATATATATATATATATATAATAATAAAAAGGCTTAAACGCTAATATTCCATGGTTATAATTTATTACATTGGAATCGCAATTACGATCCAATTCATCAGACCTACAAATTCTGATGAATTGGATCGTGATTACGATTCCAGTGTAATTAATTATAACCATGGAATATTAGTGTTTAAGCCTTTTTATTATATTCTTACTCTGTCCTGGACATTGAGTTCTACCTGGATTCTATCCTCCTGGAATTGTTATATATATGTATGTATGTATATGTACGAATTTATATATTTATATATATATATATATATGTATATATATGTGTGTATATTAACCACTTATATATATATATATATATATATATATATATATATATATATATATATATATATATATATAATATTAGTGCTATCTATATAATAAACGACTTCTTGTCAGTTTTGTTTGAATTCCTGATTAATGAGAATCCGTTTCCACCAATTTAAAATGCACAACAGGATGTGGACATTTGTTTAAGATAATTGCGAATCGAAGATCACGATGATTAATCTTCAGTATTGATGTTTAATAAAATTAGAATGGAGGCTTTATTTTTTTAGTACTTTTGGGGAGCGATGGATCACGTCTCTCTACAACTTCTTGTCTTTTGTAACTATAAATAACATTTTTATTCACACAAACTTATTGAATAGATTATTTGGTGCTCTCTCTTGTCTCTATCGCCTTCTTGTGAGTATTAGATTCCCCAAGGTCTCGTTATGTGAAGATTTTTAACTGCTTTTTTTTACCTAAATATACTTATTTCAAACGTAGACTGTGCTAATCATTAGAGCATTATTTTTCAACCGGTGCGCCCGGGAGCACTAATACACCCCGAAGGGTAGCCAGGTGCGCCCCAAATTAACAGAAGAGTAATTTATTAATTATTTTTTTTATCTAAAAAATCTTTATGTTTTAAAAGCTTGATACTCCAAGCACGCGACTTCGATGTCTAAGTCAAGTCTTTGTCATATAATATTTTAGACTGGATGCTAAATTCCTTAACCATTTGAGCCCTGAGTTCCTGAACAATTGTAACCCTTCTGCCTGAGCCTCTGAGTCAAAATTCGCAAATAATTGGTATGTAATGTTTCACGGTAGATATAAAAATAGTTACGAGTGTTTATCCACCGTTCAACCGGTGGCTGGGGATTAAGTCATTTTTCGCTATTACTGTTCAACCGGTGGTCAGAGATCAAGCGATTAATCGTTAGGAAGGAGTGGTTAATCCTTTCCCTTAGGCCTTCTTCGACGCATTTAAATTAGTAATTCTAATTAAAATCACCGCTTAAATATACGATGTAATTGTAATGACAAAGGTACTCAGGTGTAGGCTTTAAGAAAGCTTTATTCAACTGATAATACAAGGTTCGCGTATAATGTCCTTTTATAGTCCCAGTAAACACAAATTTCTCTCTCAAAGAGGAGAGTAACAAAACAAGGGGAGACCAATTTTGATTATTCATAACAGTAATGTCTTAAAAATAAATATTTATTTCAGGATATTTGAAAATTTCATGACTTGTTTTCCCTTATTTAAATTTAAAGTGCACCCCAGAGTTTTAGTTATTCTACAAGTGCGTCCTGAATTAAAAATGGTTAAGAAACATTGTATTAGAGGGAATGAAAGTATTTTGCATGACGTCCTATTGTGCGGTCAAGTCCTGCAGGATAATCATTGCTATCACTACGGTCATCGCTCATCGACATACTGCATTGAATCAGGTTAAATGTCAAAGTGAAAAAGCCCAGGACAAAGAAACTTATCTCGCTAACCGCTTCAAGAATTCTTGTTTTTATTAACCAATTTTCTTCAATTAGCAACCAATTCCCTGTTTATGTTAAAAGACTCAGGAAAAAAAAAAAAAGAGCCACGAGATATCTCGTCACCGGCTTCAGGACAATTCTTGCTTTCATTGAATTTTTAACTACCAATTTTCTTGAATCACTATCCGAATCGCTGACAGAAAAATTTCTCACGGAGCAGCTTGTCAAACCATTCCCAAGTGGTTAAAATTAACCTTATAAATGGCTGCCATTTTTTTTCAATGCCCGCGTCATTTCAAGAAGCAATTCATGTGTTTTTTTTTTCTTTGTTTTAGAGTCGGGAATAAAAAACATGTAATATTTGCTCTGAATGTTCGGGAAGTTTATGACTATATTCATCCAAGCTTGACGTCTTTATTAGTGGCTTGCTTTCCTGGGAATGAGTGAAAAAAACAATGGGAGCTAAAATTCATAATACTTGACGATGAATTAAGCGACAAAAAGAAACGTGTCGTTATTCAACGCATTTTCATTTATTTTCACTTCATTATAAAACGTATCAAGAATCTATAGATACATATCAGAAGCACTAGACTAGATGTAACAGCAATATTCAATGCATAGACCAATGTTAGGTTTATAAAGATGCAAGATATATTCTGGTGAGGAAACATTGTCCAATTCGACACAGACGAACTTTCATCGCAACAAGTCTTCCACTTCATATTAGTGAAAAACGTTAGACCGAGAAGGCGCAATGAGTTATTCTCTTGGAGGTTAGCATCAGCCATTTAAAATGGAAGGCAAAAAAAGGCTACGTATATCAAATACAAGAGACGTTATGTGTAGAAAGGTTGTTAACTGAAAATAATGGACATTCATTTTTAAATTTTAAAAAAAGTTCATCATAGGTTACATAGCATAAAACATTAGTATCAATATATTCGACGAGTACTACCTGTGAAAATTTCACGGCGTGCATTTTAAAATTTTGTTTTCTTTGTTTCTTTGTTTCTTTTCTCGCTGAAATCAAACAGCGTCTCTGATATGTCTTTCTCGTCTTTCCTCGCGATCAAAACGGAACAGTCCATTATTTATTACATATTGGCAGGGCGTTTCCGTCTTTCTTTCTTTCTTTCTTTCTTTTCTCGCTAAAATCAAACAGCGTCTCTGATATGTCTTTCTTTCCACGCGATCAAAATGGAACAGTCCATTATTTATTGCATATTGACAGGGCTTTTCTTTCTTTCTTTCTTTCTTTCTTTCTTTCTTTTACTGAAGCCAAGTAGCGTCTCTGATATGTCTTTTCCGTCTTTTCTCGCGATCAAAACGGAATTGTCTACCATTTATGAAGATATTGGCAGGGTGTAACGTACGTATGAGTTAACTAAAGAACTAAGAAAATAAGATTATTCTAAATATGAAAACGAATTAACGAGTCATTGAATGAAAATATAAGTAAGGTTTAAAAAGCTGAATCGGTTTACATGTATTTGTTACTGAAGAAGTTCATTAATTGACCAATGAATTGTGCGTATATATATATATATATATATATATATATATATATATATATATATATATATATATATATAATAGACTGAATGAGTTTAATTTACATACATTAGAATCGACCTGCGGATATTTACTCAACAATGGCCATCATCAGCTCGGGAAACCAA
This sequence comes from Acanthosepion lycidas, assembly GCA_963932145.1. Lineage (NCBI taxonomy): Eukaryota > Metazoa > Mollusca > Cephalopoda > Sepiida > Sepiidae > Acanthosepion > Acanthosepion lycidas. The sequence goes on along the minus strand of OZ010584.1, from coordinate 74,559,984 downwards.
ACGAAAAAAATGCTTATGTGTGCTCAGAATACAAAGACGCCTTTTACTCTTTAGCGTTTAGTCGACCAGAGAATAGCGTTCGTTGAGTGAAGCAAATGTCACAAGGATTTGTGGAGACATACACGGTGACGAATTTGAATAGTGAATATCATTAGCAGGTTCAACGAACAGATATCTAGGAATAGAAAAAAAGCAGAGAAGAAAAGAAAAAAGATCGGGTGTCGGTAGAGATGAACAAAGACTATTTGTTTCGACAACATAAAAAAAAAAAAAAACGCACGACACTGAGCGAAATTTCCATGCATCTCATCAGAAGATGGTCTCGGAAATGAGACCAAATCCATGTCTGGCGGCGCCGACTTGTCGAAGCAAATGAATATTTAGCAAATACAGTTATCTTCCCTTGCACTGACTAGCTGCGAAAATGAAAGAACTGCGAAAATGTAGAACTGATTTTTCGTTCTATTTTTGTCCACTTACGTGAGATATCATGAATATTAACAAGCGGGCTGCTCACTTGTCTGAATTGATTTTCTATCTGCAAACATTACAATGGAGATTGAATGATTGATTTGTTTTTACGGCTTATCAACCCTTTGCAGGTTATTTTAAACCAGAAAATATTTTTAGATTGTAACAATTTTTGGTGGTTTGCCCTATATAAGAAGTGTGCAGGTTCAAACCCTGCCGAAAGTAACTCTTTATTAAAGACTCTCGAAAAATTCAAGCCGGTGAACGTGAATTATCATGTTTAAAGATGTCTACACAAACATGGGTATTAGAGTAAAATTATACTAATGATCACCGAAGTTAAGCAATAGCGAGCCTGGTCAGCACCTAGGTGGGTGAATGCTCTGGAATATCAGGTGGTGCAAGCTTGGATGTGCGGGTGGTGTAATGTATAATTGCTCGGAATTGTTAATTGTTAATAGTGATTTGTGTGTGTGGGTATGTGTATGTGTGTGTGTATGTGTGGGTATGTGTATGTGTGTGTGTGTATGTGTGTGTGTACGTGAAAGTGCTTATGAATTTCATACAAAGTAATAAATACCCCTCACGCATTATACAGATGTGAGTCTCATAAAAGTAGTCACACACACACACACACACACACACACACACACACATATATATATATATATATATATATATATATATATATATATATATATATAGGTATAGAGGTGGGTTAATCGAATAACTAGATATTAGCAATTGTATATATGCGCAATGGCGTGCATACACAGGCAAGCAAATAAATATTTACCAAATTTACTTTAAGTTGTAAACATAACAATGCTCGATATAGTTAGATAGAGCTAAGAAATATATATTAATAAATATACATATACCTACGTTTGGGGTGCGACTTAAGTTTCGTTGTTTTACCAACTCACCAGGCACGAAATATAAATTGTGATTTAAAAATAATATGCTGGGTCTCATAAGAGGAAAGCTAAATTACACGCAGATTCACAGCTCAAATTTAAAATAAGTCAATTATAATATTGGGGTGTAAATATAGAAAATAGGGTAGTATGTCTTCTTCTGCTATGTTCCGTATCCGTTCAGGTCGTTGGCTATCATGAGTCTCCATATAAGCTCGCTCGATAGGTTATGCCTTGTTTTCCTCTCTCTTGCTTTCAATTTGTCTTGTGAGTACCAAATTTTCCAATCACTCTTTCCTCATTAATTCAACTGCCTCTTTCTGATGTTGAGTATAAGTGTTCTTTTTGTTTTCACTTCGCTGTTGGTCACATGTTATCTCTCTCTTTATCTATTTTACTTATTAAAATGACGTGCACCTTGCTAAGGACAATATCCATCTTCTTTTGTTAAAAATGTAAATTATCATGGTTGTCTACCGATCATTTTTAGAAAAGCACGAGTTGAGCACACGCATTAGTAAAATACATTTGTTTGCCACTTATAAAGGGTGCGAAGGGTAAAACTTCACCATTTTTTATTTTAAATTTCGCGCATGCGCGTTGTCTGTTTTTGTCTACTGCGCAATAGCATCAGTTGTGCACCGTCTGGGAGAAAAAGAGCACCATGACACAATTCATTCCGCCAGAAATTTGGAAACGGCATGCTGTACTGCTTGGCATTTGTGCCGGAAGCTCCAATACGAACAGTTTAGAGTGTTTGGGTGTCAATCTGAGGATTCGGAAAGTTTTGGATGAATCTAATGGTGATTATGAAGATACGGCATCTCGGAAAACTCACTCCGTTCTGATAAGAAAAGAGCTTTCGAATTTGATGGTCAGGGCGTCAGACTCAGCACGCAGGCTTACATTAAGTACCCCGAGGAGGCAGTGCTGCAGGAGGAACCTCTGCCTGGCAACAGGACTCTTCACCATGCAACATAGAAGGCAACCCCCTTGATTATTATGTGTGCGTCGAAGTTGAGCGAGAGACCAACAAAACTGCTTGTAACACCAAAGATGCACGGCTTATATGGCAGCATTCACCAAGTTAAATAAGGAGACCGTCCAGAAGAGTTGCAAGAGATTCCAAAATCGTCTGGAGGCTGTGGTTGAAGCCAATGGCTATCATATTGAATGATTTACCCTTTAGTATTTCAAGATATTTTTGTATAACATATCCATTAAAATGAGTTGTGAGTGTTCTTTTCAGATTTGCGCAATTTAGACGACAATTTATCCATCGCACCCTGCAGTTATGCACATGAACAATAACTGAAATCTGAAACTTACCACTTCTTGTTATATATATTTATGAGGGTTTACTGCACACTATATGTAATGTAGTCAAGGTTTTTTTTCCTGGAAACGTTAATCGTTAATTTCCTGCCAATTAACCACATCACAACTGCGTTAAAGTTGTAAGGAGATTTTAAAGTCAAATAGCCATATCGGATTTTACTGCTTTTCGTGTTCATTGTGGGTGATTCGTCTTGTTTTTATTGTTCCCTTGCCGACTGAATTTAGACATAACGAAAGTATATATATATATATATATATATATATATATATATATATGTGTGGGTGTGTGTGTGGGTGGGTGTTTGCTTGTAAAAGATTATTTGACCCTCAGCTTTTTATAAAGGCTTAGGCTTAGGGTATGCCGGTCATTAAAAACTTTAGCCTCGCCTTACATGAGTTAAAGGCGCCTCGGTGTCGGGTATTATTACCCAAGGGTAAGCTAGGTGAACTATTACTACAAAATTTGATCCCCACTGGGTGTTCTTACATAATCCAAGAAGGATTGGCATAAAATTAACGAACAAAACTATCAACTCACAAAAGCTACAGTAATACTAAAGATCAAGGGTACTAGACTATAAATACTAATTTTTGAATCACCTTTCTACAACGATGAACTTACATATTTACTAAACATAATTTTTTTTTATTACGTATTTTGGGGATGTAGGCAATCATGACTTTCCAGAGATGTCTTTTGGGGCTGTAGGTGACAATGGCTTTCCAGAGATGTCTTTTGGGCCGTAGGCGATCATGCCTTTCCTGAGATGTCTTTTGGGGCCATAGGCGATCATGACTTTCCAGAAATGACTTTTGGGGCCGTAGGCGATTATGGCCTTCCAGAGATGTCTTTTGGGGCTGTAGACGATCATGGACTTCCAGAGATGACTTTTGGAGCCGTAGGTGATCATGGCTTTCCAGAGATGACTTTTGGGGCCGTAGGCGATCATGGCTTTCCAGAGATGATTTTTGGGGTCGTAGGCGATCTTGGCTTTCCAGAGATGTCTTTTGGGGCCGTAGGCGATCATGGCTTTCCAGAGATGTCTTTCCTTTATTATCCGTGAATTGTCATGACTTATTCAGAAAGATAAATGAGTGGTTTCATGCTACTTTCTTTACGTTTTTGAATTCAGTATTCCTCTTATTCTAGACTGACGTCAGTCGAAATAGTCTATCTCACTATTTAAACCACTAACGGAGAAGTCTTCTACATGAGTTTTAGCACCAAAGTGAACACAACGGGTTTAGTTTGAATTTGAACTCACTGATTCCATATTTTGTGCCAGTAATTGTTACACACATCTTAGATAACCTGGTACGAGATTATAAAAAAAGGAGTACCAATTTACATTGACGTTTATCAAATATGAAATGTGGGTAGATTTCAACTCATCTCCGGACAGTTTTTTTTTAAACGCCCTTTTCCTGGTAGTTCCTTTAGTCCTCTCAAATGAGCAAGCTTATCTTGGTACCTTATCTCCTGCTCAGGTACGATGTTTCCGACAGAAGGAGAAGAATCTTTTACTCATGGATCATAGATCTCTGCAACTTTCTTAACTTTCATAAAATAACTTCTACTGGTTTCACATATCGTCATAATACGCAACCCATGATCTTTCCCTATACGACCTTAAACATCAGTTGTTTGAGAAGCTTGGTTTCAAAGCTTTAGTAAGTTTAACCTAATCTGGCACAGGATAATAATAACAGGAGTATTTAAAAAGGACCAATGTCAATGCAATAAAAAGTGGATGCGAGGCTCTCGTCATTCGTTATTGAACAATTACTGAAAATTACATTAAAATTCAAGAAGTTCTGAAGCTTTGATTCCTCGGTAAACGTCACGGATTCTCTTTTGGTAGAATGTTTGTAATTTCTTGGGCTATTCGTTTCATCTTTAAAAGTGCTGGAAGTAAAGGCTTCTCTGAGCTTTTATTATCCGGAACGTTGATAAGCTCTCAATACACTACGGCTGTTTGATGGGAGATGTTCGGGTGAACTACATTCTTTGATTCCACTAGTTCAGACTTTCACAGCTAGGACCACCTATGATACGTACACTGTATCAACTCATCCTCCATTCTTTCTTATTTCAATGCTAATAAATAAGTTCAATTAAGACAGTTTCTTCCCCGGAACTTTTGCAATGTGGAATAGACTACCGAGTGGGGTGCTTCCCTGATCGTTATAATCTTAACATTTCCAAGTCTAGCATCAACCGTTATATATACTACATATCCTCATAATATGCAACCCTTGATCTTTCCCTATACGCCCTTACAGAATCCCCATTTAATAGCCCTCTAACTTGAGTAGCACTTGGTGAAAAATAGTAAAAAAACAAAAAAGAAATAATTAAACTATCAGTTGTTTGAGAAGCTTGGTTTCAAAGGTTTAGTAAGTTTAACCTAATCTGGCATAGGACAATAATAACGGGAGTATTTAAAAAGGACCAATGTCAATGCAATAAAAAGTGGGTGCGAGGCTCTCATCAGAGTCCATCTTGCACATTTACAAATCTACCATTCGTCCGTGCATTGAATACTGCTGCCATATCTGGTCTGGTGCTTCTGCTATCCATCACGAGGTTCTTGACAAAATCCAAAGGATAATCTGTAATGTAATCAATCCTGATTGGCATCTAGACTTCAGTCACTTTCTCACCGACCTGACGTGGCTTCCCTCTGTCTTTTCTACAAATGCTTTCATGGTAGTTACTTTGAAAAGCTTTTTTTTTCCTTGGTACCCCGACTGCATGAATTTAAGCGTACCACTAGAATGGCATCTAGGTCTCACACTTTTACTGTTGAAATAGCTAAATGCAACCGCTACTTCTACTCCAACAGTTTCTTTTCTCGCACTTCCCACCTGTGGAAATCCTTTCTGTTTACTTGCTTCCTTGAAAAATACAATCTCCCAAAATTTAAATGCAACGTCGATCGCCATCTTCATCTTCTTGAATCCTGTTCATATTTTGTCCTTTTCTCAATCCTCCCTCTACTCAGTCTTTTCTCACACTTTCACTCCTTGTAACCCATACGTAGTAGTGGCATTCCCGTCTTGCTTAGGATAAAATAATTAAAAAAAAAAGAATTCTAATATGGCAGCTATCTTTTAGGCAGTCAGGTTCAAATAAAAATATATAATACATTCAAACAATCAAATCATAAAACAAAAGTACACGTACGCATAAATTTGCATATTGGAAAGTCAACAAAAGAAGACCCGAAGACGATTGCGTACGCATACTTTGAGTGGGCACTTAATTTGCACTTGCCTGTCTAAATAAATATACATTTAACTATCGTTCATTCAGGTTCACTCTATCAGAGACAGTCAGCTGCCCTGGCAATTTCTTCCATCTCGTGATCACCAGAAAGATGGCCAAGGAAAATAGCCCGATAATTATAATTGGCTCCATTAGTGCTAAGTAAATAAATGTATAGGTTATATTTTCATCATTCTATCTATGCTAGACTGTACGTACGAACAATCTGTTAAGAAACGAGTGCGAACTTTCAAAACGCTCAACCGACTTCCAGATGAAAAGAAACAAGTTTATGAAAAATCAAGCAAATGTTTGATTTTAATGTAATTTTCAACAATTATTCAATAATGAATGAATATTATTTGGTAAAAGTTATTTTATAAAAATACTTAGATTTAAAAAAAAAATATTTACCATACTCCCCATTAATTAAATCTGAAATAGGACCACGGAAAGAGCTTTGATTATATTGAAATATAGTTATGGCATGATTGATCTATCTATCTATCTATCTATCTATCTATCTATCTATCTCAGTTTTTTCATTATTTATCCAAGTTTGTTCAATATATATCTATCAGTCTCAGTTTGCTCATCTATCTATCTATCTATCTATCTATCTATCTATCTATCTATCTATCTATCTATCTATCTCAGTTTGTTCATTATCTATCTATCTATCTATCTATCTATCTATCTATCTATCTATCTATCTCAGTTTGTTCATTATCTATCTATCTATCTATCTATCTATCTATCTATCTATCTATCACAGTTTGTTCATTATCTATCTATCTATCTATCTATCTATCTATCTATCTATCTATCTATCTATCACAGTTTGTTCATTATCTATCTATCTATCTATCTATCTATCTATCTATCTAGCTGTGTCAGTTTGTTCATTATTTATCTATTAATCTCAGTTCATTGATTATCTATCTATCTACTTATGACCATATCACATTGAAATAACAGTTTAAAGACGATCATCGAAGTTAAACAACGTCAAGCCTGGTCAGTACTAAGATGGGTAACCGCTTAGGAATACCAGTTACTGTAAGCTTGGATGTCCGTGTAATGGACAACGACTCGGAATTGAAAATCGAAGAACCCAGTTCCAATTCCAATTGGGTTCGTTATATTCGCTAACGCAAATTACCCTTAGGAGAGGTATGAATTCACCTCTTTCCTCCAGTTATAGGTTAAATAGTAGGACCTGTATCAGTAAATCATTATTATCTAAAAATATATCTTAAAATCTAAAAATATGGTTGATAAGCCTTTAAAAACCAACCAACAAATCAATCGATAAATATCTATCTATCTATCTATCTATCTATCTATCTATCTATCTATCTATCTATCTATCTATCTATCTATCCCATTTTCATATGATGCCATCAAACGAAAGCTTCCTCTTCTCAATTAGAGACAGTTTTCTATTGACTGTATAGATTTGATAGAGGAAATATATCGGTCCATAAAATCTTATTTGTCTGGTGAAAACACCAATATCAAAACGATTCAAACTTCACAAAGATAACGATAAGGATGTAAAGTTACTCGCAATCTATTTAACCTCTTTCTAGACTATATACTCTGCTCATATACAAGCACAGATTTGAAGAGATGGGCACTGATCCATTAAGCATTCTATGCCACATCTCAAACGAATCAACTAATAGAAAACAGCGCTCCTGCTTCCCCACCCGAGGTCATTGTACTGATGACGAGGGCTATGCCAATGACATAGGTATTCATAGTTGGGGTAAGAATTATCTTAGACAAAAAAAAAAAAAAAATCAACATCCTCTAACAAGAGTTCCATGGTCCAGTGGATAAAGACGTTGGTTAGATCCAGTGACTAGACCCAAAGAGTTGTGAGTTCAATACCAAGCAAAAGCAGCCGTGAACCAAAACTTGGATATTTGGGTTAAAGGGGAATAACTGATACATCCGGAAGAGGCATGGCATGTGGAACTAGAACAATGTACCCGGTTCGAAATTTCAATCACTTGTACGGCCGAAGCGTTGTGAATAAGGCAATGAAGATGAGGATAACGGCTCGACTAATGTAAATAATGTAAGTAAACACTTCATATATCGCAGTGTATATATCAGTTACAAGAAACTTAGGAGATAAGGAAATTGAACATAAGCGTAGTTTCATCCAAAATAGAAAGATACTAAAGTCAAAACAATTCCCTAAAAACACGTCATATACTTAAAGAGCATAGTCAGATCTAAACTTTCATAGGCATGTTAACCGGGACAAAAGATGGCGTCTTAATTTTAATTCCACCAAAACTAAACTTCTCTCCATTAATCATCTGAGAGACTCGTCTTTGACTTCCATCAGAATGGCTGATGCTATCCCCCAAGAAATTAACTCATTATGCCTTGGTCGGGCTAACGTTCTCAGCTGACATGAAGTAGAAAGACTATACTGAACCCATTTCTAGATCGTCTGCTAAGAAAATTGGTTCACTGTATTGTGCGAGACAAATTTTCTCTTCACAATCTATCATATCATATATATATATATATATATACCATTCATCTATGCTTAGAATATTGCTGTCGCATATGGCCCGGTGACCCTACTATTTACTTTGAGCTCCTTGATAAGATCCAAAAGAAGAATCAGCTATATTATTGGCCCTGATCTGGCGGCTCGGTTCCAGTCACTTTCCCACCGCCTTAAGGCTGCCATCTTGTGTCGTTTCTTTAAATACTTTCATGATAATTGTTCGGATTAGTTCTTCACTATGACACCTAGACATTTTTTTAAATTTAAGCGGAGTACTAGACTGGTGCCTAGGTCTCATCATTTTACAGTTGAGCTGGCTAGATGTAGCCGTAAATTCTATGCTAACAATTTCTTTTCTCGTGCTTATCGCTTGTGGAACTCTCTTCCAGCTCGATGATTTTCATTTACCTTTAATCTGTAAAAATTTAAATGCAATGTCATTCGCTATCTACTGTTCTCCTGATTCTCTTCCCGCTCATTAGTAATGTTTCTGTTCCTAATTCTTCCATATCCAGTAACCCCCTTGTGTCTTAGTGGCTTTACTGCCTTGCTTCGGGTGAAATCGATTAAAAAATGTCATTTGACGGTACCAAACTGGTCAGAAATATCTAAAATGTCAGCTGTATACAACCGCTTTCTCAGAATGATGGTTAAAAATAGTTTTGAGCAAAGGACGCATGTGGGTTTTAGTGAGGATCATCCTTTATCGGACATCGGGGACTGCAGCTACAGAATGAGAAACAAAGAACTATACCAAATGACAAAACCACAACGCACGAGGCCATTCTACAACGACAAAAAATGAAAAAATGGATATCACATGTACGTGAAAGAGAAAATTATGAAGATATAATGAAGATGTTTAAGTTGCACACGATTAGTACTGGAAAGAGTAATGACAGTAATTTGGCTTGAGAAAACTATTTTAATGAAAATCCATTTGAAGATTAAGATTTTATATATTTCAACCAACAGATGAATGCCGAAGGTTTACTTATAAGGAAACGGTTAATATTGCTATTATTAGCCTTGTTATTCTGATATTGCATATATTATCGTTTCTTTCTTTCTCTTTTCTGTTTTCCTTTCTTCCTTTCTTTCTTTCGTTTTACTTCTGTCATGCCATTTGGATTTTGTTAATAACAGTTTCTTTCCTTCTTTCATGTTATTTCTATTTTGTATACAATGTCGTTTATTAGCTTCTTTCTTTCTTTCTTTCTTTCTTTCTTTCCTTCATATATTTTCTATTTTGTATACACTATCGTTTATTTGTTTGTTTGTTTTTCTTTCATGTATTTTCTATTATGTATACACTGTCGTTTATTTCCTTCTTTCTTTCTTTCTTTCTTTCATGTATTTTCTATTTTATATACACTGTCGTTTCCTTCTTTCTTTCTTTCTTTCTTTCTTTCTTTCATATATTTTCTATTTTGTATACACTGTCGTTTCCTTCTTTCTTTCTTTCATATATTTTCTATTTTGGATACACTGTCGTTTATTTGCTTCTTTCTTTCTTTCTTTCTTTTTTCTTTGTTTCTTTCATGTATTTTTCTATTTTGTATACACTGTCGTTTCTTTCATTCTTTCTTTTTTTCTTTCTTTCATATATTTTCTATTTTGTATACACTGTCGTTTATTTGCTTCTTTCTTTCTTTCTTTCATATATTTTCTATTTTGTATACACTGTCGTTTATTTGCTTCTTTCTTTCTTTTTTTCTTTAATATATTTTCTATTTTGAATATACTGTCGTTTATTTGCTTCTTTTTTTCTTTCTTTTTTTCATGTATTTTACTATTTTGTATACACTGTCGTTTCTTTCTTTCTTTCTTTCTTTCTTTCTTTCTTTCGAATATTTTCTATTTTGTATACACTGTCGTTTATTTACTTCTTTCTTTCTTTCTTTCTTTCATATATTTTCTATTTTGTATACACTGTCGTTTATTTCCTTCTTCCTTTCTTTCTTTCTTTTTTTCTTTCTTTCTTTCATGTATTTTTCTATTTTGTATACACTGTCGTTTCATTCTTTCTTTCTTATATTTTCTATTTTGTATACACTGTCGTTTATTTGCTTCTTTCTTTTTTTTTTCTTTCTTTCATGCATTTTTCTATTTTGTATACACTGACGTTTCCTTCTTTCATTGTTTCTTTCTTTCATGTATTTTCTATTTTGTATACACTGTCGTTTATTTGCATCTTTCTTTCTTTCATATTTTTTCTATTTTGTATACACTGTCGTTTATTTGCTTCTTTCTTTCTTTCTTTCGTTCTTTTTTTCTTTCTTTCTTTCATGTATTTTTCTACTTTGTATACACTGTGGTTTCTTTCTTTCTTTTTTCTTTCTTTCTTTCTTTCTTTCTTTCTTTCTTTCATATATTTTCTATTTTGTATACACTGTCGTTTCTTTCTTTCTTTCTTTCTTTCTTTCTTTCTTTCATGTATTTTTCTATTTTATTTCCACTGTCGTTTATTTGCTTCTTTCTTTCTTTCATGCATTTTTCTATTTTATATACACTGTCGTTTATTTGCTTTTTCTTTCTTTCATGTATTTTCCTATTTTGTATACACTGTCGTTTCTTTCTTTCTTTCATGTATTTTTCTATTTTGTATACACTGTCGTTTCTTTCTTTTTTTCTTTCTTTCATGTATTTTTCAATTTTGTATAAACAGTCGTTTATTTGCTTCTTTATTTCATGCATTTTTCTATTTTGTATACACTGTCTTTTCTTTCTTTCTTTCATATATTTTCTATTTTGTATACACTGTCGTTTATTTGCTTCTTTCTTTCTTTCATATATTTTCTATTTTGTATAGACTGTCGTTTAATCGCTTCTTTCTTTCTTTTTTTCTTTATTTCTTTCGTGTATTTTTCTATTTTGTATACACTGTCGTTTCTTTCTTTCTTTCTTTCTTTCATATATTTACTATTTTGTATACACTGTCGTTTATTTGCTTCTTTCTTTCTTTCATATATTTTCTATTTTGTACACACTGTCGTTTATTTGCTTCTTTGTTTCTTTTTTTCTTTCTTTGTTTCATGTATTTTTCTATTTTGTATACACTGTGGTTTCTTTCTTTCTTTTTTCTTTCTTTCTTTCGTTCTTTCTTTCTTTCATATATTTTCTATTGTGTATACACTGTCGTTTATTTGCGACTTTCTTTCATCCTTTTTTTCATTTTTTTCTATTTTGTATACACTGTCGTTTATTTGCTTCTTTCTTTCTTTCTTTCTTTCTTTCTTTCTTTCATGTATTTTTCTATTTTGTATAAACTGTCGTTTCTTTCTTTCTTTCTTTCATGTATTTTTCTATTTTATATACACTGTCGTTTCTTTCTTTCTTTCTTTCTTTCATGTATTTTCCTATTTTGTATACATTGTCGTTTATTTCCTTCTTTCTTTCTTTCATGTATTTTCTATTTTGTATACACTTTCGTTTCTTTCTTTCTTTCATGTATTTTTTTATTTTGTATACACTGTCGTTTCTTTCTTTCTTTCTTTCATGTATTTTCTATTTTATATACACTGTCGTTTATTTGCTTCTTTCTTTCTTTCTTTCATGTATTTTTCTATTTTGTATACACTGTCGTTTCTTTCTTTCTTTCTTTCTTTTTCTTTCGTTCTTTCTCTCATGTATTTTTCTATTTTGTATACACAGTCGTTTCTTTCTTTCTTTCTTTCTTTCCTGTATTTCTCTATTTTGTATACACTGTCGTTTATTTTCTTCTTTCGTTCTTTCTTTCTATCATATATTTTCTATTTTGTATACACTTTCGTTTCTTTCTTTCATATATTTTCTATTTTGTATACACTGTCGTTTATTTGCTTCTTTCTTTCTTTCTTCTTTCTTTCTTTCTTCCTTTCTTTCATTTATTTTTCTATTTTGTATACACAGTCTTTCTTTCGTTCTTTCATATATTTTCTATTTTGTATACACTGTCTTTTATTTGCTTGTTTCATTCTTTCTTTCATGTATTTTCTATTTTGTATACACTGTCGTTTATTTCCTTCTTTCTTTCCTTCTTTCTTTCTTTCTTTCTTTCATATATTTTCTATTTTGCATACACTGTCGTTTATTTGCTTCTTTCTTTCTTTCTTTCTTTCTTTCTTTCATGTATTTTCTATTTTGTATACACTGTCGTTTATTTGCTTCTTTCTTTCTTTCTTTCTTTCAAATATTTTCTATTTTGTATGCACTGTCGTTTATTTGTTCCTTTTTTGTTTCTTTCTTTCATGTATTTTCTATTTTGCATACACTGTCGTTTATTTGCTCCTTTTTTCTTTCTTTCTTTCTTTCATATATTTTCCTATTTTGTATGCACTGTCGTTCATTTGCTTCTCTCTTTCTTTCTTTCTTTCTTTCATGTATTTTTCTATATTGTATACATTGTCGTTTATTTTTTTCTTTCTTTCTTTCATGTATTTTTCTATTTTGTATACGCTGTCGTTACTTTCTTTCTTTCTTTCTATCTTTCTTTCTTTCAATTATTTTCTATTTTGTATGCACTGACGTTTATTTGCTTTTTCTTTTTTTCTTTCTTTCATGTATTTTTCTATTTTGTATACACTGTCGTTTCTTTCTTTCTTTCATGTATTTTTCTCTTTTATATACACTATCGTTTATTTTCTTCCTTCTTTCTTTCTTGTATTTTTCTATTTTGTATATACAGTCGTTTCTTTCCTTCTTTCGTTCTTTCATGTATTTTCCTATTTTGTATACACTGTCGTTTCTTTCTTTCTTATTTTCATGTATTTTTCTCTTTTATATACAGTGTCGTTTATTTTCTTCTTTCTTTCTTTCTTTCATGAATTTTTCTATTTTGTATACACTGTCGTTTCTTTCTTTCCTTCTTTCTTTCTTTCTTTCATGTATTTTCCTATTTTGTATACACTGTCGTTTCTTTCTTTCTTTCTTTCCGTCTTTCATGTATTTTTCTATTTTATATACACTGTCGTTTATTCGCTTCTTTCTTTCTTTCTTTCTTTTATGTATTTTTCTATTTTGTATACACTGTCGTTTATTTGCTTCTTTCTTTCTTTCATGTATTTTCTATTTTGCATACACTGTCGTTCATTTACTTCTTTCTTTCTTTCTTTCTTTCTTTCTTAATTTCTTTCTTTCATGCATTTTCCTATTTTGTATACACTGTCGTTTCTTTCTTTCTTTCTTTCTTTCATGTATTTTCCTATTTTGTATACACTGTCGTTTCTTTCTTTCTTTCTTTCTTTCTTTCTTTCTTTCTTTCTTTCTTTCATATATTTTCTATTTTGTATACACTGTCGTTTATTTGCTTCTTTCTTTCTTTCTTTTTTTCTTTCTTTCTTTCATGTATTTTTCTATTTTGTATACACTGTGGTTTCTTTCTTTCTTCTTTCTTTCTTTCATATATTTTCTATTTTGTATACACTGTCGTTTATTTGCTTCTTTCTTTCTTTCTTTTTTCTTTTTTTCTTTCATGTATTTTCCTATTTTGTATACACTGTCTTTTCTTTCTTTCTTTCATGTATTTTTCTATTTTATATACACTGTCGTTTATTTACGTATTTCTTTCTTTCATGTATTTTTCAATTTTGTATACACTGTCGTTTCGTTCTTTCTTTCTTTCTTTCTTTCTTTCATGTATTTTTCAATTTTGTATACACTGTCGTTTCTTTCTTTCTTTCTTTCTTTCTTTCATGTATTTTTCAATTTTGTATACACAGTCATTTATTTGCTTCTTTCTTTCTTTCTTTCTTTCATATATTTTCTATTTTGTATACACTGTCGTTTATTTGCTTCTTTCTTTCTTTCATATATTTTCTATTTTGTATACACTGTCGTTTATTTACTTCTTTCTTTCTTTCTTTCTTTTTTTCTTTCTTTCTTTCATGTATTTTTCTATTTTGTATAAACTGTGGTTTCTTTCTTTTTTCTTTCTTTCTTTCTTTCTTTGTTTCTTTCTTTCATATATTTTCTATTTTGTATACACTGTCGTTCATTTGCTTCTTTCTTTCATGTTTTTTTTCTATTTTGTATACACTGTCGTTTCTTTCTTTCTTTCTTTCTTTCATGTATTTTCTATTTTATATACACTGTCGTTTATTTGCTTCTTTCTTTCTTTCATGTATTTTTCTATTTTGTATACACTGTCGTTTCTTTCTTTCTTTCTTTCTTTCTTTCATGTATTTTCTATTTTATATACACTGTCGTTTATTTGCTTCTTTCTTTCTTTCTTTCTTTTTTTCTTTCTTTCTTTCATGTATTTTTCTATTTTGTATAAACTGTGGTTTCTTTCTTTTTTCTTTCTTTCTTTCTTTCTTTGTTTCTTTCTTTCATATATTTTCTATTTTGTATACACTGTCGTTCATTTGCTTCTTTCTTTCATGTTTTTTTTCTATTTTGTATACACTGTCGTTTCTTTCTTTCTTTCTTTCTTTCATGTATTTTCTATTTTATATACACTGTCGTTTATTTGCTTCTTTCTTTCTTTCATGCATTTTTCTATTTTGTATACACTGTCGTTTATTTGCTTCTTTCTTTCTTTCTTTTTTTCTTTCTTTCTTTCATGTATTTTTCTATTTTGTATACACTGTCGTTTCTTTCTTTCTTTCTTTCTTTCTTTCATGTATTTTCTATTTTATATACACTGTCGTTTATTTGCTTCTTTCTTTCTTTCATGCGTTTTTCTATTTTGTATACACTGTCGTTTATTTGCTTCTTTCTTTCTTTTTTTCTTTCTTTCTTTCATGTTTTTTTTCTATTATGTATACACTGTCGTTTCTTTCTTTCTTTCTTTCTTTCATGTATTTTCTATTTTATATACACTGTCGTTTATTTGCTTCTTTCTTTCTTTCATGCATTTTTCTATTTTGTATAGACTGTCGTTTATTCGCTTCTTTCTTTCTTTTTTTCTTTCTTTCTTTCATGTATTTTTCTATTTTGTATACACTGTCGTTTCTTTCTTTCTTTTTTCTTTCTTTCATATATTTTCTATTTTGTATACACTTTCGTTTATTTGCTTCTTTCTTTCTTTCTTTTTTCTTTTTTTCTTTCATGTATTTTTCTATTTTGAATACACTGTCTTTTCTTTCTTTCTTTCTTTCTTTCATGTATTTTTCTATTTTATATACACTGTCGTTTACTTGCTTCTTTGTTTCTTTCTTTCATGTATTTTTCAATTTTGTATACACTGTCGTTTCGTTCTTTCTTTCTTTCTTTCTTTCATGTATTTTTCAATTTTGTATACACAGTCATTTATTTGCTTCTTTCTTTCTTTCTTTCTTTCATATATTTTCTATTTTGTATACACTGTCGTTTATTTGCTTCTTTCTTTCTTTCATATATTTTCTATTTTGTATACACTGTCGTTTATTTGCTTCTTTCTTTCTTTCTTTTTTTCTTTCTTTCTTTCATGTATTTTTCTATTTTGTATACACTGTGGTTTCTTTCTTTTTTCTTTCTTTCTTTCTTTCTTTCTTTCTTTCATATATTTTCTATTTTGTATACACTGTCGTTTATTTGCTTCTTTCTTCCTTTCTTTCTTTCATGTATTTTTCTATATTGTATTCATTGTCGTTTATTTGCTTCTTTCTTTCATGTTTTTTTTCTATTTTGTATACACTGTCGTTTCTTTCTTTCTTTCTTTCTTTCTTTCTTTCATGTATTTTCTATTTTATATACACTGTCGTTTATTTGCTTCTTTCTTTCTTTCATGCATTTTTCTATTTTGTATACACTGTCGTTTATTTGCTTCTTTCTTTCTTTCATGCATTTTTCTATTTTGTATACACTGTCGTTTTTTTTTCTTTCTTTCTTTCTTTCTTTCTTTCTTTCTTTCATGTATTTTTCTATTTTATATACACTGTCGTTTATTTGCTTCTTTCTTTCTTTCTTTCATATATTTTCTATTTTGTATACACTGTCGTTTATTTGCTTCTTTGTTTCTTTCTTTCATGTATTTTTCTATTTTGTATACACTGTCGTTTCTTTCTTTCTTTCTTTCATGTATTTTTCAATTTTGTATACACAGTCGTTTATTTGCTTCTTTCTTTCTTTGTTTGTTTCTCTCTTTCTTTCTTTCTTTCATATATTTTCTATTTGTATACACTGTCGTTTATTTGCTTCTTTCTTTCTTTCTTTATTTCATGCATTTTTCTAAATTGTTTACACTGTCTTTTCTTTCTTTCTTTCTTTCTTTCATGTATTTTCTATTTTGTATACACTGTCGTTTATTTGATTCTTTCTTTCTTTCATATATTTTCTATTTTGTATAGACTGTCGTTTATTTGCTTCTTTCTTTCTTTCATATATTTTCTATTTTGTATACACTGTCGTTTATTTCCTTCTTTCTTTCTTTCTTTCTTTCTTTCATATATTTTCTATTTTGTATACACTGTCGTTTATTTGCTTCTTTCTTTCTTTCATATTTTTTCTATTTTGTATACACTGTCGTTTAATCGCTTCTTTCTTTCTTTTTTTCTTTGTTTCTTTCATGTATTTTTCTATTTTGTATACACTGTCGTTTCTTTCTTTCTTTCTTTCTTTCTTTCTTTTTTATATTTACTATTTTGTATACACTGTCGTTTATTTGCTTCTTTCTTTCTTTCATATATTTTCTATTTTGTATACACTGTCGTTTATTTGCTTCTTTGTTTCTTTTTTTCTTTCTTTGTTTCATGTATTTTTCTATTTTGTATTCACTGTGGTTTCTTTCTTTCTTTTTTCTTTCTTTCTTTCTTTCTTTCTTTCTTTCTTTCATATATTTTCTATTGTGTACACACTGTGGTTTATTTGCTTCTTTCTTTCTTTCTTTCTTTCATGTATTTTTCTATTTTGTATGAACTGTCGTTTCTTTCTTTCTTTGTTTCTTTCATGTATTTTCCTATTTTGTATACATTGTCGTTTATTTCCTTCTTTCTTTCTTTCATGTATTTTCTATTTTGTATACACTGTCGTTTATTTTCTTCTTTCTTTCTTTCTTTCATGTATTTTTCTATTTTGTATACACTGTCATTTCTTTCTTTCTTTCTTTCTTTCTTTTTTTGTTTCTTTCTTTCTTTCTTTCTTTCTTTCTTTCGTTCTTTCTCTCATGTATTTTTCTATTTTGTATACACAGTCGTTTCTTTCTTTCTTTCTTTCTTTCTTTCTTTCTTTCTTTCTTTCTTTCCTGTATTTCTCTATTTTGTATACACTGTCGTTTATTTGCTTCTTTCGTTCTTCCTGTCTGTCATATATTTTCTATTTTGTATACACTGTCATTTATTTCCTTCTTTCTTTGTTTCTTTCTTTCTTTCTTTCTTTCTTTCTTTCTTTCATATATTTTCTATTTTGTATACACTGTCGTTTATTTGCTTCTTTCTTTCTTTCATATTTTTTCTATTTTGTATACACTGTCATTTTTTGCTTCTTTCTTTCTTTCTTTCTTTCTTTCATATATTTTCTATTTTATATACACTGTCGTTTATTTGCTTCTTTCTTTCTTTCTTTTTTTCTTTCTTTCTTTCATGCATTTTTCTATTTTGTATTCACTGTCGTTTCTTTCTTTCTTTCATATATTTTCTATTTTGTATACACAGTCGTTTATTTGCTTCTTTCTTTCTTTCTTTCATATTTTTTCTATTTTGTATACACTGTCGTTTATTTGCTTCTTTCTTTCTTTCTTTCTTTCTTTCATATATTTTCTATTTTATATACACTGTCGTTTATTTGCTTCTTTCTTTCTTTCTTTCTTTCTTTCTTTCTTTCTTTCTTTCTTTCTTTCATATATTTTCTATTTGTATACACTGTCGTTTATTTGCTTCTTTCTTTCTTTCTTTATTTCATGCATTTTTCTATTTTGTATACACTGTCTTTTCTTTCTTTCTTTCTTTCTTTCATGTATTTTCTATTTTGTATACACTGTCGTTTATTTGCTTCTTTCTTTCTTTCATATATTTTCTATTTTGTATAGACTGTCGTTTATTTGCTTCTTTCTTTCTTTCTTTCATATATTTTCTATTTTGTATACACTGTCGTTTATTTCCTTCTTTCTTTCTTTCTTTCTTTCATATATTTTCTATTTTGTATACACTGTCGTTTATTTGCTTCTTTCTTTCTTTCATATTTTTTCTATTTTGTATACACTGTCGTTTAATCGCTTCTTTCTTTCTTTTTTTCTTTGTTTCTTTCATGTATTTTTCTATTTTGTATACACTGTCGTTTCTTTCTTTCTTTCATATATTTACTATTTTGTATACACTGTCGTTTATTTCCTTCTTTCTTTCTTTCATATATTTTTTTATTTTGTATACACTGTCGTTTATTTGCTTCTTTGTTTCTTTTTTTCTTTCTTTGTTTCATGTATTTTTCTATTTTGTATTCACTGTGGTTTCTTTCTTTATTTCTTTTTTCTTTCTTTCTTTCTTTCTTTCATATATTTTCTATTGTGTATACACTGTGGTTTATTTGTGCCTTTCTTTCATCCTTTCTTTCATTTTTTTTCTATTTTGTATACACTGTCGTTTCTTTCTTTCTTTCTTTCTTTCATGTATTTTTCTATTTTATATACACTGTCGTTTCCTTCTTTCTTTCTTTCTTTCTTTCATGTATTTTCTATTTTGTATACACTGTCGTTTCCTTCTTTCTTTCTTTCATATATTTTCTATTTTGGATACACTGTCGTTTATTTGCTTCTTTCTTTCTTTCTTTCTTTCTTTTTTCTTTGTATTTTTCTATTTTGTATACACTGTCGTTTCTTTCATTCTTTCTTTTTTTCTTTCTTTCATATATTTTCTATTTTGTATACACTGTCGTTTATTTGCTTCTTTCTTTCTTTCTTTCATATATTTTCTATTTTGTATACACTGTCGTTTATTTGCTTCTTTCTTTCTTTTTTTCTTTAATATATTTTCTATTTTGAATATACTGTCGTTTATTTGCTTCTTTTTTTCTTTCTTTTTTTCATGTATTTTACTATTTTGTATACACTGTCGTTTCTTTCTTTCTTTCTTTCTTTCTTTCTTTCGAATATTTTCTATTTTGTATACACTGTCGTTTATTTACTTCTTTCTTTCTTTCTTTCTTTCATATATTTTCTATTTTGTATACACTGTCGTTTATTTCCTTCTTCCTTTCTTTCTTTCTTTTTTTCTTTCTTTCTTTCATGTATTTTTCTATTTTGTATACACTGTCGTTTCATTCTTTCTTTCTTATATTTTCTATTTTGTATACACTGTCGTTTATTTGCTTCTTTCTTTTTTTTTTTCTTTCTTTCATGCATTTTTCTATTTTGTATACACTGACGTTTCCTTCTTTCATTGTTTCTTTCTTTCATGTATTTTCTATTTTGTATACACTGTCGTTTATTTGCATCTTTCTTTCTTTCATATTTTTTCTATTTTGTATACACTGTCGTTTATTTGCTTCTTTCTTTTTTTTTTTCTTTCTTTCATGCATTTTTCTATTTTGTATACACTGACGTTTCCTTCTTTCATTGTTTCTTTCTTTCATGTATTTTCTATTTTGTATACACTGTCGTTTATTTGCATCTTTCTTTCTTTCATATTTTTTCTATTTTGTATACACTGTCGTTTATTTGCTTCTTTCTTTCTTTCTTTCGTTCTTTTTTTCTTTCTTTCTTTCATGTATTTTTCTACTTTGTATACACTGTGGTTTCTTTCTTTCTTTTTTCTTTCTTTCTTTCTTTCTTTCTTTCTTTCTTTCATATATTTTCTATTTTGTATACACTGTCGTTTCTTTCTTTCTTTCTTTCTTTCTTTCTTTCTTTCTTTCTTTCTTTCTTTCTTTCATGTATTTTTCTATTTTATTTCCACTGTCGTTTATTTGCTTCTTTCTTTCTTTCATGCATTTTTCTATTTTATATACACTGTCGTTTATTTGCTTTTTCTTTCTTTCATGTATTTTCCTATTTTGTATACACTGTCGTTTCTTTCTTTCTTTCATGTATTTTTCTATTTTGTATACACTGTCGTTTCTTTCTTGTTTTCTTTCTTTCATGTATTTTTCAATTTTGTATACACAGTCGTTTATTTGCTTCTTTATTTCATGCATTTTTCTATTTTGTATACACTGTCTTTTCTTTCTTTCTTTCTTTCTTTCATATATTTTCTATTTTGTATAGACTGTCGTTTAATCGCTTCTTTCTTTCTTTTTTTCTTTGTTTCTTTCATGTATTTTTCAATTTTGTATACACAGTCGTTTATTTGCTTCTTTCTTTCTTTGTTTCTTTCTTTCTTTCTTTCTTTCATATATTTTCTATTTGTATACACTGTCGTTTATTTGCTTCTTTCTTTCTTTCTTTATTTCATGCATTTTTCTAAATTGTTTACACTGTCTTTTCTTTCTTTCTTTCTTTCTTTCATGTATTTTCTATTTTGTATACACTGTCGTTTATTTGATTCTTTCTTTCTTTCATATATTTTCTATTTTGTATAGACTGTCGTTTATTTGCTTCTTTCTTTCTTTCATATATTTTCTATTTTGTATACACTGTCGTTTATTTCCTTCTTTCTTTCTTTCTTTCTTTCTTTCATATATTTTCTATTTTGTATACACTGTCGTTTATTTGCTTCTTTCTTTCTTTCATATTTTTTCTATTTTGTATACACTGTCGTTTAATCGCTTCTTTCTTTCTTTTTTTCTTTGTTTCTTTCATGTATTTTTCTATTTTGTATACACTGTCGTTTCTTTCTTTCTTCTTTCTTTCTTTCTTTCATATATTTACTATTTTGTATACACTGTCGTTTATTTGCTTCTTTCTTTCTTTCATATATTTTCTATTTTGTATACACTGTCGTTTATTTGCTTCTTTGTTTCTTTTTTTCTTTCTTTGTTTCATGTATTTTTCTATTTTGTATTCACTGTGGTTTCTTTCTTTCTTTTTTCTTTCTTTCTTTCTTTCTTTCTTTCTTTCTTTCTTTCATATATTTTCTATTGTGTACACACTGTGGTTTATTTGCTTCTTTCTTTCTTTCTTTCTTTCATGTATTTTTCTATTTTGTATGAACTGTCGTTTCTTTCTTTCTTTGTTTCTTTCATGTATTTTCCTATTTTGTATACATTGTCGTTTATTTCCTTCTTTCTTTCTTTCATGTATTTTATATTTTGTATACACTGTCGTTTATTTGCTTCTTTCTTTCTTTCTTTCATGTATTTTTCTATTTTGTATACACTGTCATTTCTTTCTTTCTTTCTTTCTTTCTTTTTTTGTTTGTTTCTTTCTTTCTTTCTTTCTTTCTTTCGTTCTTTCTCTCATGTATTTTTCTATTTTGTATACACAGTCGTTTCTTTCTTTCTTTCTTTCTTTCTTTCTTTCTTTCTTTCTTTCCTGTATTTCTCTATTTTGTATACACTGTCGTTTATTTGCTTCTTTCGTTCTTCCTGTCTGTCATATATTTTCTATTTTGTATACACTGTCGTTTATTTCCTTCTTTCTTTCTTTCTTTCTTTCTTTCTTTCTTTCTTTCTTTCTTTCATATATTTTCTATTTTGTATACACTGTCGTTTATTTGCTTCTTTCTTTCTTTCATATTTTTTCTATTTTGTATACACTGTCATTTTTTGCTTCTTTCTTTCTTTCTTTCTTTCTTTCTTTCTTTCATATATTTTCTATTTTATATACACTGTCGTTTATTTGCTTCTTTCTTTTTTTCTTTCTTTCTTTCATGCATTTTTCTATTTTGTATTCACTGTCGTTTCTTTCTCTCTTTCATATATTTTCTATTTTGTATACACAGTCGTTTATTTGCTTCTTTCTTTCTTTCTTTCATATTTTTTCTATTTTGTATACACTGTCGTTTATTTGCTTCTTTCTTTCTTTCTTTCTTTCTTTCTTTCTTTCATATATTTTCTATTTTATATACACTGTCGTTTATTTGCTTCTCTCTTTCTTTCTTTCTTTCTTTCATATATTTTCTATTTGTATACACTGTCGTTTATTTGCTTCTTTCTTTCTTTCTTTATTTCATGCATTTTTCTATTTTGTATACACTGTCTTTTCTTTCTTTCTTTCTTTCTTTCTTTCTTTCTTTCTTTCATGTATTTTCTATTTTGTATACACTGTCGTTTATTTGCTTCTTTCTTTCTTTCATATATTTTCTATTTTGTATAGACTGTCGTTTATTTGCTTCTTTCTTTCTTTCTTTCATATATTTTCTATTTTGTATACACTGTCGTTTATTTCCTTCTTTCTTTCTTTCTTTCTTTCTTTCATATATTTTCTATTTTGTATACACTGTCGTTTATTTGCTTCTTTCTTTCTTTCATATTTTTTCTATTTTGTATACACTGTCGTTTAATCGCTTCTTTCTTTCTTTTTTTCTTTGTTTCTTTCATGTATTTTTCTATTTTGTATACACTGTCGTTTCTTTCTTTCTTTCATATATTTATTATTTTGTATACACTGTCGTTTATTTCCTTCTTTCTTTCTTTCATATATTTTTTATTTTGTATACACTGTCGTTTATTTGCTTCTTTGTTTCTTTTTTTCTTTCTTTGTTTCATGTATTTTTCTATTTTGTATTCACTGTGGTTTCTTTCTTTATTTCTTTTTTCTTTCTTTCTTTCTTTCTTTCTTTCTTTCATATATTTTCTATTGTGTATACACTGTGGTTTATTTGTGCCTTTCTTTCATCCTTTCTTTCATTTTTTTTCTATTTTGTATACACTGTCGTTTCTTTCTTTCTTTCTTTCTTTCTTTCATGTATTTTTCTATTTTATATACACTGTCGTTTCTTTCTTTCTTTCTTTCATGTATTTTCTATTTTGTATACACTATCGTTTATTTGTTTGTTTGTTTTTCTTTCATGTATTTTCTATTATGTATACACTGTCGTTTATTTCCTTCTTTCTTTCTTTCTTTCTTTCTTTCTTTCATGTATTTTCTATTTTATATACACTGTCGTTTCCTTCTTTCTTTCTTTCTTTCTTTCTTTCATATATTTTCTATTTTGTATACACTGTCGTTTCCTTCTTTCTTTCTTTCATATATTTTCTATTTTGGATACACTGTCATTTATTTGCTTCTTTCTTTCTTTCTTTCTTTCTTTTTTCTTTGTTTCTTTCATGTATTTTTCTATTTTGTATACACTGTCGTTTCTTTCATTCTTTCTTTTTTTCTTTCTTTCATATATTTTCTATTTTGTATACACTGTCGTTTATTTGCTTCTTTCTTTCTTTCTTTCATATATTTTCTATTTTGTATACACTGTCGTTTATTTGCTTCTTTCTTTCTTTTTTTCTTTAATATATTTTCTATTTTGAATATACTGTCGTGTATTTGCTTCTTTTTTTCTTTCTTTTTTTCATGTATTTTACTATTTTGTATACACTGTCGTTTCTTTCTTTCTTTCTTTCTTTCTTTCTTTCTTTCTTTCGAATATTTTCTATTTTGTATACACTGTCGTTTATTTACTTCTTTCTTTCTTTCTTTCTTTCATATATTTTCTATTTTGTATACACTGTCGTTTATTTCCTTCTTCCTTTCTTTCTTTCTTTTTTTCTTTCTTTCTTTCATGTATTTTTCTATTTTGTATACACTGTCGTTTCATTCTTTCTTTCTTATATTTTCTATTTTGTATACACTGTCGTTTATTTGCTTCTTTCTTTTTTTTTTCTTTCTTTCATGCATTTTTCTATTTTGTATACACTGACGTTTCCTTCTTTCATTGTTTCTTTCTTTCATGTATTTTCTATTTTGTATACACTGTCGTTTATTTGCATCTTTCTTTCTTTCATATTTTTTCTATTTTGTATACACTGTCGTTTATTTGCTTCTTTCTTTCTTTCTTTCGTTCTTTTTTTCTTTCTTTCTTTCATGTATTTTTCTACTTTGTATACACTGTGGTTTCTTTCTTTCTTTTTTCTTTCTTTCTTTCTTTCTTTCTTTCTTTCATATATTTTCTATTTTGTATACACTGTCGTTTCTTTCTTTCTTTCTTTCTTTCTTTCTTTCTTTCTTTCATGTATTTTTCTATTTTATTTCCACTGTCGTTTATTTGCTTCTTTCTTTCTTTCATGCATTTTTCTATTTTATATACACTGTCGTTTATTTGCTTTTTCTTTCTTTCATGTATTTTCCTATTTTGTATACACTGTCGTTTCTTTCTTTCTTTCATGTATTTTTCTATTTTGCATACACTGTCGTTTCTTTCTTTTTTTCTTTCTTTCATGTATTTTTCAATTTTGTATACACAGTCGTTTATTTGCTTCTTTATTTCATGCATTTTTCTATTTTGTATACACTGTCTTTTCTTTCTTTCTTTCTTTCTTTCATATATTTTCTATTTTGTATACACTGTCGTTTATTTGCTTCTTTCTTTCTTTCATATATTTTCTATTTTGTATAGACTGTCGTTTAATCGCTTCTTTCTTTCTTTTTTTCTTTGTTTCTTTCGTGTATTTTTCTATTTTGTATACACTGTCGTTTCTTTCTTTCTTTCTTTCTTTCATATATTTACTATATTGTATACACTGTCGTTTATTTGCTTCTTTCTTTCTTTCATATATTTTCTATTTTGTACACACTGTCGTTTATTTGCTTCTTTGTTTCTTTTTTTCTTTCTTTGTTTCATGTATTTTTCTATTTTGTATACACTGTGGTTTCTTTCTTTCTTTTTTCTTTCTTTCTTTCGTTCTTTCTTTCTTTCATATATTTTCTATTGTGTATACACTGTCGTTTATTTGCGACTTTCTTTCATCCTTTTTTTCATTTTTTTCTATTTTGTATACACTGTCGTTTATTTGCTTCTTTCTTTCTTTCTTTCTTTCTTTCTTTCTTTCTTTCTTTCATGTATTTTTCTATTTTGTATAAACTGTCGTTTCTTTCTTTCTTTCTTTCATGTATTTTTCTATTTTATATACACTGTCGTTTCTTTCTTTCTTTCTTTCTTTCATGTATTTTCCTATTTTGTATACATTGTCGTTTATTTCCTTCTTTCTTTCTTTCATGTATTTTCTATTTTGTATACACTTTCGTTTCTTTCTTTCTTTCATGTATTTTTTTATTTTGTATACACTGTCGTTTCTTTCTTTCTTTCTTTCATGTATTTTCTATTTTATATACACTGTCGTTTATTTGCTTCTTTCTTTCTTTCTTTCATGTATTTTTCTATTTTGTATACACTGTCGTTTCTTTCTTTCTTTCTTTCTTTCTTTTTCTTTCGTTCTTTCTCTCATGTATTTTTCTATTTTGTATACACAGTCGTTTCTTTCTTTCTTTCTTTCTTTCCTTTATTTCTCTATTTTGTATACACTGTCGTTTATTTTCTTCTTTCGTTCTTTCTTTCTGTCATATATTTTCTATTTTGTATACACTTTCGTTTCTTTCTTTCATATATTTTCTATTTTGTATACACTGTCGTTTATTTGCTTCTTTCTTTCTTTCTTCTTTCTTTCTTTCTTCCTTTCTTTCATTTATTTTTCTATTTTGTATACACAGTCTTTCTTTCGTTCTTTCATATATTTTCTATTTTGTATACACTGTCTTTTATTTGCTTGTTTCTTTCTTTCTTTCATGTATTTTCTATTTTGTATACACTGTCGTTTATTTCCTTCTTTCTTTCCTTCTTTCTTTCTTTCTTTCTTTCATATATTTTCTATTTTGCATACACTGTCGTTTATTTGCTTCTTTCTTTCTTTCTTTCTTTCTTTCATGTATTTTCTATTTTGTATACACTGTCGTTTATTTGCTTCTTTCTTTCTTTCTTTCTTTCAAATATTTTCTATTTTGTATGCACTGTCGTTTATTTGTTCCTTTTTTGTTTCTTTCTTTCATGTATTTTCTATTTTGCATACACTGTCGTTTATTTGCTCCTTTTTTCTTTCTTTCTTTCTTTCATATATTTTCTATTTTGTATACACTGTCGTTTATTTGCTTCTTTCTTTCTTTCCTTCTTTCTTTGACGCTATTTGAATTTTGTTTATACCATAGTTTCTGTCTTTCTTTTTCATGCAATCTGCCGTTTGTTTGTTTGTTTGTTTGTCTGTGTCTTTCTTTCTTTCCCACTCGGCGTTCTGCTTCATCATTTACTTTCATTTTACTGAAGTTTCAGAAATTGCCTTTATTACTCTTATTCTTTAGTAAAACTTCTTGCGTCTATCTGCTTCATTCTTTTTATCATTCCCCGCTGTTCCGATTACATTTTAGCGAAATTTCAATTTCTCGTTCAGATGAAATCAAGAACTGTCCGTTCTTCGACACCAGATTTTTTTTCAGGGTGTGTCAGAAATGTCAGGTCGAGTTAACCGTAACGGAGTAAGTCAATCAGTACTTTATGCTACTCACGGTAAATATCTCTTGAGGATAGAAACTTGAAATTTATATCTCGTAATTACCCATGTATAATACGCATTTTTTTGTAAAAAAATAATAAGTAAAATCAGGGGTGCGTATTATGCACCGGTTCAAAAAAAAAATCTTTAAAAAATTGCTGTAAAATAAAATAAGAATTATCATTAAACTAAATTATTAGGTTGGTGCAAAAATAATTTCTTTTTCTCACATATGTTACTATGTGAGAAAACGAAATTATTTTTGCACCAACCTAATAGAATAATATTATTCTATGTTTAAAACTATTTTTTAAATAAGAAAAAGAAACGCTGGTCGTAATTAAATTGTAGAGGTACAATTTATAGGGTTTGATTATGAAACAAGGATTGCATATTATGCGTGAGTAGAAACATTTTTCAACACAATCAGCACAATTTTAGGTGTGCGTATTAATTAATGAAAGCGTATTATACATGGGAAATTACGGTATATATAACTTGTCCAACTGACAATTGAGAAACAAATCTGTAACACTGAAAGGCATATTTACTGTAGGCCATCTTAATTCACCAGGACAAAACAACCCCAGTCATTTAAAATCAGAAGCCATGAGAACGATTTCTGGTGTACAATCAGGTCATTCTTGACTGCGTACATCATTAGTAACTGGTAATTTATATTGGCGTTTAAGTGACAGTAATATCACCTCAATATTACAGCACTGTTTTCAGCAATTCTGTCATCTGGATGATTGTAACTCTTCTCTTGACTTCCATTTCCTCCAGTTATTTTCCTAAGCTTTTAGGAACCATTTCCAAGTCTATGACTGTCACAACTACCATCTTCATCACGTTCCACAATTTCCTTTGTTCTCTGGCAAACTCAAAATATTTTCTCATGTATTTTTGGCTCTGTGGTGCGCCGGAAGAGAGAAAAGCTACTAAGTGTAATGTATTATAATTATTATAAATTTAGAATCACATATTGACGTAATCAGTGAAAATTCTGTCCTTGAGTCATTGTATCAACAATGATCCTTGCAACTCAAAAACTTTTAGGAGAATTCTCGAAGATTAAAAGATGCCAGTTTACTGGAGGTCTATAAACTTGGTCATAATTCTAATTTTCCCGTGAGCGATTTTCCCAATTTTCTAGGTTGAGTTTCAAAAGCAGCCATTCATATAATCAAAATTTCCACATTACCCTTAACAAGGACGGAAACTCCCGCCATTACTAGAAAGAAAAATAACTTTTAGTAGTTTGCAGAAGTCTAGTTTCCTGAAAAACTGTTAAGATATAGATTTTATAAATGTTAACAACTAGTAACGATGAAATTGAAAACTTGAAGCTTTAGTAACATCAGCAATCCCGATTATCCCAAATGAAAATAGACAGAGGAAAAAAAAAGATGGATGACTGATGAAATTCTCGCCATGATGAAAAGAATAACAAGACATGGAACAGAATAGAAGACACTACTCAAAAAAAATCAGGAACAATTGTAGACACGCAAAATGGGAATGTTTCATCAATATAGCGCAGCAATATAAAGAATGACTATCACAGACAAAGCAGATATGAATAAAAAATGAGAGAACAGGACAAAAGACATGTTCATCATCAGGATGAATACAAATCCAATGATAGAACATTGATATTAGAGAAAGAAAAATATTTCAGAGATGAAACGAATACATCGGAGAACTCTTTCACAACGAAAGAGGACAGCCAGAAAAACACATAAATACCGAAATCGTAAAATCTGAAGTTGAATCTGCACTAACCAGACTGAACAGAAACAAAGCAGTAGGGCCAGACGGAATTGTAAGATGCTGGCAGCCTTAGATGTTTTCGGCATAGACAAGTTTATAAACAAAAAAATCGAATATATAACAGTGGTGATATACTAGAATATCTAAATAAATCTATTTAGCTCTTCCCTAAGAAGCCAAGTGTAAACGAATACGAACCCCCTGACAATCAGCCCAATGAACCACATAACAAAACTTATCCGAATATTAAGGAATAGTACGCACAGCAGAATCAGACCGGAAATAGGACAAGAACAATGCGGGTTCGTCAAGGAGACTGGGACAAGAAACACCCAGAATGTTATCAGAAAGAGCAATATAAATACAGAAGGTGTTTTATAGATTATTGTTATGGGAACTTACCCATAATAATAATGGACTATTCCTGACATTATAAATACTGCACCTCTCAAGAGGTATGAGGATATATTGTAAGACGAGGAGAGATAACTGAGAGCATATTGTAAGGACATTGGAATAGTGATACTTGTCGAGACAACATAGTTCACTCTAACCAAATCTGATAGTCATTACTAATACTTCTACTTCTTTGTATTATATTTCTGTTTGTAATATATCTTTGTATTCCAGACCTGTGTTCGTGTTATTCTTTCATTGGTTCTAACCTCGGACCATCACCGTGGTACAAGGAACTTGGACCATAACAATTATGTGTTCGATAAAGTAGGCCACAAAGATCTGTTGGGACTTCTTAGAAACCTTGACATGTTTGGGAAAGATATTAGAATAACCAAGAACCTATACTGGCAGCAAATCACCTGCATACGGATAGAAAATGAGTTTAACAAATATAAAAAATAGAAAGGGGTGTAAGACAAGGTTGTGACCTCTCACCAGATTTATTCAATGTATACAAGGAGGGGCTTCTGAGAGAATTAGAAGTCCTACCAGGATACAATATTGGTGGCCACAAGCTGAACAACATAAGATATGGCAATGACACAGGTGCTGATAGCTATAAACCATTCAGAAGAAGAAATGATAGAAACCATTCAGAAGAAGAAATGCTATAAACCATTCAGATCAAGAAATGCTATAAACCATTTAGAACAAGAAATGCTATAAACCATTTGCCACAAATAAATATGAACCATTTACCACTACAATGGGTATAAACCATTTATCACGCACAATAAAATATTTCCTGATTATTCCTTGCAGGCTTACGGTCAGATCACGTTGATGCACTGGTTCCCGTATGATCACCGAAGTTAAGCAACATCGAGCTTGATCAGTACCTAGATTGGGAACCGCTTGGAAATACCAGGTGTTGTAAGCTTGGGTGTGTGGGTGGTGTAATGGATAATGGCTTGGAATTGTTAATCGGAGAGCCGAGTTCCAATTCCCGTTAAGTTTGTTACATTCACTTATACGCAAATAACCTTAGCAAAGGTAGGTAGCCATTTCTTCTCTCCCCAGATATGGGTTAAACATTAAGATTTGTATCACTAAATCATTATTATCTCTAAAGAAAAAGAATTAAAATCTAAAAGTAGTTTAAAATAATCTGCAAATGGTTGACAATCTAAAAATGGATCAATCAATCAAATTAAAACTGAGCCTAGTTTTTTTAAAATTAATCTGCTTGATTTTTTTTCTATTTTCGTTGTCATCTATAGTATGATGCTCATTTAGAAGTCAATGAATTTGCAGAGTTTGAAGAATTTGATGAAGATAAATTTCTCCCAAATTTCAACTGTAGAGAGATGAGTTTTTTTTTTATACAATTGGTAACGGTCTGGAATTGTTAATCAGAAAACCAACTTCCAATTCCTGTTGGGTTCGTTATACTTACTTACACAAATACACTTGAAAAAGGTATGAATTCACCTCTTCTCCCTTCAACTATGGGTTAATTAATAAGACTTGTATCACAAAACAATTATCATCTATAAAAAAAAGAAGAAAAAACAACAAATTCTTACAATCTAAAAATATTTTCTGGCTTTATATAACCTGCAAAGGATTGATAAGCCATAGAAAACTAATCTGTTATGGTCCAGGTTAGGACCAATGAAGAACAACACGAACACAAGAGTAGAAATAACGAAGGTATATTACACGATGTCGAAGGTGTTAGTATGACTGTCAGTCTGGTTTGGAGTGAACTACTATCGGCTCGACTCGATTCGGTATCTAGCCCCCCCCACCCACGAGGGTTGCATGTGGCACAAGGCCGAGTTTAACGTGGGCTTCCCAAGCCCGTAGGTTCGGACAAAAAATGCCCGCAGATCCCGTATAAACGGGATCGGGTTGGTCAACCTCTCCGAACGAGACTCTGCCCTTCGGCGGAGCCTCGTCCGGGTTCCTCAGTATCTAGCCACCTCACCACGAGGGTTGCATGTGACACAAGGCCGAGTTTAACGTGGGTTTCCCGAGCCCGTATGCTCGGCAAAAAATGCCCGTAGAACCCGTATAAACGGGATCGGTTTGGTCAACCTCCCCGAACGAGACTCTGCCCTTCGGCGGAGCCTCGTCCGGGTTCCTCTCTGCTCAGAGGCAGAGAGTTCGACCGTCAAGGCGAGAAGCTCGGCTTGATTCGACCCTCTTTCTTGAGAGGCGTAATATGCATAGTGTTAGGAAGAGTTCATTCTGTTGTAGGTAAGGACCCATAAGGTAAGGACATAATCAATCGATCAAATTTAAACTGAACATAGTTTTTTTTTTTAAATTAATCTACTTGATTTCTTTTCTTTTCGTTGTCATCTACATTTTTCCAAGCCACATATTTATTTGTCAGTTCAAGAGGAATTATTTTGTCTATGTGTATGATATATACGACATGTAAATCTTACACTTGTTTTTTTGTTTTTTTTTGTCACCGTATCTCAGGAAATGGAGCTGTGTGTACGTGACTTGTTATTTGTGCTTGGTCTCCTCACCCTGCTGGTGCACTGTGTCAAATGCAATCAGTATGATGCTCATTTAGAAGACAATGAATTTGCTGAGTTTGAAGAATTTGATGAAGGTAAATTTCTTCCAAATTTCAACTAACTTTAAATACCTGCAAAGGGTTGAGAGGCCGTAATAAAATATTCCTTGCAGTAATAGAGGGATTTAGAAATACGAGGAACAATATAAAAGAGTGAAAGCTATTTTGTAACTTCAGTTTAAAGCATCAACAAAATGGTTAACATTTGGTAGACGCTGCTCATTCAGCCAAATCGTATCGATTGAAAAGAGAACAGGCCAATAACTAAATTAATGGAGGTGAATTTAAATCGACACATGACATGCATATGTCATCAAATTTGTATGAAATCAATTAATAAAATATCAATATTGACACAAATCCAGTTCAGAAAAATCTGGGTAATTGTTTAGCCAAGTGCGGATAATCAACTTGCCAAGAAAATTGGTACCGGTGTTAAATATTTAACTAACTTAGCCATGAAGAAACAAGGCTGGGAACTAATTAAAAAAATCCATCTACTATCAACAGTTGTGAATGTTTATATATATATATATATATATATATATATATATATATATATGTAAGTATATAAGTTTCCCCTATACATTTTTTTCAAGAGAAAATACTGTGAATTGGAGTTGCGCGCAGGTTTGTGCGTTGGCCGATCACAGCAGCACTTCAAAGATGTGTGCAGACGTGACATGAACCTGGCATACATCAGACCCCAACACCTGGGAAAGCATAGCAAACATTTGTGAAGCCTGGAGGACTGCTGTTTAGAATGGAAACAGAAAGTAGGGAAGACCAGAAAGATTAGCTTGCTGACAAGGAACCAGGAGAAAAAGGTCAGCTATAGTCACACACACATGCACGCACACACACACACACGCACGCACACACACACACACACACACACATATATATATATATATATATATATATATATATATATATATCGATGAATCAATTAATATATATATATATATATATATATATATATATATATATATGATATGATATAATGGAATATGCGTACACTTGTGTTCCCCCCTCACTGGAATATGATTGAATGGTGTCCGTCATAAATATCGACGGACATGTAGGAGAGCCTTAGTCTGAGAGCTAAGTCTATAACGACGCCCATGGAACTACGCCATTGTATATATCAATATATATACGAGCAGCGTCAAAGCAGCAACAGGACTGGTTACAAAAAAATTCATGTCAAATTAAAACTACAAGTTTTCCTCTTCTAAATGATCTCCTTCGAGTCTGACGCACTTTCCCACCTTTCTCTGCCACGCCTCCATGCACTACTAGAAGGATTCTCCCGGGGTTTTCCGAAGTTCTTTATGGCTTCCACATCCGGAAAACGGGTTCCCTTGATGACCTCCTTGAGCTTGGGAAAAAGGAAAATATCACGCGGTGTCAAGTCGTGTGAGTAGGGGAGGTTGCTCCATCACGGTGATGTTCATAAAGGAGACTTGTTTTCTGGATGTGGGATTCATCAATAGGGTCGTGACGATGAAGCTGCGAAGAATCCTTCCAGGAGTGTATGGAGGTGTGGCGGAGAATCCTTCCAGGAGTGTATGAAGGCGTGGCGGAGATGGATGGAAAGTGCGTTATACACGAGGGGGATAATTTCAAAGCGGAAACCTTGTAGTTTGCATTTCTCCATACTGCACCCCATGCACACTTCGCACACATCACTTTTCAGACAGCCACGCTTGAAATAAATTGTGGTCAATTAATCCTCACCAGTGTGTGAGAAGATAATCTAGCCGTAGTGAACCGTGGCAAATGAGAATTATGGACTGGTAAAAAGATGGCGGTTGTGTAGAGGATAAGGATATACGTTTCAATGGTAACCATGAACCCAACAGCAAGTCAAGAGATGCCCTATTGGTCGGTACTATAAATAGTGGTTGGGTGTGTTTTCTTTCAGGCAGTGGCAGGATGCATTTTCTTTCATTTCTTTCAATGGGAAACCGTTTTTTTGCTCAAGGATTATATAGTGAATATAAATGTTAATTTTTATCTGGTTCTCACGCACCCCTGAAACCCATTCTAGACCCTAAGGTTAGCTCTGGTCTAAAGTAATTTTGTTCTCATCACCCATCCAGATACATTTCATTTTCAGAGAACAATCTGAAATCTTTTAAAGAATTTCATGCAAAATTTCCATATTATTTGTTTTTTCTTTGACATCAGATACCAAAGACAATATTATACTAGTTAACAATGATGATCACTGCCGGGTACTAGAATTCACTTAATCTTTTAGTTCATTACTTCACCAAGGTCAATACATCAAAATCATTTTAAATCGGATCAACAGAAAAGCACGAAGAAAAAGCACGGCTGTGCTGGTAAGATGTAAGTAAAAACAAATGTAATATAAAATGTAAAAACAAATCTGTTAGAAAATAGTTTTTTGTTTTTAACCAAAGACTTCACTGAAGAAACTGAGAATAACAGAAAAGAACATGTAAATCACTTATTCTCATCAAAACATGGCAGAAGGCAAGAATTCTAAAAATCTTAAAAATCCTTCATAATTTGAGTCCCCATTTCTTCGTCACGCAAAGAGAATTTCAAATTTGTTGGAATTTATTTTGCGAACATAGCAAAGTGTTTAGAAAAAAATACATTAAATGATAAATCTTTATGCATGTAGTTTCATGGCTTTTAACCAAAGTTTTCTTTTTATCGCGATCACCCCAAACAAGAGAGTAAAACCACTAAGACACAAGGGGTTAGAGGGTGTGGCAGTATTAGAAAACAGAAGCATTAGTAAGGAAATGGACAAAAGATGATTAATTAAGTGACGTAGGTGTGAAAATGCTATCAGTGATGATGTGTCTACAGGTTGGCATTGGGGTTTATTGTAGGTGAGATTCACTTGGTGAGGTGGGGAATATATATATATATATATATATATATATATATATATATATATATATATATATATTGTAGGAATAACTTAAACGTTTCCTGAACATAACTTAAATTTTCTTAAGTCTTTGTTTCCACAATTTAGGGATTCTGATGCTGGTGGTGGGGGAGAGACAGAAACAGAGAGAGAAGTAAATATATATATATATGTGTGTGTGTGCGTGTATGTGTGTGTGTGTATGTGTGTGTATGTGTGTGTGTGTGTGAGAGAGAGAGTATAGATAAATATGAACAGACTGACATATATATGTAGATTAGAGTAGAGGAAAAACTTGAACGGTTCTTCTTTATCTTCTTGGATTTGGTCCTTGACAAATCGCCTTACGGGATGTATGAATCCCTTTGCTTCACCCATGATGTAGGTTAAATATTAGGGCTTGTGTCTGGAAAGATTATTGTTATTCCCCAAAAAAATTAAAAGAAAAAAAACAATTATTATCACAATCCAAAATATGTTTAGGCTTTTGGAGATCGATCGATCGATCTATCTATCTATCTATCTATCTATCTATCTATCTATCTATCTATCTATCTACACTTGTTTCTTCGTTATCTATCTATCTATCTATCTATCTATCTATTTATCTATCTATCATATGGATGTCATGCATGGCGCCAAACCCGTTCTGAAATATCTAAACTGTCAGTTGTATACAACCGCTTTCTAAGATCAAGGATTAGAAATGGCATTGAGCGATTGAAGCCTGTTTATTTTGGCGAAGATAATCCTTCTTCAAACTTTGTGACCTGGCGCTACAGAATCACAAAGAACTGTTCCCAGTGACAGAAACCAAATCAATTGAAGACATTCGACCAAAGCAATAGAAAGATGGATATAACATTTAACTCAATTGTTAACATTCTATCACAGTTTGTGACGATGCACGTAAAAAAACCCAACAAAAAAACTATTAGCCAAACAGGATATAAATCTAATTGAGTGAATTTGGAGTTTTATACAGTAAAAAAATAGCAAAGTCAGTTTGTGGAATGCGGTTCAAGAACAGTGAGATTCTCTGTATGTTGATTTTTTGCAGAAGCTGATATTATTGTTAAACAATTGAATGCGGTCACAGGTGGCCATATTGAATATAAAACTGCAGTGGCTCATTTTTTATTATTTGTTTGCTTTTAAAACTTTCTTGGCGCATTAATTTATAGTTATAGGCTAAAAATACACGATTCTTCATGGCCCATTTTTTTCAGAGGAATATGTGTCAGTCTTGAAATTAAAGCTTTTATACAAACATCATTTCCGTGTTTAAAATAAAACTAACAATATTTGAAACGACGTGAAGAACATGACTATAAAAGAGTGAGAGAGAGAGTGAGAGAGAGAGTGAGAGAGAGTGAGAGAATAAAATAAAAGAGAAAAATCAAATAAAACAGAGAATGGGAATCGGAGAGTGAGTGAGTGAGTAAGATACACAGAGAGAGAGAGAGAGAGAGAGAGAGGGAGAAAAGAAAATAATGAGTGAAAATCGAATAAAACAGAGAGTGTGAATCGGAGAGAGAGAGAGAGAGAGAGGGAGGGGGGTGAAAGAGAAAAGGAAATAATAAAAGAGAAAGATCGAATAAGAGTTTGAATGAAAAATCAGATGACAGAAAGAGAGTGGGTGAGTGGTGTGTGTGTGTGTGTGTGTGCGTCTCTCTCTCTATGTGTGTGTGTGTGTGTGAGAGAGAGAGAGAGAGAGAGAGAGAGGGAGAGAGAAAATGAAACAGTAAGAAAGAAATCGAATATAACAGAAAGTGAAAGAGTTTAATTTGCGCCTAGGTGCGCCGTTGCTTAAAAAGCTAGAAAAACACTGGGCTAGTTTATTAGGCTAAATATTTCAGAAAATAGACTTCGACCTAACTTACCTGTTGGATATGGACAATAGAAAGAGAACCACCTGCCTCGTAGGTTAAATAAAAGGTTCAGTTCAAAATTCACTGAAGATTACCCAGATGGACAAGCCCCTGATGAAGGCCGGAGGGCACAGCGGTTGAAACGTTGTGAAGATGACAACAAAGATGAAGACCGCATTTAAATAATGCCTAAATTGACCCTCCCCGCACTCCGCTTTAAAAAAAAAGCACATATATATGACAAATTTCAACTCTCAACATCTCTTTAAACTATGCACATGTATTGAGAGTAATGACGGTTGTTTTGCGATGTGGGTTCTGGTTGACTTCAGCCGAGAGAAGTTGGTGAGAAGGACTTATTTATAAAAAAAAAGTCATAGAGTTGCTTTTTAAAATTAGGGCGTTGGGGAAATTGATATGCTTAAAATTTAAAGATTGACAAAAAAGATGTTGAAGTCGGGAGTTGGGGGGGGGAACTGAAAATCGAGACAATTTGTCATAGAGAAAAAAAAATGTGAGAACAGAAAGGAGAAAAAAATTAAGGGAATAACGTGGTTTAGAGATTGAGAGAAAGGAGAAGTAAGAGAAAGACAGAGAATGAGGGAGAGGGAGAGAGATGGGGAGAGAGAGTGTGTGTGTGAGTGAAGCAGACAATAAAAATAACGAGAGAAAAATCGAATAAGACAGAGAGAGAGAGAGAGAAAGTGAAATAGGGAATAAAATAAGACAGACGAAATTGAATAAGATAGGGAGTGATAGAGTACGTGAGCGAGAGAGTAAATTAATAAGCGAGAAAAATCAGATCAATATAAAGAATGAGAGAGAAACAGAGAGAAACAGAGAGAAATTGAGTGACTGAGAAATTATGCGCGGAAAAACAGAGCAGACAGAGAGAGAGAGAGGGAGAGAAAGTGAGTGATAGAATAGAATTATAAGTGAGGAAAATCAGATCACACAGAGAGAGAAGGAGAGAGAGAAAAAGATAGAGAGATAGAGAAAGAAAGTGAGTGATAGAGAGAATAAAAAAAGTGAGGGAAATCAGAGAGTATGAGGAAGAAATTGAGTGATATGGAGAATAAAATGATGTGAGGAAAATCAGATAAGACAGAGAGAATGACAGAGAAAGAGAGAGAGGAAGAGAGAGGGAGGAATGAAATTAAGTGATAGAAAGAATAAAATTGTAAGTGAGGAAAATCAGATGAAAGAGAGAGAGAGAGAGAGAGAGAGAGAGAGTGAGTGATAGAATAAAATTTTAAGTGAGGAAAGTCGAATAAGGTCGTGAGAAATAAAGTGAAAAAAAGAATGAGATAATAAGAGAGAAACATCGAATAAGACACAGAGAGTGAGCGAGAGCAAGATTGAGTGAATGAGAGGGTGAGAGTGATAGTGGGCGTGAGAGAGAATATCATAATAAAAAAAAGAAAACAACGAAAGTAAATTAACTAGACTGAAGTCCGAGAGAGAGAGGGAGGGAACAGTAATGATAGGGAAAGAAAAAAAGAAAGATACAAAAAGAAAGAAAGAATTCTAATAGTGACGGATAATCTTTTTCACCAGGGTACTGTGTCCTCTTGAGTTGGTTTTTATTTATGCCGTCAATATTTCGTTGGTCACAGTTGGTGACGTTGCTAGTATTGCTGAAAACAATATCAAGTGTTTAACTTTATAAGACAGTGAATTTAAATTTTTCAAAAATCACCCTTGCCTTCTCCCTTTCAAAAAAATTCCCAAAGTTTTATCTCAATATATATATATATATATATATATATATATATATATATATATATATATATATATAGATAATATTAGTGGTAAATATACATATATATGCAAAATCCACAGGTGCATATATACACATGTATATTTTAGAATAAAAAAATTTCCGAGAGGATAAAATCCAGGTAGAACTCAATGTCCAGGACAGAGTAAGGATATAATAAAAAGGCTTAAACACTAATATTCCATGGTCATAATTTATTCCATTGGAATCGTAAATACGATCCAATTCATCAGACCTACAAATTCAAAAAGAAAACAGAAAAAAACCTACTCCGGAAATAAAAATAGAATTTAGAGAGAGTGTAATTATGAGAGAGTGGGACGAATGTTAGTTTATAAGAGAGGGCTATTTTAGTGGTAAATATACATATATATGCAAAATGCCATGGTGTGTGTATGTCACCTCGAAGTGTATCCTTATAATGTTTTAGACATCCGACAACAGTCATTTTCCCCCTTCCACTCACACCTAATTTTAAATAAAACTCTCTCTGTTAAACCCCTCTCTTATAAACTAACATTCGTCCCACTCTCTCATAATTACACTCTCTCTAAATTCTATTTTTATTTCCGGAGTAGGTTTTTTTCTGTTTTCTTTTTGAATTTGTAGGTCTGATGAATTGGATCGTATTTACGATTCCAATGGAATAAATTATGACCATGGAATATTAGTGTTTAAGCCTTTTTATTATATATATATATATATATATATATATATATATATATATATATATATATATGTTCATAGAATTATAGACGTTTAGAAATTATCATTTTGAATATCTCAAGAAAAATGTGTGTATCATTGATTCAACTCGACAGCTGTTGAAACGCCATTTTACTAGGCATATGCTAACATATATTTTGCAATGGGCTTACGCAAGTGACATCATTATGTAGTTTACACATCGTTTCCTTCTGCTCCTGATATACCATCAGTACGTCCTGTGGGGGTCTAATTCCACAAGCCCATTTCCTCATAATCCGTGCCAGATATTTAAATTGTATCTTCCTGATTATAAGTACAAGTATCGCATATATATATATATATATATATATATATATATATATATATATATATATATATATATATATATATATGTTTTAAATGTTAAAAACCTCAAGTGCAGTCAGTCACTCATTAATTAAATAATTAATTAGTACATTTATTTATTCAGTTAGTCAGTCAGTATATATCTATCTCAAGCTTTCTACATTTTGTATTCAATATCTGTCTATGAGATGGTGTGGATATGTGTGTGTGTATATATATATATATATATATATATATATATATATATATATATATATATATATATATATATATATATATATATATATATATATATATATATGCCGACTCTATGTAAAATGTGTTAATTTCTCTTGAGTGAACATGACACAATCTCGTATGCTAAATTTAGTGATACATTGGTTATTTCTGGGCTCTATTCTGAATTTCACAGCAGAATTATTTTTCCTAAAAGAACTTGGAAGTAAAACTAATAAGTTGCTTTGAGCAGACATGCCGGCCTGATCAGCAAACATGGCGACCTTATCAGCTTTTTGTACCATGACTCTAATGCAAATTATTATTGATTCTAATGCCATATTCTGATGTAGATTTCCAATAATAAGGTAAGAAAGAAATTCATGGAAGACTGAATAAAATTAGTATGCAATGCCATTGAAGTGGATATGTTTGAAAAAAAAAAAGAAAAGTTTTTGCATATTGATAAGGTTTTCTTTTTTTTGAAGGGAAATACAAAAAAAAAAAAAACAATCAATGAAAATAATATATATACGATGTAGGTACCTCCACTATTTCGGCATAAATTTTCTATATTTAAGTTTAAAATGAATTTTTAAAAATGAAAAAGCATTCTTGAAGATTTCATTTCAGCTTTAATTGAAAGTTTAATAATTAAATTTATGATTTCCATTAATTAAACAATTCTGGTGAATTTCAGATAGAAACTATATACATTTGATTGTGAAATTTTATTTCAAATTTTTAAATTTTCTTAAAATCGGCCATTTTCTTAATTTTAAGAAATTTGTAAACAAACACAAATTTATCGATTTTAAAAATATTTAAAAAAATTCTGAAACGTTATTTTATTAAAATTAAAAAATTTAAAGTTAAAGTAATCTAATTTGAAAGAAATATTACTTACTTATAGCATAAAAAAAATAATATATAACCAATTATTAACGATCGGTCCTGTTCATCCGATGCAACTATTGATGGATTGTTGAATGACGAAGCGATGACAGCTACTACGGATGACCATAAATGACATAATTTTTAAAAATCTGATTTAACGGTTTTTTGATGGGTTTTTAGTTACCAAGTAATTGTTAGAAATGAACATATTTTCTGCAATTTTTATTGACTTTTATTTACCTTTCGAATATGCAAAAATAAAATAATATACCATTATAGAAGTAATTTAATAATTTATTAAATGGTAATTTAATTATTTAAATCAAAATTAAATCTGACTTTACAATCCAATGTATATAGTTTATGTCTGATATACACCAGAATTTTTACTTAATGGAAATAATAAAATTTAATCATTAAGCTTTTAATTAATTCTAAATTTATGTTGAAATAGTAGAGGTACCTAACTGATTTATATTTTTTTTATATATTTTTCATTTTATTTCTAATTATTGTTAAAAGTAGGCGAACGCGGTTTTTCGTTTTTAACTAGTACTTTTTAAATATTAACATTTTTATTCAGCAATTATGTACTATTTATTTATTTTTTTATTTCATACTTTCTTAATTAGACAATTGTTTAAACCCTAACCCTAACCCTTACTTTTAAAATTTGAAAAGAATTTCTGGAAACACGTTAACGATGTGAATCTGAACTGGACAGAAGAGAAATAACCAGACAACACAAATCACGTGAACTTTTTAAGGATTATGTCGCGTATACATTTCCATACATAGAAATTATGAACGTTTTTCAATAAAAATTTCTTTTTAAAATTATTTTAAAAATATTTCTGTTTAAACGACTGTTATGTGCTTTTCAAAGTACGATTCGTAAATTTACATTTTCATTAACGTTATCATTGCATTGCGTGTTTAAAAGAAATAAAGAATTTTAAACGATTTTTGAAGTATTAAGACGTTAATGAAAAAAATTATAAAAACGGGGAAAAAATTTGCAAAAAATACATTATTCATCGAAAAATTTTTATTTCTTCACAAAATAATGTCCTTAGTATA
>OZ010584.1:74351138-74513638 GCA_963932145.1 Acanthosepion lycidas | reverse complement strand
AATGATTTGTTTTTTTACGGTTTATCAACCCATTGTGGGTTATTTAAAACCGAAACATATTTTGGATTGTAAGAATAATTCTTTCTTTGTGAGCTCTTTAACAATTTTTGAGAGTAACCATGGATT
Organism: Acanthosepion lycidas; assembly: GCA_963932145.1. Taxonomy (NCBI): domain Eukaryota; kingdom Metazoa; phylum Mollusca; class Cephalopoda; order Sepiida; family Sepiidae; genus Acanthosepion; species Acanthosepion lycidas. Next base: position 74,513,512 of record OZ010584.1, on the reverse strand, counting down.
TTCTTGATACAAGTTTTACTATTTAACCCATAGTTAAGGGGACGAGAAAAGAGTCATACATTTTCCAAGAGTATTTGCGTGTAAGTAAATGTAACGAATCGGACTGAAATTCGAACTTGGCTCTCGGAATTCTCATCCTGCAGAAAATTAGGAAAAATGGAAATGATAACAATAACAGAAATAATAATAATAATAATAATCAACAAAATGATTGACGTAAGTCTCCCATAACAGCAATTCCAGAAAAATACTATTTAAGAAAAGTAAAAGAAAAGACATAGGGTATAACAATATGTTTATAATATTTAATACAACAACAACAACAACAACAATAATAATAATAATAATAATAATAATAATAATAATAATAATAATAATAATAATAAACAAAGTGACTGACTATTTACACTATTTAAATTGTTAGGACTGTTGCCCACATCTTTATTGTCATATTTCCGACGTTTCGGCCGTTGTATCACCCGGCCGTCTTCAGGTGATATTTGTTGGAATTTCAAACCGCCCCCAAGGACACATGGCCCAGTGAATAAAAAGCGTTGGTTGATTGATCCAAAAAGTGACTTGACCCAAAGATCTGTGAGTTCAATCCCTGACCACAGCAGAGAGAACAACAACTTGGAGAGTTGTGTTATCAAATGGGAATTAACTAAAACTGGGATTATCCGAAGGCACGTGGAATTAGAACAATGTAACTCCGTGGACTAAATAGAGGGTTCGATTCGAAATTCCTACAATTATGACCGGAAGAAGGCAGGAGCGTACAACGGCCGAAACGTCGTGAAGATGGTAATAAAGATTAGGACAATAGTCAGGACAATGTATAATAGTGTAAATAGTTACAATACCTGATCCCAGAAATATAGACAAATATTAAAATGATTGACAACAACAACAATTCCAGAAGAGTAAGATTTAAGAAAAGAAAAAGAAAAGATACAGTATTTAATGACGTTTAACAATAGGTAAAATAATAATAATAATAATAATAATAATAATAATAATAATAATAATAACAAAGCTAATCGCCCAAAGATCATTTTTAGAGACAGAAAACAATTGCTTCCTTATTGCCTTCTTATTGATATGGAAGTCCCTACAGACTGCAATGTATCTTTGAAGATCTTCAAAAACTATCAAAATACAAAAACCTTGAAATCGAAATCTCAAAAATGTGGCACACGTGAACATAAACAATTCCTATTGTAGTTGGAGCCCTCGGATTGATTGGAAAACGTTCCAATAGACTCATTGAAGGAATTCCTGGTAGCCCATGCCTTAAAGAAATACAAAAAAAAAATGTTCTCGCGAGTACAGTCCACACCTTAAAAAGGACTTTATGTAAAATATATGTGATTTTTTTTTAATTGCTCAGTGGAAAATGTCATGATGCTATATCTGGCCTTGGGTCTCTGGTCAGAACTCGGAAAGAAATTAATACACACCAGAAATCAAAGGAAATAATAATAATAATAATAATAATAATAATAATAATAATAATAATAATATAATAACGCACTTAAGTCACCCAGCCGGAGTGCAGTAGGAAAGAATTGCTTATGGAAGGTAAATGCTTAAAAACTTAAGAAGACAGGTTCTTTTTTTTTTATCCGTTCGATGTAGTGAAGAATTAATCAACCGAGCTAAAGAGCACGAAATAAATGTGCAGCTAGAAAGGGAGATTGTGTTGCCTCAGCTCTGACTCGATGGGTTTGTGAGGAATGTGGCTATATCTGTTTATTAAAAGCTGGATTGAAAAGTCACATTAGGTGCTTTGTGCAAGGGCATCAGCTGACCCCCGTTAACTCCTGTACCATAATAATAAGAATAATACTTCCTGGTAAGAAATTTGATGATTTTTACATTTATTTCTATTGTTTGTAAATTCAATTCATTCTCTGGTATGAATGCATTAAAACAATCAAATTGTTGGTAAGGAAACACATTTGTAGATTCGCTGAGCCCAGATAGATTTGGTAATATTGTAAACTCACGACCATCAGTAGAATACTCCACACCCACCTCTTACTACTACTACTACTACTACTACTACTACTACTACTACTACTACTACTACTAATAATAATAATAATAAAGGTATACTTTTTCTGTATCGCAACGAGTCTACTGAAAACAATAAATGTTATCTTTCCCGCCCGCTGTTTCTACATTTCATGACCACATGTTTGATGAAAGTAAATCATATGGAAAATAATAAAATTACACATTCACGGAATTTGTCTACAGACGAATGATAAATGCATTAATATTTTATCGAAAAACATGCGGTTTACCATAGGTTTCAATTGCAGTACGCGGTCAGCCATTAATTTTTATCATGGTATGTGACCTACAGTTTATTAATAAGTATGTTTTGCTTGGTATTGACAGTTTATTAAGAAATCAGTTTATTTTAAGGAGAATCAATGCTAGATTAAGTAATGTACGTCAAAGGTTGATAGAAAATTTTGTTGTGTACACAGAAGAAATTGTAATAAATTGACATTGAATGAAATTGTAATAAATTGACATTGAATAAAATTGTAATAAATTGACATTGAATGAAATTGTAATAAATTGACATTGAATGAAATTGTAATAAATTGACATTGAATAAAACTGTAATAAATTGACATTGAATGAAATTGTAATAAATTGACATTGAATGAAATTGTAATAAATTGACATTGAATAAAACTGTAATAAATTAACATTGAATGAAATTGTAATAAATTGACATTGAATGAAATTGTAATAAATTGACATTGAATGAAATTGTAATAAATTGACATTGAATAAAACTGTAATAAATTGACATTGAATGAAATTGTAATAAATTGACATTGAATGAAATTGTAATAAATTGACATTGAATAAAACTGTAATAAATTGACATTGAATAAAACTGTAATAAATTGACATTGAATGAAATTGTAATAAATTGACATTGAATGAAATTGTAATAAATTGACATTGAATAAAACTGTAATAAATTGACATTGAATAAAACTGTAATAAATTGACATTGAATGAAATTGTAATAAATTGACTACCGACATTAACACTGATAATTCAACTTCCATTACAAGCCAAAACAAAGAAAGAGTGAATCATCTCTCAAAGACTATCCCATCAAGATCATGATCCCGAAACCCGTAATCTTGTCTGGTCGTATTTGCGCTTCATGTAATACAGCCATAGCAACGCTCGGTGTGCCGAGGTTAGATAACCTGAAATAGCCGATCCTTTCTCACGCACGTTTTGAAACCAGGGTTGTTCTCCAAGACTTTCTGACACCTAAGGTTAGAGAACCAAGTTTGCCTTGCTATTTAACTCATAACTGGTTGAGAGAAGAGACAGGTTGGTGCCTTTCGCCACTGGTGCGAAAGTGAACGAAACAGACTCGCCCAGTACTTGAACTCTGTTCAGCGATTCAACTTTCAGAGCCGAGATCCATTACACTACCTGCTCGTTCCAAGACCAGCGAATATCAGAAATATATTAGGGTAGATTTCGAAAAAAAAAAAAGCTTTAAATCTTGGCTGTCTGGGAGATGTCTTCGGGGATCGCGTGAAACCTGCCATTTCAGAATCTTCTGAATGAGACCCGAATAAAAAAGGGACTTGTTAAATTAAAACAAACCTTAAATCATAGATCTGCTGTAAAAAAAAAAGTAGCATATACAGTGTAATCCGGATATAAGAGACCCTGATATAAGAGAAACCCGGATATAAGAGAGATTTTATATGGTCCCAAATTAGAGCCTGTGTATATATAATAGACCAAACCCGGATATAAGAGAAACCCGGATATAAGAGACCTTCTCTCCGGTCCCGGGTTACACTGTAACAGCTTGTTTCACTATACTGCCTGCCAAAAACAAAATTGTTTTCTGCCAAGTATGTCCCATCAGAAGCACTTGCACTCTCGACAAGCCTCCATGCCTTGAACGTCTTTTGGGGGTGCAATTTCACTCTAGATCTCAAGTAGAACTCGTATATACAATCTATTGTCAAAGATGCTGGAAAAATGATCAGCTCATTCTATCGCGCTAATGTATCCTTTCTTTTTTTGCCAAGAGTCAGGTTAGACTTTACTTCGATGTGGTGTAATGATTAGCACGCTTGTCTTGTTAGATCAGTTAGTACAGAATAGAGAGTTCGATTCTTACTGGATGCTCCATGCTTTCGGCCTTGTTCCACATCTGAGCTACGCTTAGAATATATTTTAGGTTGCAATTGTTGTATGTTTACACAATACATCCCGAGTCAGATTAGACCTAAAATGGAGTATTGCTGACATTTCTGAGCTAGAGTTGCCCAATACTCTCTGTCAAGTTTTTATAAAGTATAGAACTGATTATCAGGCTATTTTTTTGTTTATTTTGGGAATAAAATTGAAAAAGATAGTTGCCAGCACTTGCTAACACAGATTTCAACTCATCTGAGTGTATCATCAATTCCTTAAGTTGGAGCCATCTCTCAAGAAACCATGTCAGACGCTGAAGCACACAAACGGAGGGATGAAGAGTAAGGAAGGGTTTTAAAAATGAGTAACAGGCACAGTGACAAATATTTTGAGTTTTGGGCATGGAATGAAAAAAACATATGGGAAAATAATTATCGACAACGTAGACTAGCAGACATTGTCAGCGATGAAATTGACAGATATATTCTACAAATATTTTCCTAAAACAGCACAGATTTGAGCGCAAATCACCTACGTTTTTTGTTTGAATCATAGGATATACCACCAAATAGTTACGAGAAGTTAAGCAAGAAATAGTGAAGAGGAACAAATTAAAAAACACAGAAAGTCTATAAACATGTATTTGAGCGTATCTTTTTTTTCTCTCTCTGTCTAGTTCTATCAACCTATGGAATCTCGTTTCATATGAGTAAGTACATAAAGAAAAACGGCGTATAACTTACCTAACAAACTTGTATAAATGGTTAGCAGAACAGGAATTAAAAGTGGTAACGAGAAGGTAAACTTTACTAAGAGTTAAAAAGAACAGGGAATCGTGGCGAGCCATGATCGTCTATGTGTTGAAGGGGCATGACACATGGAAAAAGAAGAATCTCACTTTCTCTACAGTAATATCTATCTATCTATCTATCTATCTATCTATCCCAGTCTTTCCATATCTATCTATCTATCTATCTATCTATCTATCTATCTATCTATCTATCTATCCCAGTCTTTCCATATCTATCTATCTATCTATCTATCTATCTATCTATCTATCTATCTATCTATCTATCTATCTATCTTTACGGTTTTTCAGGTAGGCATGGAATCGTTAATTTATTGAAAATTCGGATGCACGCGTCATCTCCCCTTGAATTCGGAATTATATTAGCGACTGGTTTAAAAGAGTCGAATGCACGTGATACCCGATGTATCAATGAAAAACAAACGACACAAAAATATTTCCTTCTGCTTTTTCTCTGTATCACATTCTCTGACGAAGCTTTAATAAAAGTGAAACATGTTTCATTAACAAACATTTCCTATTTGTTATCTATCTATCTATCTATCTATCTATCTATCTATCTAATATATTAGTGTATTGATCTATCAGAATAGAACCAAATATACATGGAATGATTGATGAGTAGCTTACTAACGATTACTCTCTGGAAGATGCCATATATAATTATGCATAAGTTTGGTTTGTGCAATTCTTTCTGAAGGATAACAGTTTTCAATTGGGGTATTCAGTTTCACATTTTATTGTATTTTTAAACCCGACGGTAATTTTTGAATAAAACCTAATAAAAATTGAGTACTACGTACGAATAATTGTTACGTTCCCTAATACATTTCTACATCAATTTAATAGAAAAACAAACAATAGTTTTTTATTAACTGGTAGAAAAAGTAATTATGAACAATCTGATCTGTAAAGAATAATAAAAAGGATATTTTTATTACGGATTCCAGAAAGATATTGATCATTACATTCAAAATGGTGGTCTGATATTTTGAAAGATAATGTTCCGTTAAGCAGATATCCAGTAGCTTCAATATATATTATACAGAACAACTTCTGAAAAATCCAAAGAGTCTATCTTTTTACATCTACCTTTCTTTCTTTCTTTCTTTCTTTCTTTCTTTCTTTCTTTCTTTCTTCATAGCTGTCTATATACCTGATTATTTTTGTTTGTTTATCTATCTATCTATCTATCTATCTATCTATCTATCTATCTATCTATCTATCTATCTATCTATCTATCTATGTGTCTGCCGAAGAGAAAAAGTCTAGAGTCAAGTATATACATTTATACATCAAAGGAATGAAAGAGATATCTTTCAAGATGTTAAGAGAGAAAAGGACGTTGCAGCGTAAACTAAATATGAATAATAACTTTTACAATACACGCACGCATATGTATAACATATATCTAAATAAGTAAATATATATGTCAGTATGCATGCATTCGTGTAATATGAAGTCAGGCACCCTGAGAATCACATATATAAAGATAATTATATAAGCAAATGTCTGCATACTGACACACACACACACACATATATATATATTGTATAGATATGCTGAGTAGAAACATACGTACACGCAAACACATAAACGACAGATATGAAACCAACACTAACCATGCAGTTTTCATTTCTATAACCACAGTATCTATCTTTCTCAGTCTATTCGGTATCTATCTATCTATCTATCTATCTATCTATCTATCTATCTATCTATCTATCTATCTATCTATCTATCTATCTCAGTCTATTCAGTATCTATCTATCTATCTATCTATCTATCTATCTATCTCGGTAAATACTGTATATACTCGAGTATACTACGAGTTTTTATGATCAGTCTTTTACGTAAGGAATAGGAAGTGCTCTATACACAGCTTATTCTTTTTAAGAGGTAAAAAATCATGCATTTTCTGTGGCCACTTGAACAGGAACATTTTTTTTCTAAAGGGGTTAAAATCCATGTCAAAAATTTCAGAGGTCGAACTATATATGAAGTCGGCTTATACTTTGGCTTATACCGGAGGTCAACACCAAGCAGCAAGCTATCGAAGCCTATTACGAAAATGGACTTTCAAACAGAATTTGAATGAGAAGTTACCAGATTCGCATCATCTCTCGAAACGGCGAAGTCAATTGGTCACCACGATCGTGAGACTTGACGCCTTTAGATTTCTTCCTTTGGGGGTCATCTCAAAAGTAAGGTCTATGCCAACAAGCCAAAAACAATTCAACAGCTGAAGGATGAGATAATAAGGCATATTGGTGAGATCGGGGAGCAACTATGCAGAGACGTCATCAAAAATTTTGACCATCGAGTGGAGGTGTGACGCCGAAGCCTTGGCGGACATTTGGGCGATATTATTTTTCACACATAATTGCCATGACTTAAATGACACGATCTAATAGAGAAATAAATAAATTTTCACCAATAACACTGATTTATTTACTGCTGACTTTGATCCGTCTTAATGAAAACACCCTTTATATATATATATATATATATATATATGCAGAGAGAGAGAGAGAGAGAGAGAGAGAGAGAGACATGCTATAGATTACAACTACAGAAATATTTTGGATATTAATATGCTATAGCAATTAAAAAAAGGAACGTTTTCACGCGACCAGCTTACCAGCCAGTGAGGGTTGGTTGTGGGGAGATGAAAATATGTTCAATGATTGCCTGCTGTTTGCCGGTATCATGTCTGCTTTGTACTATGCGTCTATAATCAATGAATTCAACAGGCTTTACTTCGACGAACTGCAGTTCTCATTAAAGAATATGTGAGAAATGTGGCGAACGACAAAGAAAGACGATTGGATGAAAAACACGTGGAAAGCGCTTGTTGGAAGAACGAGGGAAACACGTCGAGAAGGAAAACTGAAGGAGGCGGAGAACGTACAAGAAATTTGATCGGGGGATGAATAGAAGACTTTATAATAAGAATCTAGATAAGAAAGATGGTATTTTTTTTTCATAGGATTTATTATTTTTTTCTTTGCCTTTTTTTTTAGCACAATTTCTTTTCAAGGCGTAAGCGATGGTGACTTTTACGAAACTTCATTTTGTTTACTATCTGTGAATGTCCAATCATTCTTAGGAAGGATAGTGGAGTGGTTTCTGGTATATAATTTGGAGTTTTACTTCCTCTAGTAAGGTTGCCAAGCAAGGCTATAGAGACCAGTCTACCCGGTTATTTAACCCATACCTAGGGGGAGAAGGAAAAAATTCATGCCTTTTTTCAAGGGCATTTGTTGGAAAGTGAAAGCAAGAGACCAGTACACGTCGATATCCGTTACACTACCCGCGCAACCTCGAAGATTCGTAATTATATATTGAATGATTGAAAAATCTTTTTTTTATACGTTATTAATTATTATTTTTTACTAGTCAGATTTTCAAAGCCCTCTTTTCTCTGATCTTTCATTTACTCCCTCTGTTTTATCAGCTATTTTATATATGCAGCATTTATTATTATTATTATTGATTCTTCTTCTTATTTATTATTATTAATATTATTATTACTATTATTATTAATTATTATTATTAATTATTATTATTAATCATTAATTATTATTATTATTACTTATTATTATTAATTACTATTATTAATTATCATTATTATTACCCATTTACTCGTTATATATTCTCAACATTTTATATTTGCCCAGTTTTGTGTTCAAACCTAAAATAGCAATTCCTGAAGAAGTAATGAACATTTTAAATTTATTAATCCAACAGATTTTATCGCTTTAAACGTTATTATTAATTATTATTATTATTATTATTATTATTACTTACTATTATTATTTATTATTAATTAATATTATCATTATTTATTAATTACTATTATCATTATTTATTATCATTAATTGTTATTATTTATTATTTTTTATTATTAATTATTATTATTAATTATTACTATTATCATACTATCGACACCATGCTCTTTTATATGAAATACAAGTACTGTCTAAAATACTCATATCAGTAGGAATTTTTCAACTGCTAAAATAAGATGAAATCATTTTATTTTATTCATGGACTACAGAATATTGCACATTTATAAATCTACCATTCTTCCGTGCATTGAATATTGCTGCCATATCTGGTCGGTTGCTCCTGCTCTATATCTCAAGAGTATTGACAAAATTCAAAGAAGGTTTTGTGATGTAATCGATCCTGACTTGGTATATCGACTTCAGTCATTTTCTCATCGACGTGACGTGATTTTCCTCTGTCTTTTCTCCAAATATTTTCATGGCAACTGTTCTGATGAGCTTTTTTCCCACTAGTGCATGGACTTTAAACGTGCTACTAGATTGGCAACTAGGTCTCATTGTTTTACTGTAAAATCGCGTCACTTCTATTCTAAAAGTTTCTTTTCTCCCACTCCTCACTTGTGTATTTCTTGCTTCCCCTGTCACTTACAATCTTCAAAAATCTAAATGCAACGCTAATCACCATCTTCTGTCTTCATGAACCCTTTTCCTTTATTATCATTTCCTTACTCCTTCCTAATAAAGTCTTCTCACTCTCTTTCACTCCCTGTAATTCCCTGCGTCCTAGTAGCATTATGGCATCGCTTAGAGTGAAACGATAAAAAAATTGTGATTTCCTTATAGGGAAACATTCGGCATTTATTGACCCGTGCTACTTTCATTTGAAATATATAAAATATTTTTCTTAAAATAATTTTTCAGGAAAATAGATTTCTCAAGACCACTGCTAGTGTTCTTTCCAGTACTGAAGGCGGTTTTCTTCTTAACCTTTTGTTTGAAGTAGTGTGGATGATCAATATTATGATTCTGTTATTATTTTCGCTTTGAGTTACATGTGCTATCCATTTTAGTCGTTGCTGTTGCTTGAAGTCCCCCAAGTGATTGGTTTTTCTTATTTGGCTTCTGTTATTTGCTTGTGGTTCTGTAACATCAGTCCACAAGGTTCGAAGAAATATGGTCCTCGTTACGATCTTATCTCATTTTCTAAATTTTTTTAAAACCTGATCCATACACCGAAGCATTTGAATTGTTTAGTATTTTTAATTTCCACATTCTGAATTTTTATGATGATTTCAGGCTACCACCATTGTTTTCATTCCAATTCCAGAACATTGACAACTATTTACATCGCTTTTAAATTGTATCATGTATACTAAGTAATGTAGAGACGATTTAAAGTATACAGAGGAACATGCGTTCGTTATATTCAAATACAACATCATTGTATATAAGTCACTTGGTTATCCACATGATAAAGATTTACATAGTATTTACAGAGAACGTTAGAATGTTTTTTTTTTATTAATTGGGCAGAATTTTATCACTTTAAACGTTATTTTTGTGGATACTCATATTTGAATAGACGCCCGTTTATTTATTAAACAGTATATTTTATTTTCGTTTACGGGCCTGAATAGAAAATCTTATTAAGTTATTTTTCATCTCCGAGCAGAATTGATTGAGTTCAAAATACCGTATAGTTTCCCCATCAAACACCCTCTTCCATTTACACAATTTTTCTGTGTATTTTATTACATTTTTACATTATATTATATAGTCTTTAAGTGAAACACTTCTCGTTATATATTCTCAAAATTTTATATTTGCCCAGTTTTGTGTTCAAACCTAAAATAGCAATTCCTGAAGAAGTAATGAACATTTTAAATTTATTAATCCAACAGATTTTATCACTTTAAACGTTATTTTTAGTGGATACTCATATTTGAGTAGACGCCCCGTTTATTTATTAAACAGTATATTTATTTATTTTTGTCTACGGGCCTGAATAGAAAATCTTATTAATGAAAAATATTCCCCCTCCAGCAGTATCTGAACCTGCATCTCCCTGGGTAGAGTTAACGATCATTAAATCCGACGTGCTTAAACTGACTCTGCCACGATGAAGGAAGACTAAATAGTGCCTTAAAGAGAAATCCTTCTCGTCATAAATTCAAGATTTCAAATCTGCCAAGTTTCGTATCCAAACCCAAACAAAGCAATTTCTAAAGAAGTAATGACATTTTTTATTTATTAATCCGGCAGATTTTATGATTTTAAGCGTTATTTTTACTGGATATTCATATTTGAATAGACGCTCGGTTTATTTATTATACAGCATATTTCATTATTTTCGTTTACGAATTTCAACATTCGTGAAAACGTATTAAAGAAAATATGCGCCCTCCAGCAGTATCAGAAACTGCAACTCCCTTCGTGGAGTGAACGGTCATTAAATCCGACGTGCTTAAACTGACTCTGCCACGATGGAGCAAGACTAAATAGTACCTTAAAGAGAAACCCTTCTCATCATAGACTCGAGATTTCAAATCTGACCAGTTTCGTATCTAAACCCAAACAAGGCAATTTCTAAAGTAATGGAATTTTTATTTATTAATCCAACAGATTTTATCATTTTAAGGTTTATTTTTTTTACTGGATATTCATATTTGAGTAGACGCTCGGTTTATTTATTAATCAGTATATTTCATTATTTTCGTCTACCGGCCTCTCGAACATTCAGACCGGTAGACGAAAATAAATATATTTACAGATCACGACATATATCAGAGAGATGAAATTTAAATATTTATTATTGCATTATTCTTAAATTATAACACATCAGCAGATAGTTTATTAATGTCAGTAACCGAGTACAAATAGTTATTAATTAAAAAAAAATTAGTAATTAATGTATAATAATATCCATAACTACATGTACAAGAATGTCGTTTCTGAAAAACGTTAAAAGATAACCATGAATATGTAAAAAAATGCGTATAGTGTCGAAAATTCTTTTTTCCACAATATAGCTGTTTGTGTTATGTTATAATGCTTATATAAACAATAATAATACTGAATAAATTTTTTTTAAACATTAAAGTCTATTTGATCACATCTCCTTAATAAATAGAATAATTTAGAGATGCTTTAAATTATATGGAAGGATGTACGTATATGTGAATATGACATTATTTATTATATGTGAATACGACATTATTTATTATATGTGAATATGACATTATTTATTATATGTGAATACGACATTATTTATTATATGTGAATACGACATTATTTATTATATGTGAATATGACATTATTTATTATATGTGAATACGACATTATTTATTATATGTGAATATGACATTATTTTATGTAAGAGACTTATACCGTTATGCTCCTGCGGAATATGATATTCGCGGGTTTTTCCTATGATCAATTCCCGCGGATAACGAGGGATAACTGTATTCCATTTAATAATTGGGTACTATTTGTGTACAGTTATTTTTCCCCAGATTAAAACAAATGTAACAATATTATGTTTCAAATTACACACACTTTTTCCAATGGTAAGTTAATGTCATAGAATTATTTATTCATTGCCCCGTTTTTTAATGATGACGTCATTAAGAACGACATTTATTTCTGGGTAATTAAAAAAACGGATGCTTGGTTGAAATAAAGAAACAGAGTAAGAAAAATAATCTTCCCCTCCAAAAAACTAAAAGCAAAAAAACCAAACACCCACACAAAGAGAGGAAATAAGAGAACAAAAGCAACGCGACTTACTCTCTGTTCTTGGCGTGCAGATAAGCCGGAAGCTGCCTCCTTCTACGAGCGGATGTACTGCTCACGATGGCCGCTATTATCAAAATGAATATTGCACCTTTCAGCGTTAGGTCCATTGCTATAAGACAAAACAAAGAAGATTTGTCCGCTTGGTCAAAAGTATATTGATTTAGAAACTATAAACAATGGATAATGTATTCACAAAGAAATAAAGATCTAGAAAATTAAATAAATACAAACATTATTATTGTCATTTTCAAAAAGAAAATATTCAGGTGTTTAGAAAGTATTTACGTTTTGCCAGAAAAAGAATATAAAAGCAAATGTGAGTTAAATTTATTTAATTATTACGCTATTCAGAAAGTAGTTAAGTTTTACCAGAAAGGATATAAAAGCAAATTTGAGTTAAATTTATTTAATTATTAGGGTGTTCAGAATGTAATTATGTTTTAACAGAAAGGATATAAAAACAAATGCGAGTTAAATTTATTTAATTACTAGCTTAAAAGCCGTCATATTGTGCGGTATTAAAGCGAGCTTCTGCAGAGGGCCTCTTGATTTATGTCTCCTCCATCACAATGGGTAGGGAGGAGTAGATGGGACAGGCAACAATAAACTACAAAGAACTCAAAATTGATCGCTGCATTTAAGTATTGCATTAATATTTAAACTTATCTTTTAAAAGTTCAACGATAATTTGTCTGTCGATACTTAATTTAAAGACAATTTGATGTACTTTCTCTACAAACAATTATTTTATTTCATGGGTGACTTTCTCTGGGTTTTAAAATTAATTTCGATTATTCCCAAACTTATTTCTAATTTATAAAAAGTGTTATCGTACGAAAAAATTCGTCGCAAAAAATCATGTAAAAAAATAGCTGAAAACAATTGCAGTAATGAAAATTTAGGAATCCAAAATTTCAGTATTGCAGGTCCGGATTCGATTGATTTAATTTGTTCATGGAGTCGGCCTGATTCCAAAATGGTTGGATATCTTGGACTACAGCCTCTAGGATTAAAGTTTAAAAAGCGTGACACAGTGACACATTTGTATAGATTAGCGTGATCAGAAAGTAATTACGTTTTACCAGGAAGAATATAAAAACAAATACACGTTACATTTATTTAAATATTTATGAAGAAATGTATTCATTTTCAACAAATAGCAACGTGAAAGGAACTTTTCGATTCCACGTTTAAAAAAATTGGGGTTTTTTCTTGAAAAAAATATTTAAGTGATTTATTTCAACATCGTTGTTTCTGAATGTTCTAACACATGAAATGTGACCAGTGATCGAAACAAATGAAAATCCGTAGGTGCTAAATTTGGTAAGTATGGTGTCTCAGATGGAGAACAGCACCATTTCTGTTTACTAAAGGAGAATGCTTTTCGTTGTAATGCTTCATTTACCCGATCAGGTTTCTGGCAATAAAATTTTGTAATGATGGTTCTTCCATGTTTTTTTTTGTTCGCGATGGACGATACCTTTCATACACTCGACACAAAGTAAAGACTTCGGTGAATTGTGTCCTCCTGGATTTGGCGCTGATACTGGTTTCTAGTTTTGTGATAAGCAGTTTTTTTTTCTACTGACATGCAAAACCCATTTTTCATCTCCTATAATAATGCTAAGCAAAAATGATTGGTTAACATTACTATTAGGTTCGTGCAAAAATAATGACGTAATAATATCGTTTTTTGACGTTAAAAAATACGTCAAAAAACGACATTATTACGTCATTATTTTTGCACCAACCTAATAGTGAAAAGATATGGGTGGATATTATGCTCGGTTCTCGAGGAATAGCTTATGAGGAACCCAAATTCCCTTTTCACGATTAATCTTTGAAATGTTCTATAAACAAAGCTCTTGAACAGAATACAAAAGAGTTATAAAAATTTGGGATATGTTAAGTTTTTTATTCTCCCATAAACAACACACGAACCATATTTTCGGGTTTAAAAACAGTAAAATGTTTAAATTTATCCATTAGAAGTCATCTTATTGAATCAGCTATATCACGATCCAGTTCGATTAATCAAAAATGTATTTTTCATAATATATTACCTTGTATATGGGTGGGGTGTAAAGGATAACGGCTCGAAATGAGAAATTGGATAGCGAAGTTTGAATTCTAGTCTGTTTCGTTACATTCACTTACGCGCAAATACCCTTGCGAAAGGTTTGAATCCATCATTTTTCTGCCCAGAATGTGTCGCATTGCCTTGGTTGGCAACTAATCTACCGCAGAAAGAAACGGCCGCCTACTGCGGGAAATCTGCCAAGTCAGTCATGAATCGAAAGAGATTATTATCTAAGCGAGCATAACGTACAGCATTTTAGATTTAAAACCTTGTCTAGCTGAGATATTTAGCTAGAAAAGGTGAAGTTATAAAACAGTCATACATTTTGATAAATCTTATTACATAATTAAAGAAAATAATATTAAAGACACAGGTTAAACATCTTATTAAATATTTTAATTAAATTAACACCTAAATAATATAACTCAAAAATTATATTTTTAGTTATAAGTATTCACTATTTTCTTTGGTATTCACTATTTTCTTTGGATATACACGCGTTATTTTTCCTATATGAAATCTTCATGCTTTACAATTTATTTTAAGATATTTCCTTTGTACCAATCTCATTGATTTATTCATGGATATTTATTTTAAAATTTTATTTAATTATTTTTTCAAATTAACCACGGCTTTTCAAAGTAGAATGGTTGCATAATAGCGGTTTTATTTTAGATTTTTTCCACTTGTTTTGAAAATATTCGGTGTAATGTAGTAACAACTCCAAATAGACTCTTATAAATCCTAATTTAACTCATTCAGCTTTATTGCAGAAAATTTTTTTTTATTGTGATGGATGGTTACAAGCGGGAGGGGAGATGGGATGTGCTTATTTTATTATCACAATCGGACAGAGAGAAATGCTAATATTTCGTAGATTTCATGATAAACCTAAGATTTAATATCGCACAGTAAGTGCTGGTGGTAATAAAACAATGCTCGATATAAAATAACAGAACTAACATCCATACTACTAATAAATATACTTCTTTCTTCACTGGTGAAACACTGCACTAAACAGTGAAGAAGAAATGCATATATATATATATATATATATATATATATATATATATATTATTATCACAATGAATCAGTCATACAAAAAATTACATTACTAAAGTTAATGAAATAAAATGGGAAATTCACTTCACTAACTAAATTTTAAAGATGCAATAACCTACTAACCACACGATGAATGTTACGATCCTTGTTTTTTTAAATTATAAACTGTATTAGGTTATATATATATATATATATATATATATATATATATATATATATATATATATATATATATAAAGTGAACATTGAAGTCAACACTCAGAAGCGACAGGCTGTTTCATGCTGACGATTGCGTCTAGCATGAAACAGACTGTGGTCTCTGACTATTAACTTCAATGTTCATTTTTATATTTATACTTACATACGCTCTATCTCTGATATTGAGTACTTTATCCCATAAATATAGCACACCTTAAAACTATATATATATATATATATATATATATATATATATATATATATATATATATATGAAGAAATAGTTTGAAATAGTTAAAACTTTCAAAAGTTTGAAATAGTTAAAACTATATATATATATATATATATATATATATATATATATATGAAGAAACAGTTTGAAGGTGTGCCATATTTATGGGATAAAGTGCTCAATATCAGAGATAGAGCGTATGTAAATATAAATATAAAAGTGAACATTGAAGTCAACAGTCAGAGTCGACAGGTTGTTTCATGCTAGAAGCCATCGTCAGGCGACCTGACGATGGCGTCCATCATGAAACAGCCTGTCGCCTCTGGGTGTTGTCTTCAGTGTTCACTTTTGTATATATATATATATATATATATATATATATATATAAAATTAATTGGAGAATTTTGAAAAAAATAGTTATCAACCGGGATAGGATGTTTGTTATTTTTACTAGTTGGAAAATTACTAATGATACTGTTTTTTGGAGTGCGTCAAATTTTGTTAAATAAAAAGACCGAAATAATGTCGTGTTGTCGTGCTTCAAACCTGGCTAAAAAATAAAATAAAATAAATTGTGATATCATAAATAAATATGTCAATTTGGGACACTATACTTTTTAATTGGTTAAATATAGGCAACTAAAAGACCAAAAACATACTCATGAAAATATCATGGTTTTTCTATTTGAATTTTTTTGATGAATCATAATTGTTAAGGTAATGAATAATATTCCCTGCAAGTTATACGACTATAAAATAACCGTGGAAATACTCCTGTTACATCGTTTGATATTTGAGCTTAAAGAATTTAGCAAAATATTCCAATAACAATCTTTAATGCTGGTCATTATTCAAAGAAGTTAGACGGTACAAATGAAATGAGTTTAAATACACAAGTTTTTTCCTTTAGCTGAAGCAGAGGCTAGATACGAGAGCGTTATCACCTCATTTACCTTCCCATTTATTTTTGTTTGTTTGTTTGTTTCTTTCACTTCCAAACAGTGTCTCCGGTATGTCTTTTCCGACACGAAGTAAAACGGGATAGACCATTATTTATGTATTTACTGGATGGGCTAACTAACTAAGAAACGAAGCAACATGACAAATTATACTATGGGAGATGCCGGAGGAGTCAAAAAGCGACGAAATTCGATTAGCTACTTTGTAAGTTTTAAAATCGTTTAAAAATTATATATATATATATATATATATATATATATATATATATATATATATATATATATATATATATATATACAAAATATTAGGACAGGATTTGGCTTCATCAGGCTATCTTGCATATGACACACCACTTTTACTGCGGCAGCTTTACATGTAGTACCCCTACGCCTCGAATATATATATATATATATATATATATATATATATATATATATATATATATATATATATATGGTTTAGTTTGCGAAGTCTTTCTTTACTTGCCCTCCTTGCGAGATTAAGCAAATATTGCTTGAGTGCCAGCTGTAGAGTAACGCTAAAAAACACTTCTCGCGTGCCACTGCTAGTGATTTCGAACTTGAGTAAGTGTCTTATAATGTGGCCTTGTGCCAGATTTTTAAAAAAATACTTAGTAATTATCAACGAGCCTCTGCCGTAGTGCAGTGATTAGGAAGATAGTATTATTAACACTTTGCTTATGTAACGAATTGTATCTTGAATAACGCATTGCCCGTGTAACATAAACCTGACGAATGTATGTTACTCCTGCTATCCAACGGTAGTGTGTTTTTATGAAGCATTTCGTAAACCGACATGGCGTTAAGCGAATAAGCAGTTATCATTATAATTATCATTACCTTTGTCATTATCATGATCTTTACCATTATTATTACCAAAATAATTATCATTACCATTACGATTATCATTACCATTATCATCATCTTTACTATTATTATTACCATAATAATTGTCATTATATTACCATAATTATCATAACATTGCCATTACAATTATCATTGTCATTAGGATTATCATTACCATTATCATTACTGTTACAATTATCATTACCATTACGATATTATCATTAGTATTATCATTATCTTTACCATTATTATTACCATAATAATTATCATTATAATTGCGAACTTTATTAGGCTTTTATTTAGTAATATCTTAGGATACATCTTGCTCACAAAAAATCTTAAATATCTAATACGTAGGTGTTTAGAAGAGTCAGTCTCACTGCTCCTAGTATACGCACCCTTAAATATCAATTCGCTGTAAAAGAAAACTTTAACTCTATTCGCTTTTTATTTCGTAAAAGCGAAATTTATGATTTCTTTCGGTTAGCGAAAACAGGTAACGATGTAGAACTTTTCGTAAAAGCGAGGTGGTGTAATGCGAACTATCGAATAATTGGGGATAAATTATACGTGCCGAACTATTTAAAGGCGCGTCTATGCGTCTGTGGTGTTTACGTGTATAAAAATAAACGAGGCAACACTAATAATCAAAGGTTAGAGCAAAGTGCCTTGGCAGCTGCTTGTATTTTCCAATTATATCACGTCGGTGTACACGTCATGCATTCAAGAGTTGCAAAACTGACAAATAATATAGAATAATAGACAAAATAAGAAAATAAGATTTTATGGGATTTCAGTGGGTGGTAACAAGAACATCTTTGAAGAAACGTTACGTGTTTGTTTTAAAGAACTCCAAGGAAATGAACTGTCCGTTTTTATGGTCTTTTAAATAAAACGTTTCATCATAAAAAATGCGCAAGGAAAATTGAAGCATCTATATTTTTACCAGATTAATGATAAACTATTCGCTCAACGGAGCCTGAGGAAATGGCTTAGTTTTCGATTAAGAAACACGTACTTACGAGTTCTACGGTTTAAACACAACTGATTTCATTCAATGACCCTAATGTGTCGTGTAAAAAATATTGATATAGTACGCCTGACAAAAAAACAAAACAAAAAAAAACAAAAAAACAACAACAACAACAACAAAAACAACTAAAAAAAGTACCTGAGAGCCAATGACAAAAATATCTTGCTAAAACTTTTCCCCCGGAGGAACTGACGAGATATCTTGCAAGAAAATTCTTCATTCTGAAGGTAAATAGCTAGATATATTGGGAAGAATCGTTTCTTTTACTCATTTTTGCCTGACCAGTTGAACAAATAGAATATATGAATATTCCTTTGTTACCAAGGTTGCCAAGATATGTCACAAGATAAGTGCTTGATCCCGGAACACCTGCTGATATATTAGGTTGGTGCAAAAATAATGTCGTTTTCTCACATATGTTACTATGTGAGAAAACGACATTATTTTTGCACCAACCTAATATTTCGCAAACAAATCCTTTCTATCCAAAGAGAGATGACGAGATATATTGCAGGGAATTCATTTGTATCAAGTCTGTGCAGCGAGATTTCTTTGCTTCAGGAAACAAGGTACCTTACGCGAAATGTTGTTTTTTCTCGAACGGTGATCTTACGAAAAATTTCTTTTTTCTCGGTCGTGTTTTTCTGGCAGTGAATCTGATTGTACTGAAAAACACTTCAACGATGGAGATGGCGTGAAAGTAATGATTGTCTTTTAGCAGTTAACCAGATATTTCGGCCACATTCCCTTCCCAAGTAGTTAAAGAACTTTTTTTTTTAATGAAAAATCACGAAAATAGGGCACTGGCCATTAATGGGCTATAGGCAGAAACCTATCATTACTTCCGGATCTATAATTAATGCGTTTTTTTTTTAAAGAAACATAAAAATTATACTGGATCTATTAAACATATAATTAACACGGGATTTTAAAAATAGAAATCTATAATTCTTATTTTAATATCCTTTCTAAATAAATCAAGCTTACCTAGCACTTCAAATAGTTCTTTGTGACACTTCTGCATAATCCATATAACATTGATAGACATAATTTGCATTTGTATTGCTCCAACAACAAAGGTGGAAAACCTACTTTCTATTAAAAAAATAACGAAAATGAAAATAAAGTACTAAGCGATAATAAATGTACTCAGTTTAAATTTAATGTTTTTAAGGTGGTGCACGGTGTAAATCGATTTATAAACCAGATGGAAACAGAAAAAAGGTGAACAAAAGCAAAAACAAAACAAATAAGCAGTAACTATGCATAATATTGCAATCTTGTCGTGTGATTAAAGTTTCAGTATCAAGAAACCCAGTAAGGGGAAAACAATAAGCTAGGGATATGTTTATTTGTTAATGACCAATACAGTCATTGAAAAGTGAGTTTGATGATGAAGAGAGAATGATTTGATGAAGCTATACATATCTCAGCATTTTCAAAACATAATTACCTCACGTGAATTTATCTATAAATCTAGCTAGCTATCACTCTTAATATAGAATCCATATGTATCTATCTATCTAGCTCGAATTCATATCCATTATCTATCTATCTATTCATCTATCTATCTATCTATCTATCTCAAATTCATATCCATATCTATCTATCTATCTATCTATCTATCTATCTCAAATTCATATCCATATCTATCTATCTATCTATCTATCTATCTATCTATCTATCTATCTATCTATCAATATCAAATTCATATCCATATCTATCTATCTATCTATCTATCTATCTATCTATCTATCTATCTATCTATCTATCTATCTATCTATCTACAAATAGATTAAGATAGATAGATATCTGGGAGTACTGTATAGTTTATCTTGTTTCTTTGAAGCTTGGCGTACTTCTCTTCAGTGAATAACGAGTAACCACCGATCTATCATGTGGCTGAATCTCGCATATCTCAGCCTTTTTGTCAGAAGTAAAAAAAAGAGTTTAGACGGTCTGCACCTCCCCAGTTTTCTGGTAGGAGTAGGGTCAGTATCAATCACTAAATCATGCCAAAAACGAAGGTGCCGAAGAAACTGGATAATTTCTGTTTCTTTCCATATATACGAGTGAGAAATTCCATTCAAAAACGTCATTGCGTCACACTTTACTAACCACGGGTGGTGGCAAAATACATCGCAGATTTCAATATTATCCCATTGCAATTTATCTAGCGATTTTCCAAGCGTAGCTTAGATGTGGCACAAGGCCGAAAGTATGGGGCACCCAGTGAGGATCGAACTCACTCGTAATTGTTCTAGCCAGACAAGCTTGCTAACCATTACACCATCTCGAAGTGCTCAATTGCAATTTATCTATGTGACCTCTGTTGATAATGATCGTTAAGTTTGAATACGCTTGCTTTACTTGGAAATTTGACATTAAAATTTGAATAGACATTTTATGGATGAGGTAACACACAATCAAGCGAACATACTATAACTTTCTGTGCTTATCTATTTTAAAAACATCTCTTTATGTGCCTATCTATCTATATATCTATCTATCTATCTATCTATCAAAAAAAAAAAAAAAAAAAAAAAAAAACAGCTCCACAAACGTAAATTACTCCAAAAGTCAAAGCACAAACTTGCACACCAATAAATACTTATATTTGGTCATCTTATTTTTCCTGATTGTTTTCACGCCCATTTTAACTGCCCACGAATCTATTGTTATTAGACAGATCAGCCAATAAAAAATGGTTTCAATCCCATTGTAATTTCATCCTCATTTGCTTCGTCATCTCTACATATTTCCAGAGCCTATCCTATCCAGTAGCCATTTTGGCAACGGAAGCAGATTCTTTGTGTGCAAAGGCAGCCGGCCTCCCAATAATCTTAAAAACGAGACGCCGACCGAGATATATCCGCCTGTTCCCGCGTTTGCGAGCGAACGTCTTGCTGCATGGAATGCGGTAAAATCTTTGTAAAAAAGAAAAAAAAAAAAAGAAACATCTGACGCATGCAATACAAAGAGTGCATTCGATGACGGAAGAACAACAGCTTCAAACTCTATGACGTACAATGTAAATTTGACCATGAAAATTTACAGCCTTTCACATCAAGTTTTCTTCTCTTTCGAAGTAATGCTTTTGATCTGTGTTTCACAAAGGATGCTCATCGCCCATTAAGGATAGTGACGAAAGTCCGTACTAAATTCGTTTACAGATACTGTTCGAATTAAGTAAACTTTTCAATAGTAATATAAGCTAACTGTTATAATTTGCTCCTAGCGTTTACAATAACGCCGTGATGTCATTAGAAATTCTACTCAACTGACTCCAACAGACTTCTGACTCACTTTGTGTTCTTTATTTTAGGCGTCTTGCCTAGTTCATTTGTGTTACCGGGCGTGTCTTATTTACTCCACAACAGTAGCCAAAACGTCCTTGCTTTTTTTTTACGTCGTTTAGAAGTGATCACTGATACGCAAATGAATGCGTCGCGTGCCTGGAAAGCGGTGGTGGGGTAGGTGGGGGCACTGCTCTTGACCAATCCAAGTGCATTGCACACACACACATTAGTCATAGACAGCGGCGAGGAAACATAGTGGTGTCGAAACAGCTCGTTCGTGGTTGTCTGCTTTATGACTTTAAGGTGGGCATCAAGTCGACGAATATGTCAAGCCACTGGGGATAATGGCGAAAGTAAACGAGTAAAGGAGATGAATCTATCCCTTTTTTCTAAGGGCATTACACGATTTATTTTTAAATAAGCAACTTAGAATTTTGACCGAAACTCGTTTTGCCTAATTTTTGTACAAAAATTCTAAGAAGGCTCTGTAATGTTATCGGCCCTGACCTGGCATCTAGACCTCGACATTACTGCGATGTGACTTCCCTCGACCTTTTTCTATAAGTATTTTCATGGCTCTCCGGTGCCTCGACCCCATGAATTTAAGCACACTACTACGCTGTCAACTAAGTTTCATCGTTTTTACTGTTGAAATAGCTAGATGTAACCGTATGTTTTATTCTAATAGTTTATTTTGTAGGACTTCTAATCTATGGAACTCACTTTCGATTTCATGCTTCAATACCAATTGCAATCTTAAAAAGTTTAAATGCAACGTCAATATCCATTTTCTGTCTTCCTGAATGCTGTTTTCAGGGTCGCGTAAATACTTTGGAACTCTGTCGAAGCTGGAAAGAGAGATTTATGCATAATGTTAAAGACTGGGAGGTCTCGAAATATGCAGTACACAATTATGCATTCAGATCATAACTAAGTCCCCCAAATATTCCAATTTAATAGTCTTTACCATTAATAATCCTTGTTTATATATACGAATTTTATTCTTTGCTATTTATGATCAGAGATTAGAATCTGATTTCCAACACTTCTGAGCTGCAATCAATTAAGGCTTTCCCCCCGAGAAACCTAACTCATAATATGAAGGCTTGAGATATTGGGGAAAGTGAGGTAGAGGAGAAGAATAAAAAAAAATATACTGTGAAGGAGGAAAGGCAAGAGGCAAGAAAGTTAGAGTCAAATGAAAAGAAAACCAAGTGAAAGTAAAAAAAAAAAAAAAAATATATATATATATACCTTTGAAGTTCAACTGAATGGGCCGGCAGGATTATTTCTTTTTTGTAGAAAAGTTTTGAAAAATTACAGTTAGACCTTTTATTCCAACCACCTCGTCTATATGAGTATTAAATGTGTGTGTGTGTATACATACATACATACATACACACACACACACACACACACACACACACACACACACACACATATATATATATATATATATATATATATATATATATATCAGGTCATCCCATAAGTTCTCTCCGAATTTTAAGTTTTTGTAAGGGCATTTTGTGTCCTCCGCCTGTTTTGATTGACCTTTCAACCACCCGATGAATATTCATGAACGTTCTCAAATTTAAAAGCATTGATAAACCAATGACATCCTTGCTTTTATATATAAAAATATGAAACAAACTATATCCTACATTTGCCTTGATAAAATCCCTTAGAGGACTCGTCTTCTATATATATTTATATATGCATGTGTGTGTGAAAAGAGAGAGAGATGAAAATCAGTAAGGATGACGTTAATCAGACTGATGTAATAAATTATTGATATGCCTCAAGCCGTTCAAATCCTCAGCCGGTCTAAAAAGCCACTTGATAGCATATTCATTCCTATAAGTGGCAACGAATTCAACGAGGAACAATTAATGAGACGGTAATGATTTGTATAGATGCTGGAATTATATATATATATATATATATATATATATATATATATATATATATATATATATATATATATATATATCACGATAAGAGAATATCATATGTCCTCAAAAAATAGTCGACTAGCGAAGATCTGGAAGCCATCATTTTAAAATTTAGTTTCTTGAAGGGTTAGCGAAATTCTGCAAAACTCAGAGAAGTAACTCTATAATTGAACGCACACACACGTATGTGTGTGTGTGTGTGCGTGAAATGTAAACATGTGTCGTTATATTAAGTTTATCCAGATATTGATTACTGTAGCAGGAAAAACTCAACTTGTATTCAGTTATATATATATATATATATATATATATATATATATATATATATATGATATGATGAGGGTCAATCAGCTCAGTTCCTAGCAACCGACAGCCCAGACACCAGCACACGATTTAATTTTAATGGTGAAGTTTTTGTGCAAAACCAACCACACTTATTGAATGGCCGAATATAGAGTCCTGGTGCACTACGTGCCACAAGGTTCCCAAACGACTCTCCGCAGGTTTTGAATTCTGAGTTGTTGTTCTAGACCATTTGACATCCAAGGCTAAAGAACACAGTCTGTCCTTCTATTTACACATAGCTGAAGGGAGAAGAAGAGGTTTAATACCTGAAGGGTATTAGCACGCAAATGGATCTAAGGGACATTATATATATATATATATATATATATATATATATATATATATATATATATATATATATATATATATATATTTCATCAACCGGTCTGAATGTTAGAGAAATCTTATTAAAGAAAAATTTACGCTGTCCGACAGGAATCGAACATGCGTCCCTCAAAAGGAACTACTATTTTTCCCAGTACACCTTACCAACTTGGCCACGAAGAACAGTGCTTAAAGTAAGGCCAAATTTCGTGTTTTGTAGCGAATTTTTTTCCTATCATAGATTTCCCGAAGTTTTTCATATATTCACAGTTTCGTATTCAAATGTAAACAAACAGAATTTTAGGATGGAATTTTTATTAACCCGACAACTTTTTATTACTTTAAACGTCATTTTTAGTGGATACTCATATTTCAGTAGGAGCTCCGTTTATTTATTTATTATACCGGACTATTTAGCTACTGTTGCTATTGAAATGGAACTAAAGTATGCAGAGTGAAACTGCATGACACAGATTGATCTTAAACTCTGTCTCGCATACACACTGAGTTATAACCTTATCGATCGCTTCCATTGTTTATAGCAATGCTTGGAAGGAAAGTGTGTAGAGTGTGGTCGTCTCACCACACTACAGACGTTCTATCAGTGACTATAGCCTGTGAAGCATTTTTTGGCTAATAAAAACATTCCCCAGGTGCAACAACTGCCATATTCCTTAGATATCGCCCGTTGCACCTTTTTCTTCTTCAAAAATAAAATTCCCACTTGAAAGGAACAAGATTTCAAGACGTCGGGGCAATCGAAGAGAGTAGGAGGAGACAGCTGCTCGCTATCCTCACAAAAAAGAGTTTCAGAAATGTTTCCCTCAAGGGAAACCGCGCTTGATAAAGTCTGTGGATTCAGAAGGGTATTACTTCGAAGGAGATTAAATACCGAATTGATATGTATTATAGTTTTTTAATAGCACCAGTCCCGATCCAATACTTTTTGATCAGACCTCGTATACGCATGGTGACATTCCTTCCTGTATATATATATATATATATATATATATATATATATATATATATATATATATATATATATATATAAATAAGATTTCAGAACAGGTTTTCGTTTTCGTCTTTTCAAAATTCTTATCAGTAACGGATAGAGTTTTTCTTAATCCACGCCTTACTATCAGCCTTGTATTCATAAGTTCTATTTCATACTTTCTACATAGAAATTTCCACTGTTAAATGTCCAACTCAGAGTCCAACAGCCAATGACACACTGAGTGAAACAAAGTCTGCAATACAAAATGAAAATTTATATACGATCCTTTGATATTGCTTTACGCGCACATTCGTTTATTAATCGTGCTGCTAAACCGACAACTCTGCAATAATAAAATAAACGTGGAAATAAAAGTAAATTAATATATAACATATGCATTTTATGCACTATTGAGTCAGTCTCTGTGTTCACTGACTTGAATGCAACCACCACACCACAATTCCAAAGACATATCAGTAGGAATAAAATGGGAACAGGCCGGAAAGCAGTATCGGTTGGACCTTTGACGAAGGTAACTGACACCTTTTATCTACAAATAAGACTCAAGAGAACAGGGTGTCTTGACGCCAGTGAAACAGATGCTAACAGATGTGCCTATTCTGATGTAAAGCAAAAAAGCAAACTAGAAACATTGGTAATAAAAAAAAACGAACTTGCAAAACAATAAGAACATTAAAAAAATATGAAGAAAGAACAGATATAGATAAAAATATACGATAGAAAAAGAAAAAAAAATATTTAGCTAGGAATAAGATAAAATAAATTATTGCAATCATTATATGACGATAAGTTGTTTTCAAAAAGTTATGGGGGGGAATAATTTCTGCCTGCTGATGACTTGATTGATTCATTTTTTTTTTTCAGAAAGAAGAGTGACGTAGTAAAACAGATCGTTTGCTTGGTACTTTGAGGGCTTACGGGCTTACGACCATGCCACGCTGAAACACCAGTTCTAACGATCACCGAAGTTAAACAACGTCGGGACTGGTCAGTACCTAGATGGGTAACCGCTTGGGAAAACGAGGTGCACATAAACATGGATATGAAGATAGTGTAATGTGCCCGGAATTGAAAATCTGAGAGTCGAGTTCCAATTACAGTCGGGTTCGTTATTTTCACAAGATCACCCAAGTTAAGCAACGTCGAACCTGGTCAGTACCTAGATGGGTAACCGCTTGGGAATACGAGGTGCATTTAAACATGGATATGAGGATAATGTAATGTGTTCGGAATTGGAAATCTGAAAGTCGATTTCCAATTACCTTATTTTCACTAACGCGCAAATACCCATCGAAACGGTATGAAACTACCTCTTCTCCCCAGCTATGGATTAATTTGTAGGACTTGTATCAGTAAATCATTATTATCTCCAAAATAATTCTTCCAGTCTAAAAATATATTCTGGCTTTAAATAACCTGAAAAATTTGATAAGCCGTAAAAAACAAATAAATCAATTGAGGTTTTTTGTTTGGTTAATTTTTGCAGCGAGTCCTCCCCATTGATCTACAATATATACTATTTTATAATAGAATTATTTTATCCTGTCAAGCAGTATATCTGCGAAACTTGAAGTCGGAAGATAAGTCTTTAAAACTTTTCTGTATCTATTAACTATTGTTGCTATTTTTTAGTATGAGTGCGGGCTGAAATTTTCATAGGCCGATTTCATAGGCTGACTATGAAGGAGTGATGCTAAATATTGAAATCTTGCATGCATTGATTTCAAATCGTCTTCTTAATAACTACATTGTTTCTTTCCAGATAGACTGACATATGATTGTACGGAGAAAACTTCAAAAGTAACTAATTGCGACTTCTCTTGAAAATGGACAAAATTTGTCATCAAGGTGTTATCAAGTGCCGGTAGAAAAAGGGCTTAGTCCCCATGATATGATTTTT
The DNA here is from genome assembly GCA_963932145.1 of Acanthosepion lycidas. Lineage (NCBI taxonomy): Eukaryota > Metazoa > Mollusca > Cephalopoda > Sepiida > Sepiidae > Acanthosepion > Acanthosepion lycidas. Next base: position 74,485,646 of record OZ010584.1, on the reverse strand, counting down.
AGATACTTTTCAAACCTGTGCGAACTAGGGTCACCTCTCATTGAGATAACATCAAGAAGTCAACTCGATGAATAAATCGACTATGGAGAATGTTCTATTATATATATATATATATATATATATATATATATATATATATATATATATATATATATATAATTTATCTTGTTTCTAATTGGAAATCTTGACAGTTTTTATTTTCTTTTGGTTATTCTAATTTTATTTTTTTCTTGATGTCGGCTACATCAAAATGATTTCTTGCCAGATACATTTACCGAATAGAGACAAATTTCTAGAGTACCTCCTTGAAACCATTATCAGCGCTGATAACGTTTTCTTCTAGATAATGATTGTCAAGTCTTAATACGGATATTTTTTTGGTTTTATTTGTTTCTTTTTTAAATTATTAATGGCCTCCATAAAATACTGAATTATAACAATTGAAATAAAATTTCAGTATCTCTCTCTCTCTCTCTCTCTATATATATATATATATATATATATATATATATATATATATATATATATATATATATATTACGTATATTTTTGTAGCATGTTTTCCTTAACACATGTCTCATATAATAAATACAAGTTTTGTCTACTTATTTTTAATAGGATCCTCTGATAATGACGGACAAGTTTCTTAGTATCCTTAATAAAGGAAGAAAGAAAATTACAATGTGGATTTTATTGATTTTATTTTCTTCCGAGTACTTTCGACTTTAGCACAATGTCATCATCAGGGTGTTGTTTTTTTAAGACAAAAATTGTTGTTGAAATGTCGAAACTACTCGGAATAAAATAAACATGCATCAACATGGTAATTTTTTTTTCCTTTAATAGGGACAGTAAGAAACTTGTCCGTATTTTGAAAGGATCCTATTAAAAGTAAGTAGACAAAACACTTCTAAATTATTTAATGAGACTTGTCCTAATATATATATATATATATATATATATATATATATATATATATATATATATATTCAAAAATTATAACATAAGCATGATATAACATTACTACATTTTGTTTCAACACTTCTGGTGTCTTGTCAAGTGATGGTGTTGATTGTAAAATAAAGAGTTTTTTTTTTTTTAAATTCAAAAACCAACCAGACCCCCCCTCAATACGGAAAACATTGTTAAGTTTTGGTCATCATAGGTTACGTAACAATGTTTCCCCTATTCACGGGGTTTAGTTGGTTTTGAATTCTCAAAAAAACTATTTTGCGATCAACACCATCACTTGACGCTAGAAATGTTGAAACAAAATGGCTATTTTTGTGGTGATGTTATAAGATGGTTACGTTATAATTTTTGAATAAATATTAATTTGCTCAACTTTGTATTGAGCGCACTTTTAAGAATAGTGTTTTTGGTTATCGGAATTTTATTCCATCTATATTAACCCTGTACTTGGATATATATATATATATATATATATATATATATATATATATATATATATATATATATATGTATATAATTTCAAAAATTTAAATGCGCTGTCAATCGCTATCTAGTCTTCTATTTATCTTGCTCCCTAATGTTTCTTTCTTTTTTTTTCTTGATCTTCCACTCTCAGTAACCCCTTGTGTTTTAGTTGATTGACTGCCTTGCATGGGGGTGATATGATTAAAAAAACAACTAAAATAATTTATAAAACAGCACAAAAATTAATTCTATATTTTCCTTATTCTTAGTAAATCGTTCTGAGTGAGATTCTGGAGTATATTTGCCGTTGTTGTTTTGATGGAAGAAAAACCGGCTGCCAAATTGAAGCTAGATAGCAGAACGTTAAAATTTTTAATATATATATATATATTAAAATTTTTAATATATATATATATATTAAAATTTTTAATATATTATATATATATATATATATATATATATATATATATATATATATATATATATATATATATATATATATATATATATATAGTTTGATATTTTAGCAAATCAAATTTTCTTTCAAACCTCGTGGGCATTGTAAGCAAAAGCAACCACATAAAATGATGTGTCAATCATTTTGTTTTTATTTGCTGGGACAGTATTTATTTTATTTTATTTTATTTTTTTAAATCGTTTGTTTTTTCTCTTGGAAGCTGACGTCGTTTGTTATGTACTCAAAGTTCTATTTTTCAATTGAGGCCGTTGCCTTGACAGATGATGAATCAACTACCAAATCGAAGTTAGATAGCAAAGAATATTTTTTTCTAGAAAATCAACTGATATTTTACTAAATCCATTTCCCATCCAATCCAAATGGGTTTCCGGTGTCTGCATTAAACCTACGCCATAAAATGCTTTACATCATAGCATTGTAGTTTTTTTTTTTTTTACATCGTGTGCTGTGTTCTTTTCCTTCTAAATGTAACTTTGTTTATTATATATCCATATATAAAATTTTGTGACTTCCGTTAGCCAGTACGTCCATCCATCCGTAACACCCTCTATACATACATTGACCGATTAAAACCAAATTTTGGGGAGAAGTACAGGTAAGGAGGTACAAAGTAAAGCTGGTTTTACTAGGAGCATGGCTTAGTACAATAAGATTTCATTCATTAATTTTGGAAAAATTATAAGTTTTATTATTTAACATACAAAATACTATTTTAAAAACAATTTAATGATTAAAATAAAAAATAATACTTGTTTTTGTTTTTATTCATCGCTATTAAAAAAGAAAAAAAGAAATGAAGTTTAATAAAATTAAATTAAAGAAATGATTAAACCGTAAAGTAGGGGTTTTGTCAATTTTTTTTCTCCAAACAAATCCGTTTATTCAAATTACATCGATTGGTTTGCGAAATTGAACGAAACGTAGAGTTTGTAAATCTCGACCAAAAAACAAAAATGCGATAACTTCAACGATGGTAAATACTGCAAGGATTTGAGCACCGGTCACCATGTTCCAAAGAATTCTAGTATATATATGAAAGTGATGTCTGAAGATTCAAGGGAAAATAAAATTCTCTGGTGAAATAATTTATTACAATGGAGCCTTGGAGTGGTCTGTTTTTCTTTAAATTTTATATATATATATATATATATATATATATATATATATATATATATATATATATATATATATATATAGATAGATAGATAGATAGATATAGTTAAGTTATGAAAAACTTGGTAATCCTTATGGGTAGTCCCAAGGAGGATGAAATCCTGACAGCTCAAGGTAAATCCAGAGCTAATATTTTAAAGAAAAACAGACTACTTTAAGGTTCCATTATAATAATTTATTTCACCAGAGCCCTTTTAAAGGAAGCCGGATCATCAGATAGCACTTCCAAAAGATGAAACGAAATATATATATATATATATATATATATATATATATATATATATATATATATATATATATATATATATATATATATATATATATATATATTACCGCTTATGATATCAGGTGCTGTATGCTCGGATGTGCGGGTGGTGTAATAAATAAGAGCTCGGAAAGAAAAAACGGAAAGCCGAGTTCGAGATCCGGGTGGGTTTATTACATTCACTTACCCGAAAATACCCACAGGAAAGGGTTGGATCCACCTCTTCTACCCCTAATCTATGGGTTAAAATAGTAAGCTTGTATCTGAAAATCATTATTATTTCCAAGAAATTGCTAATACAATATTCAATCGCAAAAACAAAATTAAAATAAGAATTATTCTTACAATCCCAAAATGTTTTGGCTTGAAATAAACTAGAAAAAGATTGATAAACCTTAAAAAACCAAATCAGTCTTCCTAAAAAGTCATGCTTAATTTGTGGGCACGTTGTGAGAAATCTACAAAAGTTTTTGCGTGCTCTATATAATGTTTTAGAAGCGATTTAACATCATTTTATTTACTGGGATAGACGTCTTGAAACCTTTGTTGAACAATAAACCGATAAATATTTTATGAACGGATTTCACAAAATGCATCACGACTGAAGAAAAATTTTAAAAATACGATTCCCCTTCGCTAAGAACGTTTTTGACAGACGGATGATTAATGGAAAACTGGATTACTAGATTTTTGGCATGCCATACAAAACAAAACTGAACTTCTTAAAAATACTAGAATATTTTGCAAGACGCTGACGCATGTTGAAAGCCTCCCAGTATTTAGTATTGTTGAAGTTATCGCTAACATTAATGGCGGCATTTACAAACCCTACGCTTCGTTCAATTTCTCAAACCAATATATGAAATAGAAAAAATTAAAGAAAAGAAGACATACAAAAAACAATATTGCATTTTTATTATATAAGTATTTGTTATTTTAATAATTAGATTGATTTTAAAATAGTGGGAGTATTTTGTATGTTAATTAATAAAACTTCTAATTATCTACAACAAAAAAAAAGAGTACAAATTTATTGTACTAAGCTATTTTCGAGCGTGTAACGGAATGATGGACTAAAGGTAGATACAGGATTTTAGATATAGTTTTGTACATATATAGACATATATGTTTTTATTATTTCACCTCAAGCAAGGCAATAAAGTCACTAAAACGCAAGGGGGGCTAATGAATGTGAAATAATAATGAGTAAAAGAAGACATTAAAAAGAGAGAGAGAACAATAAATGAACGGGATTTAAAAACCAAAAGATAACGATTGACATTGCATTTAAATTTTTCAAGATCAAAGTTGATTGGACAGCAATTAGCCGAAAGAGAGTTCCACAAAAGAGAAGTTAAAATAGAACTTACGATTACATCTCACCATTTTAGCTGTAGAATCATGAGACCTTGCCTTAAATCTTGTTCTGCATTTAAATTCATAAAATCTAGGTACCAAAGAGGAAAGCACATGCTAACAATTGCCATGGATTTCTTTTATAGAAGAAGTACAAGGAATCAAATTTACGATGACACGTATTGAAATCCTCACAGTATTTAACATTGTTGAAGTTATCGCTAACATTAATGGCGGCATTTACAAACCCTACGCTTCGTTCAATTTCGCAAGCCAATATATGAAATATAAAAAATTAAAGAAAAGACATACAAAAAGCAATATTGCATTTTTAATAAATAAGTATTTGTTATTTTAATCATTAAATTGTTTTTAAAATAATGGGAATATATATATATATATATATATATATATATATATATATATATATATATATATATATATATATAAAGAAATATAAAGAAAGAACAGTAAGATATATAATCCGGTGTTCTTATAGATATTTTTTATTTTTACAAAATAGTGCTCAATGTAAATTTACAGAGCATTAATATTATAAATTAATTGATTTAAAATATGTTTTTTTCGCTACACAGTTCTGAATATGTTTCAAAAATGGAAGCTGAAAGCTCCAAATTTAATTTTGTAATTAAATTAAAGACATTAGTTCCATTTCATCCTCAAGCGAATTTTGGAGTCACTTTTAAAATTACTGGGTTTTAAAGACACAGCAAAAATCATAATTCACGTTTCCAAGGATACAGGGAAATCCAATTCAACCAGACAAGGGGTGTTTGCGTGTTCATTATAACAAAATACAGACATAATGAACACGCAATCACCCCTTGTCTGGTTGAATTGGATTTCCCTGTATCCTTGGAAACGTGAATTATGATTTTTGCTGTGTCTTTAAAACCCAGTAATTTTAAAAGTTACTCCAAAATTCGCTTGAGGATGAAATGGAACTAATGTCTTTAATTTAATTACAAAATTAAATTCGGAGCTTTCAGCTTCCATTTTTGAAACATGGTTAGAACTGTGTAGCGAAAAAACATATTTTAAATCAATTTATAATATATATATATATATATATATATATATATATATATATATATATATATATATATATATATATATATATATTATTATGTACCGATCAGGCTCAACGTTGCTATGTGATCGAACGAAAAACCGGTGTTTCAACGCGATATGGCTGTAAACCTTTGTTATGAAGAGAAAACCCCTTCAGTAGTCCTAGAATAGAATAACAGCAAGGAACCTCCGATCAAGATAGAAAGAGCACTTAAAATAAATTCCATCATCTGAATCAGGAACACTTATACAGTTCAAACATTAAGTAAGGGCATTCATACAGTTTCACCACCAAATGCATACATCAGGTATAAGATTACAGAATTTCACTCCTAGATTGTCCAAGAGACTAGGGGATTAAATCGTTGGCTAAAGCATATCTGGTTTCTGGGGAATTGTGAGTTCCATCCCGTGGTCTGGTATTGCTGAAAAATTATATACAACGGAACAAACAGAAAACGGACAAAATTAAATCGGTCGGGCGTGTATTAACTGACACAAAATATCCCCTTAGTATGTAAATGGAATGAGAAGCATCTATACACGTGGACTGAAGGAAAGATTCAGTCTGTTCCAAGAAGTTAACGAAACATGAAGAAAACCAGAGGGTACAAGGCGAAAATGTTGTAAGTATAACGACCAAGATGAGCATGCTGGTCAGAATAGCAAATACTATAATAATAATAATAATGATCCTTCATCTAAAAAAAAAAAATGACGATAAATAGATTTTTTTTCGATTGATTTGTTTTCTATGGCTTATAGACTTTTTTCAGGTTAATTAAAGCGATCAAATATTTTTTTTAGATTGTAAAAAAATTGTCTATATTTCTGAGATGATGTATTATGTACACTATTTAAATTATTCGGACTATTGTCCTCATCTTTGTCGCCATATTTATTACAACGTTTCGGTGGTTGTACGCCCTGGCCTTCTTCAGGTGGTTGGAATGTCGAACTGAACCCTTTATTTCTCTCACTGGGGTAGACTTTTCTAGTTCCATGTGCCATGTCTAATGGATGTCAGTTATCGGTTATCTCCTGTTAATTGCCCTCGCCAAGTTCTCCACCGCCTTAACCGGGTATTAAACTCACACAAAAATAATGCCAATTATACATACATACATACATACACACACACACACACATATATATATATATATATATATATATATATATATATATATATATATATATATGTGTGTGTGTGAAATGGACAAAGTCTGATAATTATTTTTATGTTTATACATTTTTTTATTCGGAGGACGAATAGTTTCTATGAAAATTTATCGGACATTCAGTCCGGTTAATGTTATTAATGCTGTTTATTATAAAAACAGAGCATTTATCTAAATATTTATACCTATAAAAAGAATGTATAAATATAAAAATGTCTTAAAAATAATTGTCAAACGTTGTCCATTTCATAATATATATATATATATATATATATATATATATATATATATATATATATATATATAAAGAAATATAGTCTTAAGGTGTGCTATATTTATGGAATAAAGTGCCCAATATCAGAGATAGAGCGTGTGTAAATATAAAAGTGAACATAGAAGTCAACACTTAGAGGCGACAGTCTGTTTCATGCTATATGCAATCGTCAGGCCACATATGCACACACACACACACACACACACACATATATATATATATATATATATATATATATATATATATATATATATATATATATATATATAATATCAATTTTTAATTGGTAGGGATAATTCCAAGGAGGACATTAATCCAAAGAGAGCACAGTGCTGGATACAGAGATAATAAAAAAAAAAAAAATTAAAAAAAAGACTCAAAAATTCATTTTTTTTACCCTTAGATTTTTAGTCTTTAAAAAATTTCTGCCTGAAGAGATGAATATAAAAATTTTCATGAAATAAATGATAACCGATATAGATTTTTAAGGCTTTTCTTGATTTATTATTACATTATATATATATATATATATATATATATATATATATATATATATATATATATATATATATATATATATATTAGTCCACCATTTTGAGAACAGGAAAGAAGAACGCGCCCCCCCTAAAAAATCTTCTGTGTTTCTGAACACGTTATTTTATTGTCTATACTCTGCACTAACCTCTCATATTGTCTCACTTCCAGTAAATCCTTGCGTCTGAATGGCACTATCACCTTACTTGGGGTGAAAAGATTAAAATAAAATCTAAAAATACATTAATGGTAAATAGAAGCACAGCCGCTGTCGTTTCCTTGGTTTTTAGTCTATCAAAATATTGTTGTAATGATACCACTGGTTTCATGTGAATTTACGACATTACTGTAGGCGTTGGACTGTATATAGAGAAGAAGCTGGTCGGTTAAACTTGGAGCCATACGTTCACAGTAAATCTACAATCTGTTTGATGACAGAGTCGGCAAATGGCGCCAGGGTTTATCAAATCAACATCAGGTAAGTAAAGGGTCAGCTTAATTTGTTGACTATTTGTGAATATTAAAAACACCTTTTGGGACCAGATTTTTTCGCCATTAAATAACCCATTTGTGCTGTTTTTACGTATATCTTACTGACTTACGCTTTCATTTAACATATTCGCAAACTGATTATAATTAATAAGTCATTTCCTGATACATTCAAAAGGTTTTTTTTTATAAAGATTAACTCTAGTCATGTCTTTGAACTTGTTTCATAGCGGAATACCAGAGAAGCAAATTAGAAGACGTTTGAGGTTTCACCTAAAACAACTTGTTCCATTACCCGGCCTGTCTTGGGTATGACGATAAACTACGCCCGGCAGCGTGAAACTTAATTGCTGTTTTTCCCAGGTCCACCTCGATCCGGGAGCGGGGTAGCAATTGTTAGGCTCCCAGTTGTGGGCAAATAGTAAAAGCACACAGAACAGACTTTTACTATTTGTCCACAACTGGGTGCCTAACAGTATAAAAAATGTATAAAAATAGCAAAAAATATTAGCAATAGATTTTAATAGTAGGAAAAAATACGAAAGTTCACAAGAAAATTCAATGTTGGCATTAAATGACCCATAAGGAGGTGCTATGCCGTTAAACAAACAAATCCATTATTTCCCGGTTGTAAACTTTTGCGCCCCCAAATTAAAAAAACAAAAAACAAAAATAAACGCAAAACAACAAAAACCGATCAATATAACCGAATTCTAAAAGTTAAAATACTCAAAGTACTGCCAATTTAAAGTAAAATATTTAAATTTAAATCTTTAAGCCAGCTCATATTTTTTAAAAAAAACAATATCAAGGTTTTTCTGGTTTAATTAAACTCAACCCGCCTATCATTCTCTCATTCATTTTCAAACTAAATCATGGATTTTTCCTTCTTCTATGCGCCGTGTCTCTTCAGGACATGGGCAATCATTGCTCCACAAAACTTCCTATTCTTTGTGGTTCTAATAATTCTTTTTTACTTTCTTCTAAGGCCACTTCTCCCCCAGTTCCGCTATCCATACACAAAAGCGCGCTCTCTTTTCTCTCTCACTCTGAATATGTCCCTTAAGAGTTAAGGTTTCTAATCCCTCCTTCCTCATTATGGTCTTTTTCCAAGCATAGCTTAGATGTGGCACAAGGCCGAAAGTAAGGGTTAACAAGTGAGGATCGAACCCACTTGTAATTGTGCTAGCGAAACAAGCTTACATTACACCACGTCGATGTGCCCAAATGATTTCCTAAGCATAGCTTAGGTGTGGTACAAGGCTGGAAGTATGGGGCATCTAGGGAGGATCGAACTCACTATTCAGTCGTAATTGATATGGTGAGACAAACTTACTAATTAAGCCACGTCATGTCGAAGTGTCCTTTCTTCCTCATTATGCATCCAAGGAATTCTGAGTTTCGGCGTCCTTTTTGTTACCATCTTCTTGAAGACTTCCTCATTGTTTACATGTTCCGTCCATGGAATTCAAAGTATTCTTCTTTAACTTAAAAAAGTTAACTGTCTCAAATTTTCATATTAAGTAAGGTTTTTGCTACTGTCTGAATTTCTGGGATGAGGAGTTATCATTATTTAAACTATTTTTGTTCAGACCATTGTCCTCATCTTTGTTGTTGTCACCAACCGATTACCATCTGTGTGAAGTTCTGGGATGAGGCGTTATCATTATTTACACTATTTATATTCAGACTATTGTCTTAATTTTTCTTCTTGTTATCACAAATTTTCGCCCGCTGCCCCCCTTATGCAGGTGTATACTGATCTGAGTAACCTACAGGGAATTTTCGTTCCACTACCCATGTCTAGGGATATGATCTAGTTCTTATTTTTAGTTCTGCTCAGTTATTGCTCACTGGTTCCAAATGATTTCAAGTCTACTCTATTCGGCTCAGGGATTGAACTCACAGTTACTGTCACCAAATTCACGAACTAACTAGGCCATTGTTCTGTATATTAAGTAAAGTCTTCATTTCAGAATTCCCTGCAGGTTATCCAGATCGATATAAACCTGATGATTGTATTGGGGTGTGCGTTATGAAATGGACAAAGTCCGACAATTATTTTAAGACATTTTTTTATATGTTTATAAAAAGAACGTATAAACATAAAAAATGTCTTAAAATAATTGTCGGACTTTGTCCATTTCATAATGTGTGACGTCATTTGTTTACATTTTGATACTCATAGAGCAGATATCAATGTACGAGAGAAAATCATGGAGAATTGTAGTCAAAAAAACAGTAAAATCGACCTTGCTAACCGAAACGCTCCTCTGTGGATATATATATATATATATATATATATATATATATAGGGGTCCGACACTATTTTGGGGACACTTTGAAAAGTGTGCTTAAAGGTGTTTTTTGCTGCCGAGAGCTTTTGTGTTGATGAGTAGGTAGTTCAGCAGTAACTTTCCATTTATGGTATGAACATTGATTGATGGGTTCGTCTTTGGTTTCATATTATCTTTATTTTTACTTCAACATAGGTGACACTATTTTTCGGACATGACACAAATTCCGGGTTTTTTAATGATTTAGTCGTCGAACGTCTATAATATGCAAATTTTCTGCAGGTAAATTGTACCCTGACCATTACATTTGAGTATCTTTACCACTCACTGCGAAAACGTTTTAAAATCCTGAAGAAGAATGCATTCAAAAGAAGTCATCACTTTGGTCCAAAAGAAGAGTGAAGTCGGGCTCAGCATCCGAAAGATCGCCGCTGAGATGAAGCTACAGAAGTCAACAGTTGAATACATGCTAAGTACAGACTATGAGCGGAAGGAGAAGAAGAAAGGACGGAAAAAAACAGTTTCCAAGAGAACAGAAAGAAGAATGAAGAGGAGTGTTACGAGGTTGTTATCATCTGGAGAAAAGGTGACAGCGAAGAAAGTAAAGGAGAAGTGTGAACTGTACAAAGAAATTGGACCTAAGTATGCTAAAATCAAGAAAAGAATTACACTAACAAGAAAACACAAGGAGGCAAGGCTGGGAAGCGCCAAAAGATGGATAACAAACCATGTCGACTTCAAGAAAGTGATATTTACTGATGAAAAATGTTTTAAGTTCGATGGATCTGACGGGTGGTGTACATGGTCTAGAAAAGGTGAACCTGTTATTCTCAACAAGATGAGAGGAGGAGTCATAATTTGGGATATGGTATTTCCGAATGGAAACTTGTGGCTCGAGTGGTTAAAAGGACGTCAAAATAGCTTGAGCTACAGAGAACTTTTGGAAAAGAGAGCCCTGCCACTTACAGAACAGAAATGGGAAGTAATTTTATTTTGCAGCAAGATAACTGCAGCATCCATGTGGCCAAATCAGTGAAAAATTGGATGTGTGAAGCAAATATAACTACTCTGGAATGACCTGCAAGAAGTCCAGACTTAAATTTAATTGAAAACATATGGGAAATGCTTGCAGAGCTTGTTTACGACGGGCCAGAAATAACCAGAGAGGCTGAACTGTGGCAGCGCATACAAGATGCTAAAAATAGACTGCTAGAAACACGAAGAGACGTTATTATCAATATGTATGAACATTATGAAGATAGACTGATAGAAGTCATTGAAAAAAGGGTGCTGCCATAAACTATTAGCATTGTTTCTGCAATGTCCGAAAAATACTGTCGCCTATGTAATGTGAACATTTCTAAAATTAAAAATACTTCTAATTTGAATTCTGCTTTTCCATTTGTAGTATTGAAACAGTTTTAAAATGTTATTGCCATTGCATTAAAACAGTACAGACTGCCTGTGCTACCTAAAACGTGAAAAAATAAAGTGTCTGAAAAATAGTGCTGCTCCCTGTATATATATATATATATATATATATATATATATATATATATATATATATATGTAGTTTTCAATGGGTATGTTTACTTTCGTTTGTTCTTTAATACGGTAGTAGTAGTAGTAGCAGCAGCCAAACAGTTGTTTGTTACCTTCCTTTGGTATTTTTACTACATCATAAAATCAGTTTATGAACTAATAACAAACTTTTACCAAATAATTTTGGTAGACTTTTGAACAGGTCGGCGGTGGAAGATTAGTAACGTATGTACTGGGAATGTATAAAGAAGCAAAAAGCTTCTTCTTTTTTATGCACTGTGTCTCTTTGGGATCATGGTTGTCTACAACTTCCTATCTTTCGTAGTTTTTAGCAATGTTTGTCTTTTTACTATCCTTTCCGCTCCCTGTTCTGTCATCGATTTACATACTCTTTTTAGGTAAGTTACTTGCCTCCTTCTGCCATCCTTGTCTGCAACATGCTTTGTGTGTATCAAATTCTCCAAGCTCACTTTCTTCACTATGAGTCTGAGAAATTTCAATTGTCTCTTTTCTAATTCTAAGTATAAACGCCCTCGTTTTTCATTAAAACTTACTCGTTGCATACATGCCCCGTCAGTGGTATTCTTAGCATTTACTACCCGGCACAGGAGTTAACTTTTGTGCCGGAAGTGGAGTAAAGGTTTCTCCCTATTTTAGGTGGGAGAACTTGCCCAGTTCCGGGGTAAAGCAACTCCAAATTTTGTCCTTGGCCCATATGCATACGTATGTGTATGACACTCCCCACGTTAAAACGACCTTGTGTCGCATCCTGTCTTAGTGGCGAGGCCGGGTAAATATACTTACCATTCATCTATAGAAGCACATCTTTGTTGTCGCAAGTCTTCTCTTCAGTGATGAAGTTGTCTAGCTTTTACGATCACATAGTAAGATTGATTTAGCACACTTTTCTTTGTATATATATATAAATTTTCCTCTTTCTTAATACTTTTCTTAGATTTTGGAATTCATTCAAAGGATGGAGTCCCCTTATTTTTCTCTCGATTTCTTTGTAGAGACAAGAGAAGAAAATGTCTGACATGAAAAAATAAAGCTGACGTAAGACTATAGACTTCCACAGAAGCATAAGGGATTCATTTTTCTTTTAGTTTTAAAGAGACATGTCGATTAAAGAAGAGAAAGAGAACCTTGTTTTACTACGAAAAGAAAAAACTAATTATAAAGTTTCTGTTGATAGAAAAACATACTCCATGGAGAGAATTGCTACAAACAAGTTTTTCTTTTTAGTCAGTTGTTGACGATTGGGTATCTTTTTTATTTTTTGATGGCGTCGAAAATATTTTAAACATTAACTTAACGGCAATAAGAAGGAAAAAAGACAAGTTAGCATTTGTTGTATTAGGTTGGTGCAAAAATAATGTCGTTTTCTCACATATGTTACTATGTGAGAAAACGACATTATTTTTGCAACAACCTAATACTTTGATTAACAATAAACACGGCAACATTCACGTCTATCTATGTTAATGTAATAATAATAAAGTATACAACTTTAAATAACCGCTGCCGAATACTGTAAATAAGCTTTGAAACATGAGTACAACGTCTTCCGCTTTAATTGCGCATGACGGGAAATTCCGTCATTGAAGTTATGACTGAAGAAAATTATTACCACAGTTAATTACTATATTCGCGTTTCCTCCAGCCTATTTATCTATTATTATTATTAATTATTATTATTATTATTATTATTATTATTTCCTTTTATTTCTGGTGTATAGCCATTTCTTTCCAGGTCCTAGCCAGAGGTTTAAAATCCGAAATGGCACCATGACATTTTCCAAAAAAAAAAAAAAAAAAAAAATTGAGATAGCACACATTTTACATGGATAAAGCCCTTCATAAGGTATGAGCTGTACAATTTTTTTTTTATATTTCTTTAATACTAGGGATCCCTTCAATGAGTCTGATTGAAACTTTTCCAACCAAACCAAGGGCTCCAACTACAACTGGAATTGTTAATGTCCTCACGTGCCACAGGTTTTATATTTCGATTACAAGGTCCTTGTACTTTGACATTTTTCTGAAGATCTTCAAAGATACATTACAGTGTACAGCGACTGCCATGTCAATAAGAAGGCTTTTTGTCATCTCTGATCACGATATTTGGTCGATTAGCTTTGATTGTTCTGTCTTTGTGTATTGTATAGTCCCATAAAATTGTTGCAGGTTCTATGTCTGTAAACGGGTTTGGGCGGTGTTCCATTTTATGCAGTTTCCTTTCTGTAAATGTTGCATATTTTCCAATGCAGAGATTGACCCAATTTGTCATACCGGGTTTTATATTCAGTGGGTGCCAATACCGTGAAACCTGATATAAGATGGTCAATTGTTTCTGCATATTTATCACAGAATCTGCATTTTGGGCTAACACAATTTTTCAGTATATAGCTAGGTAATTTCTAGTTAGCAAGAATTGATTTTGTGCAGCTACATCAGCTTGTTTGGTACGGGAAGCGTATTGCCCATGAAGTGGCTTATCTTGCCATCATTTCTGCATTTGCGACATTATACTTGCTTTTGTTTTCTTTTTTAGTTCCTTTGACGCTGCAATAAGTGTATTATGCTTTACTTGCATTTCTTCACTTGAAATTCCCTTTTGAATTTGTTGGCTTCCTTTATTACCGAATAAAGTTTCTAATTTCTTTCGTCTTCTTTGAGACAGATCATCATCCAATTTTTTGTAGTTTCCGTATCTTTGAAGACCGATTGTTGTGGTTTTGTAAGAAATTTCTAGTTGGACTAATCTTCTGCCTCCTTCGGATCTGGGCACCTAGAGAGGATCAACATCAACTTTGGGATGATGCATGCGGTGGCAAGTGAGCTGCTTTCTCGTTTTGACGCCAATTCGCTTAATGTCAGCCATGGTTCAATTAGGGATGTTGAAACTGTATTACACCACAGGGATAGTCAAAGTGTTTTTGGCTGATATTCTGTTTTGTGAATTCAAGTTGGTATTTAACACCAGAAGCACGCGCTTGTAGTATCATTTTCTTACTTTCTCCTTCATTTGGGTATACTGTATTCCATCTCCTTCGCTGACTCCTAGGCATTTATAGGCTTCTTCTTTATCCAGTTCTCTGATGTTTGTGACAAAATCTAGATCTATTGAATTTTATAATTCTCCCTATCTTGAATGTTACTTTTGCATATTTATTTAATCCGAAATTCACACGGATGCCATGACTGAAACATTTTACGATACTGAGGGTCCCCTTCAAGTCACTGTCGTCTTTAGCAAAGAGTTTGATACCGTCCATGTAGAAGAGGTGATTAAACACTTACGTTTTTACTTTATATACATAGTTATTACTGTTTAGTTTATGTGAAGTGGGGATTAAGAACAAACAGATCAGAATTATTATTATTATTATTATCATTATTATTTCTATCCTTATTTTACCATACTTATTAGGTTGGTGCAAAAATAATATTTGACCTTAAAAAATATGTCAAAAAACGATATTATTTTTGCACCAACCTAATATATATCTCAGGTTGATTCTATATGTTCACCTGATATCGCATCGATAGTATGCTTTTATCTAGTGTTTCTGATTTATTGTCTATGATTCATTTAATAAACAGTAAATTAAAATCAAGATCGTCCCACTATCTTTTCTCTTGCCGATTCACCAAATTCACCTTATTGAGCTAAGTAAAGATTAAGACAAGTTCCATTACATATGCCCAGACAGAAGTGGTTCTTTATCCTTTTCACAAAGATGACGAAATTATGCTCGTGGTCAAGTTTACTGTGGGTTTCCAAGCACGTAGGACACAAAATATACGTTGCATTTACCACGAGTGTCATGGTGAATACTCTGATCTTACCATCGTTTAATGTAATGAGAAATAATGTTTGGGAATTAGAATATCCAGAGACAAATCTTGCATTCATCTATATAATAAATGCGAATGTCAGTGTATCTCCATGTCATATTTTTTCAAATTAAAGAGACAACTCTCTAACTTTCAATAGCTCATGTTACAGAAATATTAGATTCCCAATTTTAAATCAAGACTAGCAATCCTATCAATTTCTTCTACAATAATCAACACATTTGGTTAATAACTGTTTTCCTTGAAAGGCTTTACCTTTCTCTCTGTATTTTTGCAGAACTTTTGTAAATCCTCCTTGAATTTGAGAAATCCTTAAAATGTTTTTCTTAAAAACTGTTTCATGGAGTCGGCAGCTGTATATGGTGATTTTTTTAAGCGTATGAGGCAGGCAGACAGGATCGAACTGAGTACGCAGTGGTACCACTGAATTTAACCTAATCTGAACAAAAAATAGAAATCGATCACATCTTGTAACTTCGGTGTCACTCTGATTGTATTGTAGAAGAAAGGAAACTAAATCGGTTGTTTCAATTATTTTGCACACGGATGTAGCAGATTCCAATAGGCAGAATAAAAATATTGCTTACAATACTGACAACACCCAGTTCTTGACAATGACGGTATTAGTCGAAAGTATTTGAATATAACGTTAAAAACATGATCTTTTGACAATATATATATATATATATATATATATATATATATATATATATATATATATATATATATATTATGACAACGAAGAATGACTTCGTCATCATTAAAGAAAGAAAATGTAAGTACACTAGATCAACTGGAAAAAAAACAAAACTTATTAAATTTTCATTGTCTGTCATATTTAATGAAATCTCACTTGAGGACTTTCAATACCAGCAAATAAAATGGATAACACATGTAACTGGAAGAGAAAATAATGACATAATCAAGATGCTGATGTACGACATTACCCCTATTGTTACCAAGTATATATATATATATATATATATATATATATATATATATATATATATATCCATATACATATATACATGTATATATATATACATGTACATATATATGTACATATATATATATAAATATATTTATATATATATATATATATATATATATATATATATATATATATATATATATATATTAAGATATGTTTTGTTGAATAGTTTAGACATATTCTGTCTACTTATTTTCGATAAGATCCTTTTATACTCACGCATAAGCTTTTTGGTGTCATTATTGAAAGCCGAGAGAAAATCAACGTGTTGATACATATTTCTTTTATTTTCAAGTACTTTCGACAAATCAATGTCATAATCTGCGTATTGTTTATTACAGTTTATATATATATATATATATATATATATATATATATATATATATATATATATCGTCTAAAATAGGCCGCAAAAGCAAACCACAAGTTCGAATTGTAAACGACCCCTTATAGACATCTCTTTTTAAACTGTCAACCGCTTATAGTTTCGTCTGGAATGTTATAAGTGTCTGTTATCAGAATAAATGGATTCAGCTTAGCGCATTTGTGCATAAGTATAGATCAACCAGTGATTATATACTGAGCTTACCTCCTCTGCTAATCTTACCAAAAGTAGGACTGAAGATAAACCTTTCCAAAACATAAACTATGACATGGAATTGGGATGAATGAAGTGATATCACTTACTCTGAATATAGCATAAAAATTCAGGATGTGGAATTAGTAACTGCTAAACATTTAAGATATTTCGGTGTATGGATCAGTTACAACACATTTAATATAAGAGATAAGGAAATTGAACATAGAATAGACTGTGTTAGGGCCTGTTTCACCTAACACCGCAAGCTGATACAAAGCCAAATCATTAAGCTAGAAAACTCGAGTCATATCCTTCGTGAGACTTTCATATCGATGCCATGCATGGCGCCAAACCCGTTCAGAAATTGGCGGCTATATACAACCGCTCTCTCAGATTAAAATTGGCTTCCAGAGAAGCGTGTAGGCCTTAGCGAGAACCATCCTTCATCGAACCTCGTGGACTGGGGCTACAGAATCAAAAACAAAGAACTGTAGCAGTTAAGAGAAACCGCATTACTTGAGGACTTTCAACAACAGCAACAACTAAAATGGATAGTTACATCAAATAAAATTTAAGGAAGGAAACCGCCATCAGTAGTGGAAAGATCGATAACTGTTAGTGGGCTTGAGAAACCTATTTTCCTGATAAAATTATTTTAAGACGGGGATTTTAGGAAGCCCAATCGGCAGCAGCACAGATTCTCCGTACAATAAATGCCGAATATTTCTTTATAAGGAAACAACTAATATTATGGTTTCCATTAACGTAAAATGGTACAAAGTCAATTTTAGTCGAAATTTCAGTTTGGTTTGAAATCACCATAGGAAAAATGGTTGGCGCGGCGATCTTGCTACGCATTACTACAAAACGAGTCATCTCTACCCCACTGTATTTTGGTCCCTCCTTCCTTTTCTTTCTCTCTCTCAGTGTGTGTGTGTGTGTATGTGTCTGTGTGTCTCAGTCTGTTCATATGTACTACAGAATCCCTGTGCTCATCAATTTCTCTTAGCCTAGTCTATTTTTCAATCTCTGTGTGTGTTGCTGCCTATATATATATATATATATATATATATATATATATATATATATATATATATATATATATATATATATATCACATTATTGATGTCTGCTAATTTTCTGACCTACTTATATAAACCAGATTGAATTTGTCTGTCGACCTGTTATCATATGTGCTGCATATTCGGGATGCAACCATCACCACTCTTGGCGTCATCCTCCGACTACCTTTCTATTACACAGCGTCAAATATAAAATGTCAAACTAAGAGAGCGCTTTGTGAATTCTCTCATAAATGTAACACGAGATTGTCCGAGATTACCTACAAGAATTTTCGAGTTAGCTGTTAAAAATAACATATCAACAAAGTATTGTGTATTATTTACAGTCTGACAGAAACAGTGCAATACAAATAGATACAGGCTATTCCGAAACTACCCGTAAGGACAAATATAGTTCGATTGCAATGATATAACTTTTTCGTGAAAGAAATATTAAAATGTATTAGTATTCCCACCGCCATAACGTAAATATTTTCATGGCGTTTGTTTTGATGAGCTTTAATCATTTGTATCTCGATTTCAGGAATTTAAGCGCAGTACTAGATTGGCAGCTAGGTCTCATAATTACACTGATGTAATTGATGGTTGTAAACATAAGTTATATGCTAATAATTTCTTTCTGTCTGAATTTCTTGAAGGATGAGTTATTATTTTCATTATTTGCATGCGGACTATTGAGCTTTGTTGGTATCACAACGTTTCAGCGTTTGTTCCCTCTGGCTTTCATCTGGTGAATATTAATCAAGGTAACAGGGAATTTAGAACTGAACCCTGTATTTAATCCATTGGTGTATAATACCGATTATACCTGAATTTCTGGGGTAAGGAGCTATCATTATTAAATAAATGGTTTAATTCGAAATTCCCTGTAGGTTACCCGGATCGACATAAACCTGATGAAAGCCGGAGGACACAAAGGCTGAAACGTCGTGATAGCAACAACAAAGATGAGAACAATAGTCGGCATATAACTAAAACCATTTAGTGACCCGAACCATTTTATTTTGAATAATAATAATAATAATAATAATAATAATGTGCATCAACAATAAAATATATATTGAAACAATAACATACAAAAAAATCATGTAATGGTGTGCCGTAATTAAGGGAGAAAAAGTTGCTTCCCTTCAACTGTATTCCGATTAAGATTGAATGTTCAAAAGAGTTTCTCTTGAATAAGAATGTTCAGGATTCTATGTTGAATAGAGTCTGGTGTTAGAATAGAATACAGTTAATTAAGAAGTGTGTTGTTTTGAGTAAGTAAGAGAGAGTTCTGATTCATGAACTTGGCATAGTCACAGAGAGGAAGAATGTGTAATGTAATACAAAAATCTGTGTCTGTGTGTGCGTTGTGAGTAAAGTCGTGGATTTGTGTAGACAGGCGTAATAGTTGGACTCTACTGACGAAGTCGGTAAGAGTTGTTGGCAATGATCTTTAACGTCTGACCGCGTGGTTAAGACGGGAGCTCTTGAAGATTATATCTTGGCAGCAAGGAGAAAGATGAATGAAGAGAACACGAGAGAGGCTTATTCGTGTTTTGTTTATATAAGGCTATGTATCACGTGGTAGGCTCCGAAGCTTGTTCGCGGGGAAATTATTCCTCGCGTGCCGGCAATTTGATTGGTCGGAATTGACCAATCAGCAAGCTAGTTTTGAGGAGATCAGCCAATGAATGCTTGCCGTATGATCTGTATGTATGTATGTGTGATGGCGATTATGATTGCTACAATGATAATAATAATAATATTAAACAAAATGATTGACGTAACTCTTCCAATATTTTCAACCGTTAAGAGAATATCACGATTTAAGAAAAGAAAAAGAAAACACAGTGTTTGACTATGTTAAACAATGTTTTAATAGAATGTTTGTTTTCTTCAACTTATATTAAAAAAAAGTCTAGTATAAAAGTATATAAATCTAAAAAAAATTATAAGTCTTTGTACAAAAAAACGACTGTACTGGTAATCAACGCGTCAAAACGAATGAAACGCCGCCAGTTGATATGCATTCACGATGGCGGCGTTTCATTTATAATTTTTTGTAGATTTATATATTTTTATAAAAAAATTAAAAAAATATAACTTGAAGTAGACATTCTCTCAAAACATTGTTAAACACTGTTTTTTTTCTTTTCTTTTACTTTTCTTAAATCGCGGTATTCTCTTAAATAATAATAATAATAATAATAATAATAATAAAGCTATAGTCAAGGTTATTGTTGTTATATTTTTGAAAAGGGCAGATCATTCCTTGCTTTAAATGTTTTATGCTTCCTGTGACAATATGTATTAAGTGTTTTGTTGTTTGTTTTTTCTTAGAAGAAATACAAAAGCTGCTGTTGATAAATATGTTTGATTTTAAATCAAGACTAGCAATCCTATCAATTTCTTCTACAATAATCAACACATTTGGTTAATAACTGTTTTCATTGAAAGGCTTTACCTTTCTCTGTATTTTTGCAGAACTTTTGTAAATCCTCCTTGAATTTGAGAAATCCTTAAAATGTTTTTCTTAAAAACTGTCTCATGGGGTCGGCAGCTGTATATGGTGATTTTTTTTAAGCGTATGAGGCAGGCAGTCAGGATCGAACTCACTACTCAATCATAATTGTTCTAACGAGACACGCTTATTAACCATTAGACCACCTCGAGATGCCACCCACCCCCACCCATACCCCAGGCAGTTGTATATAGTTTGGAGCACTTTTCCTTACCGTTGTGCATCCACAGAAGACTCATTTTAAGAGCTATTTATTTCTATTAATATTATAAAGCTCTACCATGGGCGACTTTAGCGGTTCCGATTCTGTTGAGCACGTTTTTTGTTTTTTGCTTGAAAGCGTTACGTTACTTGACCGTGGTTCCTTTGTACCGTGTGACATTGAACATTTTTTTGCTGCACTGGCAAATTATTTCTGTTTTTTTTTTCTTGGGTGGTATAATTATGTGTTTACGGCTTTGTTCGATGTTGGCCGGATGGAAGCATTCCCAACACCAGGTGAGTTTGGTTGGTGTGTGCATGATATGCACCCACCAGCCATATGTTTTCCATCTCAGGTTTGCCTGGAGGAATAAAAGTTCCCATTTTCGCACTACAGCTGCCTGACAAGTTGCATCAAAGCATGAAACTGAAATAGTGATCGGTCCTGTTCTGCCAGAAATTTAATTCATAACTTCTATACAAGCCTAGGAGAAGGAAAAATTAATTCAAATCAGTCTGGAGTTGGTTGGCCTCCTTCAGGCTATCTTGCCCATGAAAAACCACTGTTACAGCGACTGCAATGCATATGGCGCCCTACAGCCCTAATGGGCCATTGCTATATATATATATATATATATATATATATATATATATATATATATATATATATATATATAATGCCGATTACTTTGTTATAAATATAGAAACTATTCTCTTAGCTTTGAGAATCATGTTTTGTTGAATACCGAATCTGTTGGTTGGTCATAAAATCAGATTTAGCATTTAATATTGACGATACATATTTTTCATGTATTGATCCCCCTCTTTTAGGTCTTGTATTGTTTGAACTAACAGTAAAAAATATTTATTTTTATACCTTATGTTTTTAGTATATTATGTTTGTAATTATATTTATATCATATTTACATTTTATTATATTTATATAATATATCACATTTTATTATATTTATATATATATTGCATTTTATTATATTTATATATGATATTACATTTTATTATATTTATATAATACTACATTTTATTATATTTATATAATGCAATTTATTATATTTATATGTGATATTACATTTTATTATATTTATATATAATATTTATATTACCTTTATATTATGTTAATATTTATGTTATATCTATATGTACGCTTATGTGTCCCCCTCCCCACCCTAGAGCTTAAATAGGTTTTCACGAGATGCAGTTACACGACTCACGCCTAATCGGTTTTGAATTCAGGATTGTCTTTCAACACTGCCTGGCTATTTAAACTCTAGCCGACGGCAGGAAGTGATGGGCACACACATATTCCAAAGAATATTTGTTCGAAAGGAAACCCCACCTCGGCCTGGAAATCGAGCTCGATACTCAACGTCAGTCGTAGATTGCAAATTATATTCTTCATGGCTTTTTCATTTTTGTAAATACTGCTTACCCAATACAAGGCCCAAGAGCCACTCATGGTAGAGGTTTAGTGAATGACATTGTTGTACCGGTGTAAGGGTACAGGGGAGAAGTAATGACGTTTATATCAGGCTTGAAAGATTTTTCTCTAAAATTCTTCATAGATAATTTTATTTGTTTGTCGATAACGCAGTTAACATCTTCGAAATTGTCTCTCCCGTTTTCTCATTAATAGTGTTTCCTACACACCACAGATACAGTGTATCGTGCACATGTCACACACACACACACACACATATATATATATATATATGCAGAGCGTAGAAAGTGTGCATCCTGCACACCTCAGATACAGTGTGTCCTACACACTTCAGGATTTGATTGCTTATTTGTTTAACAGCATATCAACTCCTTATGAATCATTTGATGCGGAAATTTAATTTTCTTGGGAGTTTTGAAGTAATAAAAATATGTTATTCTGCTTTCACAATTGAATACATGGTAAATAATACTCTGCTTTTGTACATATACATGTTTGGGTGGATATAAATACTAGAGGCGGTGATATGAGTGTTTTATGTTGTACTTTTGTTGAAGTTATATTTTGGAATACAGTTTGATTTAAACAATTGTAAGATATTATATAGAATAATGTCATGAAAGACTCCCGTCATGTTGGCTGATTTTGGTTAGCGGTATATCAACCTCTATGGGTTATTCAATGGCGAAATCTAAATATTTTGAACGCAGTTGTATAGTTTCAACTACAGATAAAATGTATTGTTGGTCATTTTACTATAAATAGGTATTGTTGGTCATTTTACTATAAATAGGTATTGTTGGTCATTTTACTATAAATAGGTATTGTTGGTAATTTTTTATATAAAGATGTATTGCTGGTATTTTTATTATAAAAATGAATTTTTATACTTTCATAGTGTTTTGCTTTTGTTTGGTGGTTCACTATTTGCCTATAGCTGGGACCCTAACATGTATTCCACTCTGGGTCAGAGTGGACCTGAGAATAACTGCAATTACGAGACGATTCCAGGTTCCTCAAAACCTTCAATCTCCCGATCAGAGCTCTTTCTACCAGATGTACTATATTATTATATCTAGGATTAGTACAACTAAGGTAAATCGTTCCCTGTACACCTCATAAATAATGCATCCTGGAAATCTCATAAATCATGGCTGCTGCACACCTAGGAGATGGTTTATCTTTCACACCAAAGTAGTGTATTCTACACTCATAGCATAAGTCATCGGTATAATTTGTCTGTTTTGTCTTAATTGCAAAGAGCAGGCAATCATCAACACCAGTTGTGTATTACGTTGTAAACACGAAATTGAGAGTAAAATCTGATGTTGATTAACACTTTTTTTTCTGCGTTTTTTTCTTCAATTTCACTTTTGGAAGGTAATTAAATAAAAACTAGTTTTTCATCTTTTCCCCTTCCTAGATGAGTGAAAGATGCTTTGATTATAAATATACGGGCGTTTGCATCAGGGAAGAAGCCCGCTTAAAAATATGATGTTACTAATAAAGTTTCATTGTAGTTGTCCTTTCATCTTTGTGATTCTGATTGATGTGTAAATGACATTTATAACACCGAGAAACGGAAAACGTCGTTTTAGCTGTTACTCTGTGAAAAGCGTCGTATTCTTATTAATTTATTTTAAAAAAAATATAGCATTCAAAATTTTTTTCTTTTTTTTCTTTTTAAATAAAGCGTTAGGAAATCAATTGAGTGAAATCACCTGAAGATACTGAAAGGTTGAAACCAAGGTAGCGGATTCGGCTGATTTCCTAATATATATATATATATATATATATATATATATATATATATATATATATATATATATACTATTGGCCAAAAGTCTGAGGTCAACTCTGCTTTCGAAGAAAAGCCTAAAAATTGAAGCTTACATGGCATTTTCAAAACTAATTTACTAGCTCAATTTGAACCAGAGGCACGTTTCTCTTTATGAAGGTTTTAATAATAATAATAATAATAATAATAATAATAATAATAATAATAATAATGATAAAATAATAATATTATTATTATTATTATTAATAATAATAATAATAATAATAATAATAATAATGTGTAATCTTAGGTTGTTTATTTTTTATTTAATTTTTTTACAAAAATGTTTAGCTGCAAATGTTATGATGTCATTTCTGACCTTAGGTATCTGGCCGATTAAATGAGTATACAGCAGAATACAAAGGAAATAATAATAATAATAATAATAATAATAATAATAATAATAATAATAATAACAGAACTCACTACTGCATAAAATTTTAGCTCCTTTTGTCCAGTCTGGCTTACTGGCTAATCTCCGGGAGGGCGTATTTGACATTTTAGCAAACTGTCTCCCTAAAACATCTGAAAGTCATATACTAATGTGTCAAATAGTTTCAGCATCCTAGTTTAGTAGGAGTTAGTAAGTTTTATACTTTCATTGGTTTAATTAAGTATTAAATTCAGAGGGTGGCTCCAGATATGTGTCCTACATTGCGCTTATATCTATCTATCTATCTATCTATCTATCTATCTATCTATCTATCTATCTATCTATCTATCTATCTATTTCCGTGCATTTGCCTTGATAAAGTCTGCCAGAGGACGAAATGCGTCGGCTAAGATATATTTTCCTTTTGTCTTTATTCATATTGTCCTTTTAAAGTTATGCTCTATCTGAAATTTTACATACACGCATACACAGTATTTATCCCTTGAGGACACATGGCGCAGTGGATAAAGGCGTTGGTTAGATCCAGTGAGTTCAATACCCAGTTAAGGCAGTAGAGAACTTTCAGAGGGAAAATTAACAGGAGATAACTGATAACTGACATCCATTATAACATGGCACGTGGAACTAGAACAGTCTACACCAGTGAGCGAAATAAAGGGTTCAGTTCGACATTCCGACCACCTGAAGAAGGCCGGAGCGTACAACGGCCGAAACGTTGTAATAAATATGGTGACAAAGATGAGGACAATAGTCCGAATAATGTGTCACTTATATTATTGCCAACTAGTACTGTTTTTTTTACATTTTTGCAACCTGAAGATCCCTTTAACAACAAAAAAACAAAAACTAAAAAACACACAATCATTTCAAGTTGTTTGTTTCACTATAGACAAAAATGGCAGCAAATTTATCTCAACTGAATTATCCAATGTCAACTTTATCATCTTCAGATGAATATTCGTCAATAATAATTTAAAAAAAAGAAATTGTACGAGAGACCCAAAAACCATGAAATTCTAAGCAGAAAATATCGGTGGAAGTGTTACAGGATATCGTTATAGAACGGAGGATTAGAGATAGATGATAGGGAGGAAACAGTTAGGAACGATTTTTCAAAATGACTGTCTTATTTTATTAAACTTCCCAAGATCTATTGTTTTCACGTTTTTCAAATGGAATTCTTTACCGGAGAGACAGTTTGAAAATAGTAGCATTGCTTATGTTTATTAAATTATTCACTTTCTTAAATTTTATCATTTGTAGCATCTTCTCGGGATCGTTCATAAAACAGACATCCATTTTGAAAAATCGCTATGCGTGAAACAGTGCTGATATAATGGATAAATAAAAAGAAAATATTATTTTCATGTGTATTATAAAGCTCTTTGTAAAGTATTTAAAACAGAGCATTCTTATATAAGTAAGAAAAGGGATAAGCAAATATTCCTCTATATGCATATGCATGTGTGTACGCAATGAAATACATCTCTCTCTCTCTCTCTCTCTCTCTCTATATATATATATATATATATATATATATATATATATATATTAAAAAGAAGAGAAGAGAGGTGCCGTAAACGTTTTTGGTTGTAATGTGGATTTATTTAGAAAAAAATATTATGCTTTGTTTTACATAATGTTACACTACACGTGTTTCTGGTCTCGTGACCGTCTTCAGGTAAAAGCGGAGATTTCCACATATTTTTAAAAATAATTAATTTTTTCTTTTGTTTTTCAATGTTAAATATTCTCGATATGAGACATTTTCTGTGTTTGTAATCCGAAACACGTGTAGTGTAACATTATGTAAAACAAAGCATAATATTTTTTTCTAAATAAATCTACATTACAACCAAAAACGTTTACGGCACCTCTCTTCTCTTTAATATACATACTTTTCTCTCGTTGGAACCACTACAACCTCTTTCTTTTATATATATATATATATATATATATATATATATATATATATATATATATATATATATATATATATATATGCATTTGAGGGTGCGCGTGTGTGTTTATTGACGTTTAGTTTCAAATGCCTACTTTTATCTACAATTAGGTGCCTAATACAAGTGAGAGTTTTAATGACTGGGGGTCGGGATTTTAATAAAAGTGATCATCAAGAAATTAATTAAAGGGTCAGAAATGTTTTAATTTAAATAAAGAAACTTTTTTTTCGGGACCTCGACTGTAACACCCTAGAGCTTTCCTAGAACTTCTTGCATTTTCTAATAAGAGACTAGCACACAAGCAACTCCTGGTACAGCGAAAATGTTCTTATAAATTAAGCATTGACTCACATCTTTGTGCTGTGTCCCTTGAGGGCGTGGATGATCATGGATCTCCACAACATTCATGTCTTTTGTAGCACTTAGTAAATTTTATTTTTTTGCTATGTCTCCTAATCCTTGTTCAGCCAACCATTTAAACAAGGTCATTAGTTAGGTTTCCATTACTTTCCCTCTTGCCTTCAATTCACCCTGTAAGTGTCAAATTTTACTAACTCTCTTTCCTCATTATGTGCCCCACAAATATCACCAGTCGTTTACTAATGCTACTTGGAAGTGTTCCCATTTTCTCTAAAACTTCGTCTTTGCTCACGTGTTCAGTCCATAGTATAATTTCGAGCAGGCTGCATTGGAAATTTTTAACTTTGACTAAGTCAACACGCACACACACACACAGACGCACACACACACATATATGTATATATATATATATATATAACTAAACCGGCACACCTACTTATTGCGACTTGTTAGCAAAACGGTAGGATGAAAAGTAAGACCTATCAAAGAAATGAAGGACATATGACGATTCAACGACTAGCTAACTAGAGAGGGTGTCTCAATAAAATCACCGTGGGGAAGGCAACGGGAAACGATTCCATTATAAATCCCAAGAACATGCATGACTTTGGATCGACTTGCATAACACTCATAAAATCTCTAAAATCCATTCGTTCACCATAAATCTAATCAGAAGGTGCATGAAATTCTGAGCACAAGGTTCTTGTCAAACAAGCAGATTTCCAGAAACTTTATATCCTCTTCGTTATATTCGCCTTAAAGTTACGTGTGTAAATTTATCAAATTTTTACACTTTTTTTTATTTTTTAAATTTGATGATCAGAACCTAGAAACTCGGGAGAAAACTATTTTAGCACGACAATATATATTTTAAAGTGATTTTTTAAACCAATATATAACTTTAGAAAAAAAAAAAGATTTAGAGATTCTTGATAAAATCCAAAGAAGAATATGCAATGTTATTAGTCCTGACCTGGCATCTCAGCTTCAGTCACTTTCCCACCGCCGTAACGAAGCTTCCCTTTGCCTTTTCTATAAAAACTTTCATAGTAATTGTTCCTTTTGTTATATTCATTCCCCACCACCCGCAGACAACTTGTACATATGAGAACGAGTTAGGACTTCATAGAGACTTGAGCATTATGGTGACTGTAGTAAGAATGTGTTGGAGTAATTATCGCTAGCTAAGATTAAGATAATACAGACTGAAAACCAGCCTTCCCTTTTGGCCTTGAGCCACATTTTTGTCTTATCAAAATAAATATTACTTTCCTCTATGGTACCAAGACTTTATAAATTTAAGTTCTATGCTAAGTTTCTTCTATCACACTTCTTGCTTGCTGAAATCTCTTTTGGCTTCTTGCTTGCCAGTCAACTCTGATCTTCACAAAATTAAATGCAATATCAATTGCTATCTTAATTCTTGTTCTTTTATTGTCCTCTCTCCATAATAGAATATTTTTATCATATTTTCTAACACTTAGTAATCCCTTGCGTCTTAGTGGCTTTATTGCTTTGTTTGGAGGTGAAATGATTAAAAAAAAATACCTGAACAATATCTATACCATTGTTCAATGTTAGATTTCTTGCAAACACCTTATACTAGAATATTTTGTAACACATTGACGCGTGTTCAAATCCTCACAGTATTTAGTATTGTTGATGTTATTAGTATTTAGTATTGGTGATGTTATCGCTAAAATATTTGGAGAGATTTATGAACTCTACGTTTCGTTCAATTTCGCAAACCAATCGATGAAATGTAAATAAACATAAAGAAAAGACATGCAAAAAACAATATTGCATTTTTTTAAAATAAGTATTTGTTATTATAATCATTAAATTGTTTTTTTTTAAATAGTCGAAATGTTTTGTATATTAAATAATAAAACTTTTCACCGCCCCCCCCAAAAAATTAGTAAAAATTTATTGTACTAAGCTACGCTCTCTAGTAAAACCAACTGTACTTTGTATCCTCCTATCTGTTTGCATACCTTCCCAAAAGTTGGTTTATGTATGGCTATTTTAGAAGGTGTGATGGACGGACGGACTAAAAGAAGTCACAGAATTTTATATATCGATGCAAAAAGCCAAGAAAACTTTCTCTTATGTATCATATCACCATCCGCCGCATATGTTTCATGGAGGTTTATCTTCAATTTTTTTTTTAATTTCCTAACTCTCCAGGATGTAATGGCGAACTCGTGTGTTAAGAATTGTAATTCCTTTTTTTTTTTTTTTGACATTAATTTTATCAAAGAATGGAGCGTAGTTATACCAGATAGAGTAAAAACAGAACAAGGAAGAACTATTTTTTCAAAACCAGGCAATGGAATATAATCTTTCACACGCACCATATCATAAAAGCGTGCATCTACCATTCGTCCGTGCATTTTACAACTGAATAGTGATTTCGATCCTCACTGGGTGCCCAATACTTTCGGCCTGGTGCCACGTTTAAGCTACGCTTAGAAAATCGTTTGGGCACCTCGACGTGATCTAAAGCTTAGCAAGCTTGTCTCGCTAGAACAATTACGAATGAATAGTGAGTTTGATTCTAACTGGGCGCCCCATACTTTTGGCCGTGTGCCACATCTACCACATCTCTGAGAAAATCACCATTCGCCCACGCATTGAATATATGCCGTTCTGGATACATATCCCGAGATTCTCTACAAAATCCAAAGAACGGGCTTACTGCCATATCACGTTGAAACACCGGTTCCTGTACGTTCACCGAAGTAAAGCAACGTCGAGTCTATATGGGTTCTTCCTGGGTATGACGATAAACTACATCTGCTAGTAAGGCCTCTGATCAGGAGTTTTAGAGGAGCGTGGAGCCACCTCTTAATTGCTTTTGTTCCCAGGACTACCTTGACTCTGGGTGGTAGCACCTGTTAGGGTCCTAGCTAAGTGAACACCCAATCTGGGGTCAAAATATGAAAATATAAAAATACATTAAAGAATTACCAGCAAACATTTTCACAGTAAAAAAAATATAAAAAATTGCCAACAATACATAATTGGAAAAAAAATTAGCAGCAATACATTTTTGAGAAAAATTACCAAAGCTCACAAGAAAACTTTCGCATTAAATGATCCATAACGAATTGATATGACATTAAACAAATCAAACCAAAGCAAAACCTATATGGGTAACCGCTTGGGAATACCAAGTGCCGTAAGGTTGGATGTGCGGGTGGTGTAATAAATAACTGCTCGGAATTGGAAATCGGAGAACCGAGTTCCAATTCCAATCGAGTTCATTATATTAACTTACGCGCAAATATCATTGGGAAGGGTAAGAATATACTTCGTCACCTCCGCAACTATGAGTTAATAAATAGAACTTGTGTCAGTAAATTTTTATTATCTCCAAAAAATGATTACAATCTAAAAAAAAAAAAAATAAAATTCTGGCTTTAAATAACCTTTAAACAGTTGATAAGCCGTAAAACACGATCAACCAAAGAATGTTAGGTCATGTTATGGGTCCTAACTCGACTTCACTCACCTTCCCAGCGCTGTGACGTGGCTTCCCGCTGTCTTTTCTATAAATATCTTCGTGGAAGGTTTACTAATCAGATCTACTCCTTGGTACCTTGACTGCATGAATTTAAGCCTACTACTAGACTACAAGGTCTTATTGTTTTGAAATAGCCAAATGTAACTATTCTAATAATTTATTTTTTCGCACTATTCACCTGTGGAACTCTTCCAATTTCTTGTTTCCCTGCCACCTCGAATCTTAAAAAAATAAATTCACCATCTTTGGTCTATCTGAAATCCGTTTTTTATTGTCCTTTCTTCTCTCTAAAATTTTCTCATTCTCATGCATTCGCGGTAAACCAGCTGCGTCTTAGTAGCATTATTGCCTTCCTTGGTGTGAAATGATTAAAAGACAACATAATAAAGCATGGAAAAGAAAAGCTTGAACCGGTTGGAGCTCCGCAGAAAAGTGCGAAATTAATAAACGGAGTGGCTTTAATAAGCTCATGTGGAGGGTGTCGGAAAATTTCCCCAGGAAATAAAGGGTCTCCCGCTTCTAATAGGTACCAAAGCGTAGGCTTTTTCACGTGATTTGTTCCATCTTAGAATATATCAAGTCGTTCACTTCAGATAGATGAAATGACAATCAAATTATTCTGCCCGTTCCTTCATTAGTTAGCACGTACGTTACGCCTTGCCATTACTTTGGATAATAATGGACCATTCCATTTTGACTTCGAGGACAGGCGGAAGAAAAAGAGACAATGCTTTTAGCGAGAAGAAAAGAAAGGAGAGGCGATAATACTCTCATATTTTTAACGTTTGCTTCACTGAAATCGAAAAATCTGTCAGTTTCAGATCGTTTCATTTGTACCCTCTTATTTCTTTAAATAATGACCTGTATTCCTACCTATGATTTTTATTGCAGTATTTTGTTAAATCATTAACTTCAGAATTATGATTCATAGGAATATTTAAATAGTGAAAGCATCTTTTCATAATGTTTTTGAGTTATTAATACTATATTACACCTGATAAGCACATATCATCCACCTGGACCAAATCCATAATGATTCACAGAAATGCATTGTAAAGAAAAGATAAAAACGAGAGAGAGAGAGAGAGAGAGAGAGAGAGAGAGAGAGAGAGAGAGGAGGGAGATGGAAAATTATGCTTATTGAAACCGACATGTTGACTGTCAGAACAGAAAAAAACTAACTTCAAATAAATAAGCATATTCATTTTTTTTTAAGCTTTATCACCTTGTAAAGAGAAACCAGATAAGACATATGGGGGAGAACGAGAGTAGAGATCATGTTTGAGCTAGACAGCTGCTGGGAATCTTCTTTTGTTCAAAACGGATTTTTTTTCATTTTGGCAATCATTCATTTTTACAAAGCTGGCATGCCAATCTCCCAGGTTATTCAATTTAGAATCTTCTTACCATTGGGTTGTTGTGGTTTGGAGATGGGGAAATAACAGCAACCACAAAAAAAAAAAAAAAAAAAAATGTAAAAAAAGATTAATATCTATATTCAAAACTTTATCACGATGAATTGTTGGCTTAGGATGATGCCATCTTCTAAAAGGCGCCAGTAGACAACGATCAAGCCAAGGTTAAAAAAAAATGAGTATCTAAATTTCAAGGTAGTCATCATTTCTCTATTGCCATCTTAGAGATCGCAATGCTGCTAAATTCTGAATTTCGCTACTTTGGACTAATTTCATCCATTAATTCCCATTTTTGTGGCGGTGGACATTAATAGCATATATATATATATATATATATATATATATATATATATATATATATATATATATATATATATATCCGAAAGCGCTCGGATTAAAAGAACATTCGGATAGTTTTTATATAATTTATCATCTGAAATATAAAAAATATTACATAGTCACTGTTTGCTTTAACTTAGAAAGCTAAAATTAATACTGGACATTTAAAATAAGGCTATCATCGACCGAGCGTGTGAGCAACGATGAGGTTTTGGTGAGGATGCAAAAAAAGAGGAAGCTTATACTTAGTATCAGGAAGAGGCAGTTGAAATTTCTGGGACACATAATGAGAAAGGTGGGCTTAGAGACTCTGATACTCACAGGACGAGTAGAGGAACAAGGGAAAGCAACGCGTGACATACCTAGTGTCCTTAAGAAAGTGGATGATAGAACGTGGTCTGCGGGAGTTAGTGGTGGGGGGAGAAACTTGTTGAGAGCTGCAAGGAGTAGAGGGTGGCGGAGAGCCATGATCGCCTACATCCTGAAAGGACATGGCACATAAAAAGAAAGAAAGGTCTTAATAAGCTCAGGTGGTTGGAGCCGGAAGATTTCCTCAAGTAGGCACCAAAGTATAGGCTTTTGCACGTGATGTGTTCCAAATCAAACAGATGACATAATTTGTTCTCTTGGTCTCAATCAGTAACATCACTCTCGAGCTGAGATGTATCATTTGACTTATAATCATGGCTGCTATTAATTTTCAAAACAACTCAGATAAATTCTTTTTCCGTCTCCCACCCCAAATAATCTTACTTATTATAAAACCCAGGTTGTGTGTGTGTGTGTGTGTCTGTACGTTTATATATTGGATCGGATTTCCTACATTTTTCAACCGATTTCAACAGAACTTCACAGGACTACGTAAAATTACCTTGCGGTGGTTCTGACAGCGCCAAAGATTGGAAAAACAATTGTTTTTGCACGAAATCAATTTGAAAACACGATTAAGAGGCATCACAAGAATGAAAGGTGGACAACTCATATCGAGTTATACTTATTATAAAACCCAGGTTGGTTGTTTATTTTTGTGTGTGTGTGTGTGTTCCTTTATATACGGGATCGGATTTCCTACATTTTTCAACCGATTTCAACAAAACTTCACTTTTTTTTTGGCAGGTAGTGTTTCTTATTGTCTTGCACACTTTTTCTTTATTTCTACATTCAGAATGCTTTAAAAATTCCATTTACAAGACAATTGTTTATAATAAAATTCTATTCAATCGGTAGACTCATAACGATTGAAAACAATGTTTTTGTTAGAGTTTGTCCAATTCGTAAAAAAACAAAAAACAAAAAAACAAAAAACAAAAAAACAAAAAAACAAATTAAGACATGCGTGTCCGTCAGCCTTAAACAATAATCTTTGTCAATTTTATTTTTCAGTCATTATGATGGTCGATACTTGATCTATCTCTTACTGTTACATCCCCGGGCAACGCCGGGCTCTACTGCTAGTAACTATTAAAACTAATAAATGTCTCATATACGGAAAAAAAATCTATAGATCTCATTTCAGAAATTAAGTACAAGCGAGAAAAAAAAAATTCTATATTTTTTTTAATTATATCACCACTTGCAAGGCAATAAAGCCACTAAAACACAAGAGGTTAATGAGTACGAAAAAATAAGGAAAAAAAAAGAAGCATTATTAAGGAGCGAGAACAATAGAAGAGTAATCAGGAAGACAGTAGATAACGATTGACATTGCATTTAAATTTTTGAAGATCAAAGTTGACTGGGAATCAAGAAACCGGAAGAGAGTTCTGCAAGCGAAAAGTGCGATAGAAGAAACTATTAGCATAGAACTTACGGTTTTATCATTCAAATGAGAATTGATTTAAAATCAAAACAAAAAATATGTTTGCAGTAAGATTCTAGATCTTTAAAAAATGTTCAATTTACGAGAGGATCAGATAAAAAAAATGATATTCAGAATCTTTAAAAACTTAATATGTGATTTAGTCTCCCTCGACCATTTTATTTTGTAGCGCGTTGCTTGAATACAGGATTTTTATTAACCTATAATTAATACAAGATTTTTTAAATTTTATAATTATAATTTAATTTAAGACTAAAATAATGTAGTCCAACTTGGGCTACGAATGAGAAAAAAAAAAGAAGATAATTCTATAAACACTTTCATAGTAATTGTTCTGATGAACTAGGCTTTATGAATTCAAACGCAGTACTAGATTGGCGGATAGGTTTCATCACTTTAGCGTTGAAATGGCTAAATGTAACTGTAAATTCTGTGCTAACAGTTTTTTTTGCACTTCTCGCTTGTGGAAATCTCTTCCCCGTCAACTTTGATCTTCAAAAATTTAAATTCAATGTCAATCATTATCTTCTGTCTTCTTAATTCTTGTTCTTTCGTTGTTCTCGTTAATAGTGTTTTTTTTTTCTCTTATATTCTATAACACTCAGTAATTCTTTTGCATCATTTTGGCTTTATTGCTTTGCTTGGGATTATTTTTTTTTAATTCAAATGTTAGTAGCTGGGCTTTCAAGTGTAGCTCATTTCGTCTCCTTTTGGAAGAAAAGTGAAAAACTCAAAATTATCCTAGCTTAGTAAATATCGCCATAAATATAAGCAGAAAGGGATAGATATATAGATACGCAGAGTTTTGCATAATGACTAATATTCGCTGGTTCGAGATCAGACAAAATTCAAGATTTTAAAATGCTAATTTTCAAGGTTTAACAAGACGGCCTTCTTGAAACACTATGAAACATTTACACTGAGAAGGAAGTGTAAGTGTGCATTTTAAAATGTTCGGGGAATATCTCACGGGCAAAAACTTGATATGGCTAGAATGATTAGGGCCAACAATTAACACTTGTTTAACTCTGTAAGAATATAAAAATATTGAATGGTAGCCGGATGTGTCATATCAGAAATAGGTTCAACGACATCTGGAGGTTAAAGATCTTCCCACGACAGAAATAATAATAATAATAATAATCGTAACAATGCGAAAAAAAAACATGAAACATACAAAGACTTGGAGATGGAAATAGAAAAAATGTATTACTTAAAAATTAGAAATGTTCCTGTTGCGGTTGGCGTTTTGAATGTGATAAAGAACGAAACTCAAGAACAAATCAACAAAATCCCTAGTGTATCATGTCTCCAAGAAATCTAGAATTTATTTCTAATGAGAACAGTCAGTATCCACTAACGTGTTTTTGTTAATAGCTGTATTTTGTTTAATTAAACGAAAACCACAAAAAAATCACATCCTTTGCTTGCTCTAGGTCATTGCTTTTGACACGGTATATGATTATAAAACAAATTCAGTTCAAAAATAATTTTATAATAATAATAATAATAATAATAATAATAAGCATGGCTCTAAAAGCTTCTGGTCATACGTGGTTGACGGCGTTACCAGCAGCTTAGTATATTAAAGCGTAGCTTAGTGAATTTGGTTTGATTTAGTTTGGTTTATTATGTCTTACGGCATATCAACCTCAATGGATTATTTAATACCGACAAGATTTTTAGGATAAGTTCGTATAAATAGAATATGTATTTCTTTGTAGGAAATCAGTTTGTAGATCACGTTTCATTGAAATGTTTTTTTAAAGAGGCTTTTGTCGAGTGTCAAATGTATTACTGGTATTTTTAATATAAATATCTATTTTTATACTTTCATGATGTTTTGACACCAGTTTGTGGGGTTAACTATTTGACCATAGCTGGGACCCTCATAGATGCTACCATTTTGGGTCAGGGTGGATCTAGTAACAACAACAATTAAGAGATGATTCTACGCTTCTCACTTTGAAAACTAATACGATTCGTTCAGCTGACGATTTGGAAGTTTTTTTTTTCCTGCAGATTATTTATTATTATTCTGACTGTAGATTTTGTCCGTTGCATGCAAAGTCCGTTGAGGCGGCCGTCTGTAAGTGAGAGGTTTGTCTGTATTATGTAATATTAAATATATGCAAGGACAATTTCAGAAGTTTAGAAACTCTTTTTTAAGAGAGACACTTATAAGTGTTTTTAATTATTGTAATTTTAGTATATCGTTACTGTATATCTAATAAACTGACCTGCCAACGTTTGTTATTTTTAATTGAACGAGACAACTCTAACAGCTCTTTAAATACAGTCTAAAAAACTGCAGAATACAGTCGGAACGTGAAAACAATTTGGAAGTTCTCTATGCAATAAAATTCTGTGTTAACAGAGATAGGCATCAAAACTGTACCTCACCCTCCCTATAATCCATACCCCGTTCCCAGTGACTTTTGGTTGTTCCCTAAGCTGAAGGAGAACGTCAGAGTCAGTCGTTTTGAATACATTGAGAAGTTGAAGGAGGCTGTGACAAGGGTCCTGGGCACCTTCAACTTTTGAAGATTTCAAATAAGGCCTTAAGGAAGGGGCTGGACGGCTACAACAAGTGCAATGAAGTCAGAGGATTCCAGTTTGAAGGAGATTAGAGTTTTTCATTTCTTTGAAATAAAAAGATGTCTCTCCTGAAAAAGTCTCAAAACTTCTGCAATACACCTCTTATATATGCATTAGAAAGGGATATATATATATATATATATATATATATATATATATATATATATATATATATATATATATATATATCGTAAAGGTAAAATAAATCCGTGGGTATAATCCAAGTGGGTCCTAGTATTAGGTTGGTGCAAAAATAATGACGTAATAATGTCGTTTTTTGACGTCAAAAAACGACATTATTACGTCATTATTTTTGCACCAACCTAATAATATAAAAATATTAAAACTGAGCCATAAAAGAGAGCTCGATGTATTTTATTCATACAGAGGAATATGATGAATAATCAAAAAAGATTTTTTTTTACCTCAGGTAGGGAATAGACTATTTCGGCTGACGATAAAAGTGGTCGTCTTCCTTTTCAACTTCGATGTGGAATAAAGTTCATGACCGTAGAGCTAGATGAAGCAGGAGTTAAAAGTAGGGAAATGATATTAGAATCTAAAGGGTCAACTTAAAATTTAACTCGCCGAAAACATCTAATAGGGAGTTAACACTTTTCAATGTTTAAGTCAGACTATAGGCAACACACAGGGGTCATGGAAGGTAGTAATTATCTATCTTAATAGGGAGAAAGTGTATTAAATAATGTCAGAGAATATTAACTCCATGAAGAGGTATTATTAGAGGTATTAGAAATAGGAAAGATAAATTTAAATTTAAAATTAAAAATGAATTTAAAAATAAATATAAAAATCATTTTTAAAAATATATAAGGTAAAAAGGACGTAAGGGATTAATGGAAAGAGAATTAGGGGAATATTGTAAGTAGAGGAAAATTTATGAATTATAACTAATAAAGCATAAAAAGGTTTTAGAGGAGGTGGGGATGAGGGAGTGACTTAAGGTAGCAAAATAAGGCAAAATTACACTATGGAAATTTTAATTTGTTCTTATGTCGGCATTTGAAAATTTAGAGGGATGGGAGTTGGGGGTGATTTAGCGTAGCAAAATAAGGCAAAATTACACTATGGAAATTTTAATTTGTTTTTATGTCGACATTTGAAGATTTAGAGGGGATGGGTGTCGTGGGTGATTTAGCGTAGCTATTTAAGGCAAAATTATATTATGGAAATTTTAATTTGTTTTTATGTCGACATTTGAAGATTTATAGGGGATGCGAGTCGGGAGTGATTTAGCGTAGCTAATTAAGAAAAAAATATATTATGGAAATTTTAATTTGTTTTTATGTCGACATTTAAAGATTTAGTGGGAATTGGTGTCGGGGTGATTTAGCGAAGTTAAATAAGGCAAAATTACACTATAGAAATTTTAATTTGTTTCTATGTCGACATCTGAAAAAGAGAGGGGATGGGTGTTGGGGTGATTTAGCGTAGCTAATTAAGGCAAAATTATATTATGGAAATTTTAATTTGTTTTTATGTCGACATTTGAACACTAATTTGTTGCTCTGCTTCAGTACTTGGCTTTCATTATTGCATTGTATTATTTTAATTTTTTCTTCTATGATAAAAAACTTACCTACCTCTAAAACTGTCAGGTCGAAACCATGGTCGCGTATTTTAACTGACCTCCTGATTTTTAAAATTAAATGCTCCACCTGTTAATTTATTTTTACCTATTTTTTTCTCACGTGTATTGAGCACTTTTTTTTAATACTACTGTTTCCTGATCTGATTCAACTCTAGCCATTAACCTCTCTCTCTGTATATCTTTCTTTCTGTCTTTCTTTCTCTCTCTCTCTCTCTCTCTATATATATATATATAAAATTGTGTATTTGGGCTACAATCACTCCTTTGTACGGTAAAGTTTTATTTAATTTTTTAATCTTGTGTTCTTATAATTTTCTTCTTTTCTGGACATAAATTATACAGAAATTGCCGAATTCTTTTAACTCCAGATACATACATAAAACAATCCATACATTCAGTTAAAAGTAAAAAATATAATTATCCTTGATAATGGCTAAAAGTATAGCCGAAAGCATTCGGACATAATTTAATGTGTAGAAAAGAAAATTATAACAACACGAGAAAAATTAAATAAAAAACTAACCGCAGTACCTTACCAGTCGTTTTGATGAAACTTTATATATATATATATATATATATATATATATATATATATATATATATATATATTAATAAAGACAAAAGGAATTTTTTTTAGATAAAGTCCATCTTCTGATGGACTTTATTCAGGCATATATAAAGATTTTATTTTGTAAGAATTATCTACATATATACTTGAGAGAGAAATCCCTACATTTGTTTACATAAAGTCTATAGGAGCGCGAAACGCATCGACAAAAGATAAGTTTTCTTTTTTTAGTTCTTCATCTTGTCTTTTTGCAGATATATTTTAAGCATAATTTTACGCGCACAATCAAACAAATGCCCACCCATATATATATATATATATATATATATATATATATATATATATATATATATATATAAAGTGATGATTAAGATATTCTTTGCATATATATATATATATATTTTTATTTAGTTAATATGTGAGACCACAGTAAAGTCTTTGGATATGTACATCTACTTGAAAATGAAATCCTTAGATTTTCCTTCATAAAGTCTATTAAAGGGCGAAACGCGTCGACAAATGACAAGTTTTCATTATGTCTTTATATATGTTTTACCAATATAGTTTTTCGTTATATCTTTACGTGTGCGAACACACACACATTTATATATTAATAATTACACATATACTTACGTTTACACTAAGAGTCAGAGTTTCAAGGCTTTGCCAATCATCAGGTATAAAAAAGTTCGTAAGTTGTTGTACCTGATGATTGCCAAACCCATGAAAGTCTGGGTCGTACTGTAAACGTAGGTATATGTGTAATTATTAATATATACTTTTTAGCTTTTTTAACTACATCAATCAAAATTCTCCAATCCTTTGTTCGTGACACCTAATAAAGATTTTTATTTCCTCTGTTCCATCTTGCTCGTTTTTCTCTCTTACTCACCTTCATATATATATATATATATATATATATATATATATATATATATATATATATATATATATGTGTGTGTGTGTGTGTGTGTGGTGGAGAGAGAAAAAATCTGTTTTTGGTGTTCCCACGGGTGTTCCCACCTACTATTTTTGTGCGTAGCGAAAAACTTTCTGATATGAAGGCAAGAACCATGATTCCAACTTGTCATGCACACTGCACATATAAGTGTAAAAAATGCCACTTGCTGTATCTGCATGAAGTTTAAGAACGACGCTAATAATAAAGATTCATAACGAGATGAAAAATATCAGAAAAAATGTCGTGTATTGAATCTTAAAAATACTACGTGTCTTATGAAGGAAGAACACAGAAAGAAATGAAGCCCACACACAAGACAAAATAATTGTTAAAACGTCTGCAGATTCAGTCTGTAGTTACAGACAGACAAGGATATCACTTTTGGTGTATTTGTACTTTTCATCAGCTTTGCTAATTCCGAAACTGGTAACCCAAATTTGGCTATCTATCAAAAATCTTATTAAAAAATATTTTCATTAATATAATATTAAGAAAATTATTAATTTTCCTAAGCACGTTTGTGGCATCCTTGTAGTTATATATATATAATTAAAAATGAACTTTATTCGACAAGGCAGCTTATGCTTTAACTTACCTAAATTTATTTACTTTTTATCTATTTATTGGATCACCACTATAAACTCGTTGCGGAGATAGTGTTTCCCTCGTATATGCAAGATTCGCCCACCTCCGCTTGTCAGGCACGTTGCGTCGTAAGATTCATATTCTCTTGGTTTTTGTTAGACCTTGACAATCATATGACATATTGAAAACAAAAGCAACGTTGGTTTGTTTGTGTGAATAAATGACGAAATGGGGTGTAGGAGGGATTTCCAAAAAGACAAATGTTATTAAAAGCTACAAAGAATAGGGAGTTGTGGTGAGCCATGATCTCCCAGGATCCTGAAATGACACAGCAGATAGAAGAAGAAAAATTACTACTACTATTACTACTAACTGCAAATATCCATGAAAATTTTCCGCTTCTCCTATTTTAATTTTATTATTCTTAAGTTAATGATTGAATAAGCTCCTTGCAATTTCCCCGACAATAAAAAATACCGGTAGAAATTCTTAGATCATTATTTATAGATGTAAGGGGGTAAAAAAGAAACGATTTGAAATTGACAAGTTTTTCATTCCATTGAAGCAGACGTTAAACAAATGAGAGCGTTATCTCGTCTTTCTTTCTTTCTTTCTTTCTTTCTTTCTTTCTTTCAGTGAAACCACATTTGAAAGCCAAAAATATTTTAAATGAAGAAAACGAGCAAATAATTCTCATTGTAGCAAATTTCATTAGACCACTAAAAATTAAAAAGACTTGATGTCGTTCAATCCAAAACGAAATGCAGAATCTGCAAAAAATATGATGACACTGTCGACCACATTATCTCAGGATGTCCGGAATTATCAAAAAATGAATATACCCACAGACATAACAAGGTAGCGACATATGTGCACTTGAAGATATGCAAAAAGCATAAAATCAAAATCACTGAGAGATGGTATGAGCACCAACCAGACACAGTTACCCAAAATAACGATGTAACTATCCTCTGTGACATGCCAATTCAAAATGACAGGGAAATAAAAACCAACAGACCTGATATTATCATAAAATACAAGAAATTCAGTAAGTGTATGCTTATTGGCATAGCTGTACCATCTGAGAGAAACACCTCCATGAAAATTATCGAGAAATTGTCCAAATATAAGGACGTGGAGATCGAGATTAACAGGATGTGG
Source organism: Acanthosepion lycidas (assembly GCA_963932145.1). Lineage (NCBI taxonomy): Eukaryota > Metazoa > Mollusca > Cephalopoda > Sepiida > Sepiidae > Acanthosepion > Acanthosepion lycidas. Next base: position 74,443,718 of record OZ010584.1, on the reverse strand, counting down.
AAAATGAAGACTGAGATTGTAACAATAGTAATCGGATCTTTACTAACAATGTCCCAGGTAACATCCATATACAAGTTGCCCAGAATATCGCCCTACTAGGGACATCTTATATACTCAAAAAAGTACAATAAATTAAATAACAATTTTCCTATAGGGCCTAAGGATCATAGTTTGGATCCGGCTTTACAGGATACAAAGCAGGAAACATAAAATACACAAATAATAATAATTGATCAATGTTAGATCAGTTTGTTAATTTGTGATACTAAGTAGATTCTGGATGGGTGATATTTTAATTATTTAAAAAATAAATAATTTAACTTTATGTTTTTGGTGATGTGGCACTGGGTAAACGCCTTCTAAGTTGTCTCCACGAAACTCTGCAGGAAGCACATCAAAAGATCTCTGCAGATCGCCGGAATTAACATTGGCCAGCTGCAAGAGCTAACTGCTGACCTCTCTTACTGGCAGCGTATCTACCATAACGAATCTGTGGTTAAAGAAAAAGAACAAGCGAAATGAGAATGATTCCATCTGTTTAAGGATAGAAGAAAAGAAGGAAGGAAGAACTCCACCCAAAAACTCACACTGTCGAGTCTATTAAGGATCATAGCGTAGGGCTATCACATTGGGAAGAAGAAAAAATAAAAGAATTCGAGACATTGAATAATGAATAAATGAACTAAAAATTATTTTTGAGACAATTCTTTAATCAAATTAACGAATTATTAACCCTTATTGGATTATTTAAATTGGAATGGGTAAAAAATCACAGTGAATTTATACATAGTTTCACATACTTGAGTTTACAGTCATCCATCAAGAAAGTGAGCCCTTTTTGGTGTGGGCGGGATTATTGCCTGCAGTCGGCGTTGCTTAGCATACAGCGACTGGGCATTTATAACCCGACAATCAAAAAGAAAAATTATAAATATTTTTGTTCCGAAAATTGCACATAATGTGTTTATATACAACAAAGTACTGAAAAGTTAGCCTAACACACATCCTAAACGAAACAGTTTTTTGTGGGCAAGGGCTTGGTCAGCTAGGGAACTTTTCAACATCTCCTCGTGTATATATATATATATATATATATATATATATATATATATATATATATATATATATATATATATATGTAAAATGTGAACAAATTGAATAAATGGAAAAAGTGCCCCGCTGTGATTAAGTAAATGTAAAATGTGTTACACTTTATGTGTAATTGTGTAGCAATTTTTAACGTTTTAATTTCATAAAATAAATAATAATAATAATAATAATAATATTAATAATAATAATAATAATATATATATATATATATATATATATATATATATATATATATATATTCTTAAAATTGTTTTGACCTATAAAAGATTTATATATTGTTTCCCTCTCTTTCTCTGTCTGTCTGTCTGTCTGTCTGTCTCTCTCTCTCTCTCTATATATATATATATATATATATATATATATATATGGGAAAATGATATACACATTTTTTATATATCAGAACAATTTTAGGAAAACATGACAAAGTGGAAAAAGTCTTTTGTGTCACGAATGTACACAAACAGATATAAAAAATTAAATGTAAATTTTAAATATCAGCCTCCCCTATCCTTCATGCGCATGTGTAAAGACATTAGCGTAAATATCTCTTTAGTTCGATAAAATCTCAATAAACAAAACGCGCCACACGCCAAATTTTTTCCACTTTGTCGTAGATTTCCTAATATATATATATATATATATATATATATATATATATATATATATATATATATATATATATGAAGAAATATAGTCTTAAGATGTGTTATATTTATGGGATAAAGTGCTCAATATCAGAGATAGAGCGCGTGTAAATATAAATTTAAACATAGAAGTCAACACTTAGAGGCGACAGGCTGACGATTGCGTCTAGCATGAAACAGCCTGTCGCCTCTAAGTGTTAACTTCAATGTTCACATTTTTATATATATATATATATATATATATATATATATATATATATATATATATATATATATATATTTATTTATTTAATTTGTTCTCATTTTACCTATATATACATGCATATATATATATATATATCTATATATATATATATATATATATATATATATATATATATATATATATATATAAAAGTGAACATAGAAGTCAACACTTAGAGGCGACAGACTGTTTCATGCTAGATGCAATCGTCAGGCCTATATACATTGTGCGCTAAAGTAGTGATGGCGCCAGTTCTGAATCTGAAGTTTAAAACTCAGTCAACATGTCACACTATCTATCTATCTATCTATCTATCTATCTATCTATCTATCTATCTATTTAAAATTTGCTATATTTATTAGCGCAGTGTCCTTAATATCAGATATTTGTAAGTATAGATAATGCGGATATAGGAACCAACTCTGCATGGTGACTATCAGTTTCACACATCAGACGACTTTCAGCCCAATTCATGACGAGAAGTTTTTGGCTAATAGAAACCATTCGTCGCCTCTGTTTTTTAGTGTATAGTAATGGTAATGTAAGGTCGTTAAACGTGATTTCAATCAATCTCGCCTCGAGTTTCTATCGACCTTTACTACCCATAGTATCCCATCTCAATGAACTGTAACATGGCTATACGACATTCTCTAGGATACTGACTCTGGGAGTTGAACTAGCTGAAAATATCTGTTCCCTTCAAAGCATGGATATGTGCAACCACGGACCAGAATGAGCAAGTAGGCGCTGATGTTGGCGACTATGGTCATTGGGTGAATGCATTCAGATGAGTAATAGTAAAGATTTAACTTACTAGAATTTCAAATGGTAATCGTAAACTAATCGTTTCCTTATAAAGAATCGTTCGGAATTCACTGACCGAACAGTTGACATTATTGTCGGTTGAAATTTATAAAGTATTTTTATTAAATCAGTTTCTCAGGAAAGACAACTAAATGTTATTTCTCTTTCTAGTATTGAAGAGAGTTTCCTTCCTCGCCTTTTGTTTCTGTTCGTGCGGAAAGTTAACAGTTTCATTATATCATTATTTTTCTTTTTAGTCATATGTGCTACCCATTTCTGTTGTTGCTGCTGTTGGAAGTTTCAACTCATGTGGGTTTTTGTTATTTAGTAAAGCACCTTGTGATTTTGCATCGCTAATCTCTAAGGTCTGATGATAGATAGTTTTTTTTATAATGATGTTCACGCTGAAAAAGCCCAACAGCCACTCGAGGTAGTGGGTTACAGAGTAAGAAGCACAGTTTATGGAGATATGTGAGGAAGATAACTGTTAATCCCAAATTTGAACAGGTTAAGACTAGAAATCAAGGGAGTCAGTTCCACAAAGCAGTGGTTCGTGAAAGAAGCTGGTCCAGTGGCGCTTACATTTCACTAAAGGAATACGAAATGAATGAGGGTGACTCGCAACCATGTGCGTGGCATGCCGGGTTTTAAACGTGAAGGTTAGAACTGGTGGAACTAAAGAATGTATTTCGTCTGAGCACTTTCCATGGAAATAGCGATAGAGTAGGGGGTGGCTTGCGATGTTTCTTTTGTGGGAAAGTGGTTTTAGGGTGGAAAATAATTCATCACCTGCAAGGACGAGGAGACTATGGCAGTGTTTCTCAACCTTTTTATACCTGTGAAACCCTCGAAATAGTTTTCATGTCTCAGGGGACACCTGCATAAATATGATTATATATAATTATTAATATCTATCTATTTTATATTTTATTATAATAACCAAGGCTTTTTTTTTGCCATATGTGTATAGTAAAATTACGAATATAAAATTAAACAAAAATTGCTAAAAAAAAATGCATTAACCTATAGATGAGTGTTTCTCGCGGAACACCTAACAACCTGTTGCGGAACATCAGGGTTCCGGGGAACACTGGTGGAGAAACACTGCTCTATGGAAACTGTCCTTCTCTAGCAGCAGTATTGCATTTTCGGCCTGATCTGGTAATGGCAGAGGATACAAGGAGGAATCAGGTACTTATTGGAGCGGTACAGGGAACCAGTATCTTTAGCGATGGATCATATGTACATGTTCCTCTTAGGGTTTCGGTTGAGTTTAAGTCCCAGTAAGCGCTCAAGTCAGGGGTCCTTTTTGAGAGAATACACGTTCATCATGATAGGTGAAAATTCACGATTCGCTCAGAGATGATGGAGTATCACTACTTTGGTTTTCGAGACGTTAAATGTGACCAGCCAGTTTTTTTTTTCCATTTGAGCTGTTAAAACTAGAGAGATCCACAAATAATCGGAGTATAGGTATACCCCAACATTATGACGTTAATTGATTCCAGAGGTCACGACTTAGGTCGAAAAAACGACTTATGTCGAAATCAGTCAGTTATTTCCTATGCGTGATACACGTTTAGGCGATCATGTCTCTCTGGATACAGGATTGACCAGGCAGATTTTTCCCGTGGTAGATTGCCACTTCTTTCTGCGCCATCCAAGGCTATAAAACCTGGTCTGTCCTGCTATTTACCCATAAGATATTAGCACGTAAATGAATGTAAAGCGAGCTTTATTTTTCCATATAATATTTAAGAAAAACCGACGTATCTTCGAAAATGACTTAACTCGAAATGACTTAAGTCGAAATAACCCTACTACAAACCGAGAATAAGCACACCCTATTGCTTATTACAGTATTTATAATATGTACGTACATACATACTGAATAAAATAATTAAAAACAAACAATTTTAAATTTACATTATCACGAGTAAAATTACCTAAAGCGTGTTTTATTTTTCCATATAATATTTAAGAAAAACCGACGTATCTTCGAAGATGACTTAATTCAAAGCGACTTAAGCCGAGGTATCACTGTATACTCTTAAGCAGATTAATTATGCAAAGTGGAAAGAAGCATATTGATTTTACAAGGACAAATTCCAGACGCATTAAAGTTAGTGGACGACAAACTACGGCCCGTGACGGGTTTGAGTGCAACCTGTGAATGTATTTAAAAATAAACAAATTTTCGGGTATAATTCGATTTGTATGTAATCAGTTTTTTTTTTTTTTTTTTATCAATTTACTTAATTTCCAATGGAAATAAATGACAAATCTACGATAATTCATTAATTTCATTGAATCTTCGTTAAAAAATCACCAAATGTGTAGAGACGATCAGCAAGGTTTGTAGGTCAATTCCTATAAGCCAACAATTCTTTGCAGTTCCACAAGCCACATTGGAAAATTATGTATTGCAGATGCCGACAAGCAATAATAAAGTGGGATCATGTTTTGTTTTGCTATAAACAGTGTCTGAATTTTTTCTAATCATGTCTGCAGTTCTCCATTAAGCCCTCCAAACAGCACATGTGGCCCTCAAAAAAGAAAAAAAAATTCTTCCGCACTCCTGATTTAAGTAATGTGTATGACAGTTATTTGCATGAAATACATAAATGTATTATTACTTATCTTTTATTCGTTCGTTTTCAATGTTTTGTTTATTGAATTATATTTGTCTCAGATTAGTGGTTAAATTTTGTTCATGAGTTGTGTATGCTATATGCAACAATGATTATAAAACAAGAGATAACATTACTTACTAATTAATATTTACTAACACCTCCGAGCTATGGGTTAAATAATAGAATTTGTAACTGGAAAAACAAATGTTATTCTAAAAAATGTTAAAGCAATATTCATTTGCAATTAAAAATATTCTTAAAATCCAAGTTATGTTTCGGTGTTACATAAACCAGAAAGTGTTGATAATTCAAATCAAATTCTTTTTTAAATAAAGATTTTAATCATTAAAACAGACAATATTTCATGATTTGGGCGTTTGAATTTCTACCAGCCTGAACAGCGCTTAGCTCAACAAAATTCAAAGAAATGTTTTAGTTGTGATACTTTTAATTTAATCCATTGAATTGTTTGATCTTAATAACCATTGCCTTGAGTGTAGAATAGCATACTCAAGGAAAAAAGTTGATTAACAATTTGGGAGCGGCTAACGTGATATCTCGCGAGATTTTCTTTTTGCTTCTCGTATATTAACTAGCTCGCTAGAAAGTTTCCATATCTCATTGCTATGAGATTTTCTAGTATTTCTGGCGCATGATATTCTTTCTTTCTTAATTAATGATTACCTTTGATATTTCTCTTTGTTAGTCCGATTGTAAATCATGTAAATAATGATATCTCGTCATTCCCGAAATTCAAACAGAAATGTATTTTTTATTCGTCTGCTACCAAGCTTTTACATATTGAATTCTATTCTGGTCGTTAAATTCGGTTGATGAATTGTGTATGTAAATATAACAGTGATTATAAAATAGGGGGTAGAATTATTTACTTAGAAAACCACACGAACGACTAGATTTCCAATATCAATTTTCAGCGTAGGAAATCTTCAACTCTAATTCCCACTTGCCGAAGCCATCAAGTAAATGGAAGACCAAAGACTAACAACAGGGTGCCTCTCAACCAGACAAAATATTTATTAATAATATTTGACAATTATTTATTTCATGTTATTTTTGTGGCTTTTTAATGCACATGTCACATTGTCATTCTAATATTAACGAGGCAGTATGTGTCATGAGAAAAGAATCATTTTTTCACGAAATTCAATTCCGATTCCTCAGGTGGAAACATTATTGAGCAAATGTATTAAGCTTAAAAAATAATTCACTAAACTTTAGTAAACTGCAAGTAATTAGTAATTAATTAATTCTCACTATTTTTTTAAAAAATAAGGATATCTACAGTAAAATGAAATTAACATAATATATTACACCATATATATATTATCATGACATATTATATTATATATATATGTATATAGTGAAATTAACATGATATATTGCGCATATAAATATTTTAAACAGTGTTATTCACCCATTTTAAGGCTCAAGAGCCACTCAAGATAGAGAATTACAAAATAGGAGAGACTGTCTATGGGAATATTTGGAGAATATAACGGTTCACCCTAGATTAAGATTGAGTGATCGACGAAGTATCCTTTTAGAAGTCTGTTCCATAAAGCGGCGAGTATACTCCGAAAATTATCTTAAAACTGGCCATTTAATGCAATTTATATTGGGAAATTATTGATTTTTATAATAAATTTATTGATTTGTCTTTTTACGGCTAATCAGCCTTTTGCACGTTATTTTAAAGCCAGAACATATTTTTAGATTGTATTTTTTTACATAATAATAATAATAATAATAAAAGTAATTTGCTGATACAAGTCATACTAATTAATCCATAGCTGCAGGGAGAAAAGGTGGATTCAATATTGACTTGTATAATAAATTTATTAATTTGTTTTTTACGGTTTATTAACCTTTTACAGGTTATTTTAAAGCCAGAACATATTTTTAAATTGCAAGAATTTTTTAGATAATAATAATAATAATAATGATTCGCTGATACAATTCTTACTAATTAATCCATAGCTGTGGGGAGAAGCGGTGGATTCATCCCTTTCCCAAGGTTATTTGCGCGTAAGTGAATATAACGAACTCGAATTGAATTGGAACTCGACTGTCCGATTTCCAATACCGATCCGCTATCACTTACATCAGACGCACATCCAAGCTTACAAGCACTTGGTATTCCTAAGCGCTCACCCATCTACGTACTGATCAGGCTCAATGTTGCTTAACTTTGGTGATGATCGTATGAGAACCGGTTCCAGCGTGATATTTGCCGTAAGTCTTGTATGATAAAATTTGGCAGTGTATGGTGTATGGAATCAAAGAACAACATGATAAGGGTGGGATTACTTACGGAGTTGAGCTTTATGGTTTGTCTCAGAGATTTAGTAATTGTCCTATAAATGTGCAGGCGTCATTTAAAATGAGCGCAGTCAACCTCGCCTAATCTTGACCCCTTTTAAGAATTACTCATACAGGATGTCTCAAAATCTAAGCATTAAAACGTGGAAATAAAAGGAAAAGAACGTCACATGAAAAAAAAATCTATCAAGAAAAGAAAAACAAGTGTATACGTAGACAAATACACGTAGATGCGAGCTTGCATCTATTCACATCACGAAACAGCAATCGCTTAACTACACATGGTTATTAAAACAGTATTTACAGGATCCTAACAGAACGAGAAATTATTATTGGTAAGAAAAATCATAACAATATAAGATAGACAGGTGACTGTGTTGGTGACAGATACAGAAAGATAAACTATAGGAACTCATAGACGTCGTAGTAAAAGAATTCGGGAAGAAAAGACTACCCATTAAGTGCAAGAAGACAGAGTGTGTGGTTGTGAGCAAAAGGGGAGTCCAAGATATGAGCCACATATTGAAGATGTGAAAAACAAACAAGTACAGAAATTTAACTGAGAAATTAACAGACGTTAGGAAATGTGACACAAAAATCTGAAGGCGCATTTGAAAGATGCTTTTCAACATGTAAAGAAAGTTTTAGAAAACAAGGGAAAATTTCATTAGAAACAAAGGAAAGAATGGAATATTAAGAACAAATGAATAACGAAGAAGTTTTAAAGTTAAAATCAGAAAGCGACAGTTGAAATTTCTGTCACATACAATCAAGAAGGCTTGGAGAATCTAACACTTATTGGGCAAAAGGTGCGGAGGGAAACATCGAGTAGCCTACGCAACGAGTCTGCGTAAACGGTCGGCAGAACAGGATATTGAAAAAAATAAACATTTAAAAAATTATAGGAAGTTACGGACAGCCATCATTGAACATGTCCTGAAGGGACACAAAATATTGAAGAAGAAGAAGAAGAAGAAGAAGAAGAAGAATATAGGGAGAAGCCTTATTGTTTCTGCACTGATTTTAAAATTCAATGTTTCTTAATGGCTCGTCGTTGTGAAAATGTTTCATCTTTTGTAGTCAATGGCAATTGTGATAGAGACGAGCTTCTGGCACACATAACGAGGAAAGAATGCTTGGAGAATCTGACACTTACTTGGCATATTAATGGCAAAATGTACAGAAGGAAAAAGCGAGTAACTTACTTATGTAAATGCGTTGGATAGGTGAAAGTAAAAAAAATTAGTAAGAGCTTAAAAAATAGGAAGTTGTGAAGAGCCATGAGCCATCATCTGCTGAAGAGTCACAACACCTAAAAGGAGAATGGAAGTGGGGGGGGTTAATGGATAACGGTTTGGATTGAGAGACGTGTTCAAATACCAATAGGTTTCGTTAAGAGGCTTGTTCAAATACTCTTAAGAAAGCTATGAATATGTCCCCCTGCGATGGGTTAAATATAAGTACTTTTATCTGGAAGAATTGTTATTCTATAAAAATTGTTAATGCAGTAATCACCCTTAAAAACACAATATTCTTCAGTTTTAAATAAGCCACAAAGTGTTGATAAACTGTAAAAAAAAAACAAATTAAATTATTCTCTTTTAAATAAAGTCTTTAATCATTAAAACACGAGATGTTTGATGGTTTGGGTGTTTGAATTTCTATCAGGCTGAACAGCGCTTAGCTCAACAAAGTCTAAGGAAAGGGTTTAGTCCGTTAGACTTTTACTTTAATCTATTCAATTGTTTGATCTTAATAACTATTGCCTTGAACGGCAGGTGTAACTTACATAAAAAGAGTCGATTAACAATTTGGGAGCGGCTAACGTGATATCTCGCGAGATTTTCTTTTTGCTTCTCGTATATTATTAACTAGCTCTCTAGAAAGTTTCCACCCCTCATTGCTATGAGATTTTCTGGTATTTCTGGCGCACGATATTCTTACTTTCTTAAATAATGACTGCCTTTGATATTTCTCTTTGTTAGTCCGACTGTAAATCATGTAAATAATAATATCTCGTTGTTCCCGAAATTCAAACAGAAATTTATTTTTTTATTTGTCTTCTTCCAAGTTTCTGTATTGTAGTTTTTAAATTCGGTTCATGAATTGTGTATGCAAATATAACAGTGATTATAAAACAGGAGGTAAAAATATTTACTTAGAAATTCATACAACCGACGAGATTTCCAATCTCAGTTTTCGACGTAGAAAATCTTAAATTCTAATTTCCATTTGCTTAAGCCATGAAATAAATGAAAGGTACTGATCTCGCTTGAAATTTCTTTGTCATGTCTCCTAGTTCTTCATAAATAGCAGTGAATGGGTTTATTCTTGAAGACATTTCATAGTTAGTAATTAAGGTAAATGAAGTCATCTTGGAGCGGCTGATGAGGTATTTTACCGAAGTGACGTCAAACAAAATTATCCCGGCATGAAGTGCTTTAATCTGGCTAATATTTTCTTAATATTTTTCGTATTTTGTCGACATTACTGAGAAATTATCGAATTAAACTGATTTATGTGTCATATGTTCATCAGCAATACTTGTGCAAAGGATTCACCCTCTAATACTATTCAGGAATATCTAAACAGCCTGATGTACGCAACCCCTTTCTCAGATCGATGCTTTGAGCGAGTGGGGGCTGTTAGTCTTAACGAAGACCACCTTTCTTCGAACCTTGTGGACTGGCGGAACAGAATCACTAAATAAGAGGACCACATCATTTGAGTAAATAGATATCACATATACCTTAAAGAGAATCTGTCTATATTTCTGAGATGAGGTATTATGTACACTATTTATATTATTCGGACTATTGTTCTCATCTTTGTCGCCATATTTGTCGCCATAGACATTAGGTTAATAATACGCAGAAATTCATACACCGATCTCCTCAAGGACACATGGCACAGTGGATAAAGGCGTTAGTTAGATCCAGTTACAGGACACACAGTGTGTGAGTTCAATACCCTGTTAAGGCAGTGGAGAACTTGGAGAAGAGAATTGACAGGAAGATAACTGATAAGTGACATCCATTAAACATGGCACGTGGAACTAGAACAGTCTACTCCAGTGAGCGAAATAAAGGGTTCAGTACAACGGCCGAAACGTTGTAATAAATATGGCGACAAAGATGAAGACAATAGCCCGAATAATGTAAATAGTCTACCTCAAAGAGAAAGTAATGACATAATCAAGATGTTGTCGTTCTACACTACTTCAAGCAAAAGGTTAGGAAGGAAAATACCATCAGTAGTGGAATGAGCGGTAACAATTACTGGCCTTTAGGAACCCATTTTCCTGAAAAATGTTTACAAGAAAGATTTTATAAATCTGGCTGTTCGGTCAATGAATGACAAATGTTTCCTTATAAGGAAACAGCTGATATTACCATAACCATTTACCTACCTTAGAAGCAGTTAATTGCAGCAAGAAATAAAACTACTTCAGTTTTATTTCTTGCTGCAATTAGATTACCGGTAAGGATCTACTTGTATTCAATGTTCAGAGTGCATTACACCGAAAAGATTGACACTGAATTCAATCGCTAGGGCTTGTTTTTACTATTGTTTACCTAGGAGCCACTCAAGGTAGAACATTACAGAATGTGGATGTTTGAAAGCTTTGCAAAAAGAGAGGAAGGGGTAAATATTATGAGTATATATAGGATAGATAGAAGATTTGGAGAGGCCGAGATTGTAGAGATCGGGGAAGGATCGGTTCTGGAGTTGGTTCCACAATGCAAAGTTTCCAGGGAAAAAGCTGTCCGAATGAAACTTCCTCTTCACTAATGGAATATGAAGAGAATGGGGGTGAGTTGACTATCTGAATATCTGTGAAATTATCTCAGTTCAACAAAAATGATGCTAAAATTCAAGTCGATGAAACAGACCAATGACAAAGAGAGGCAGTAAAAGGACAAGAGTTAGAGAAGAAGAAGACGAAGAAGAAGAAGAAGAAGAAGAAAGTGAGAGAAGAAGAAAGTAGAAGTAATCGATGCAATAACGAGCAATTCTGAATAGACGTTCATTCATTTGCACGTAACGCAATGAAATCACAGCCATTAAAAACGGAGTGACAGAACTAATTTCAACTAGGAATTAATTTCAACTAGGAATTAATTTAAAGTCGGAATCAATTTAAACTCGGAACTAATTTCAACACGATTTAAAATCAAAGTTATCAATTTCCGTGAATTCCTAAACAAAATGCAATGTTGGTGTTAATTTTTTAATTTAGCATTAAAAATCCTTAGTAGTTAAGATTATTCAGAATTCATCTTTTCTGCAACTATCATTAATTATTTCCGCGTTGAAATTAATTCTGCACCCCTAAAAAGTACCTAATGCAAGAAACACGTTCTGTATTCGATTTAGTTAAGTAAAAAAAAAGAAAGAAAAAAGATTTTCTTTTTTTTTTACAGTATTGTTCACCCTGTACAAGGCCCAGTGGGACACTCGAGATAGAAGTTTACAGAGTAAGCGGCAGTTTATGCGTCAGGAGAGGAAGATAACGGTTAACTCTAGACTTGAACAGGTTAAAATTGTAGTCATCAGAGAAACATCTGCTTGAGAGTCGGTTTCACAGAGCAGTAGTTCGCGGAAAGCGACTGTTCGAGTGGAACTTACTTCTTACCGATGGAATACAGAGGGAATGTCGGTTGTTTGCTATAATGTAAGTGGCATGGCAAGTCCTTGCCGTGAAGGTTACAACTGGCTGAACCAAGAGATGTGGTTCGTTCCGAGCACTTTCCGTGGAAGTTGCGATAGAGCAGGAAGATTGATGATTTAAATTCTCCAAGGACTTCTGCTTATAACTAATATAAACATTAAACGCTAGAAAAATAAATTTCTCGAAATTTCATGAAATTAAATTAAATGGTGGCTAACAGCTGTAAAAAAAAAATTACCAACATTTTCTAAAAGAAGAAACATTTAAAAAATAATTTAATTCCCTTGAAGGTTTCTTTAAAATCTGACATTCATTTGGTTTAGGCTTATCATAGCTTTATTAACTTGTAAACATGAATGAATTAAATTGGCCAAAAAATTAATTCGGTTATTAAATAGAAAATTTACTTGATGAATCGAACGAACTTTCTGACCAACCACAAAATTGTGAAAGATAGTGAAGTGATCTCCCGTTGCCGTTTCCATGGTTTTAAGTTCAGAATTGTTCTTATCCTAGGCCTGAAAAGCCAGTCTTCTTAGCCGTTTTGCATACAGCTGAGGAGGGTGAAAAATGAATTCATGCTCTTGCCAAGGGTATTAATATGAAGTGAACACAACCACCTCATCTGGAATTTACATTCGACTTACCGATTACATCTTCCGCGTCAGTAGCTGTAACGCTAACCGCAGATGATGAATTTCGTAAATATTTACTTCTATTTTTATTAGTAAAACATGTACAAGTTGAATATCGAGGAAAACGTATGGTCAAGTGTAAAACTAAGTTTCCGCTTAAAGTATTTCAACACCATAGATTAAACAATAAAAAAAAATTGCCTGATGCATTACGAATCATATTTAAATGTAGAATGACAGCCAAATAGATATGTAAAACGTTTACCAAATTATTTAATTTTATGGATTTATTTAATTAAAAAAATAAGTCTTTTATTGGTATATACCCTTTTCCAATAATTCAGCTGCACACACAACAATAAAAACGTTTTAAGGAGCTCTAGCTATTCTCATTATTTCGAAATAAGTCCTGTCAAGCGTGCAGAAAGTTCGACGTAGTTGGGTGTGGATTAACCGTATGCTTCCATTTATATAGTAAGTGTTAAAATATAATTGGTGCTCAAATCTGTAGTTAATTAAACGCTTGTCAAAGCATTACCTAAGCGTTCCTATAAAAATGCCACTGGTAGTTTTATAGGAATGATGATCTAGCTTTATACTTTTCATCATGGATAATGCAATTTTATACTTTTCTAACAGACTGCCCGGGCGCGAGTGTAATATAACCGGTGTCAGGGTGGAAAACAGTTCAAATTACCGCCTCGTCAATGTCTTTCCCTCCCCTACAACCGCCAGCTCTGGGTTACGAGACGGTTAAACTGGGCTCTCGGGTTATTGCGTTCAAAATATACTGGGTGCGACGGATAAATTGTCGTCTAAATTACGCAAAGACTGACATCTCATTTTAACAGATATATTTACCGAAATTACACAAAAATATCTTGAAATGCTAAAGAGTAAATTTATTCAATAAAATCGTCATTGGCTTTAACCACGGCCTCCAGACGACTTCGGAATCTCCTGCATCTCATCTGAACGGTCTCCTTGTTTAAGTTGGTATATACTGCTATAATCCTTGCCTTCAGTTCATCTTTGGTGTTACAAGGAGTTTTGTTGGTCTATCGCTCAACTCAACCCCACACATAATAATCAAGAGGTTTCAGTTTGGGGAGTTAGGTGGCCAGATATAAGCAGTGATGTAGTCACAGAAATTGTCTGACAGCCATGACTGGGTTCTCCTGCTTGTGTGACATGGTACAGAGCCCTGTTGCCAGACATAGGGACTTCCAGAAGCCATTTTCTTGACCCAGGGCAGCACTACCCAATTTGAGGTAGGCCTCCGTGTTGACAGGCTCTCACCAGCAAATTTGGGAGTTCTTTTCTTATCAGAAGGATCAAAGTGAGTTTTCCGAGCTGCCGTACCTTCATAATCAACATTAGACTGACATCAGATTGACACTCAAACAATCTGAAATGTTCGTATTGGAGTTTCAGGCACGAATTCCAAGCAGTCCAGATTTGTGGCGGAGTCAATTGCGTCAGGGTGCTCTTTTTCTCACTGACGGTGCCTAACTGATCCAACTATACTGTGCAGTATTTAAAAAAACAAAACAAAGAAAACAACGCGCATACGTGAAATTAAAAATATAAAATGGCGACAATTTACTCATCGTTCCCTGTATTTATTTGAAGCCTTAAAATTACTTCAAAGTATTTAGATTTCAGCATTAAAGAAACCGTAGCTGTTGATATACCGTTAAACAAAATCAACCAACCAACATAATTTTTCTTAGAAATTGGAATATGTAAAGTGGATCAGTAGCTCTTTTAAGCTTGTTGCATGATGGTATTTTAGGCGGATTGAATTAAAATTGCTGCGGTTTGTCAGTATACGATTTATGGTGAATTGCTCTTAGCATACCACAAAAAAACCCCAGAGGATCATCCGTTTTTAAGGATATAAAAATGGGTTATAGTAATTATGTCCAGTATGGAACGTGGACATAATCACTTCTCTTCGAGTTTGGTGTTTCTGATGCCATTCTCCTATAGAAGTTTCAGTTTTGTACCGTTTATTGTTTGGGTAGGAGTTTTATATCTTCTACAACTCCTCCCTAATATATTTATCGATTGTTGATTTCAGATCTGTACATAGGATTTTGGTATTTAAGGGGTCAGATGTGTTTTTATAGTAGATGTTTTTCTTATTAATATTTAATCAAAAATTGGTCATAATGTTTCAAGAGAAGCGTTCAAACCAGTGCAAGTTTGAACGGTTTGGTGGAAAAATTCTCAGATAATTTAATAAAAGATGGAAATTTGAAATTTCTCAAAAAAAAAAAAAAAATCCTTTCTTGTTTCTGTAAATTATGTTTTCGAAAGTAATAAAATCCCTTACAAATTTACACTTTTGATACTTGAAAATAAATTTCATATCCATCATATCCGTTTGCGGCTGTGGTGGTTTTCTGAGCGTAGCTTAGCTGTAGCAAAGGACAAAAAGTGTGGGGCATCCAGAGATAATCGAACTCTCTATTCAGACGGAATTAATCTAGCGAAACAAGCTTGTTAACCATTACACCACAGTGCCCAAACAAAGTTTCGGTTGTGTGTCGATCTGTTATGACGAGGTGTACGACCCCGGTTGACATCATATTGATGCCTGGTCATTTATTTTTGATCTGGACCATGGCACTTGTGCCGCCTTGACATTATGAGGTGCGACCCCCAAAACTGGGAACAGTTGTTGGTTTTGAGGCATCTGTGATAATGTTGTACATCAACCCAATTTTATATATATATATATATATATATATATATATATATGTTTTAACTAATGCCAGGCTCGAGATCTACTCAAGGTAGAGGGTTACAGTCAACAAATGTCACAGGCAAGAAATGAAGATTATGAGGATAAGGAAGAAGCCACGTGGGAGTATGTTCCAGAAAGTGTCAGTTCTTCGGAAATAGATGATTGAAACATTGGGTAAATGAGGGTGATTCGACTACGTGGAAGTAGCATGGCGTGCCTTAGCTGTAAAGGTCTGAACTGGTAGAAGACATAACTGGTGTTCATCTAAAGAGGAAACAGTGATAAAGTAGCGGCATGCTTGCAAAATTTGCATCTGTGGGGAAGAGGTGGCAGACTGGGAAATGCCTTCCCTTTATAAGACTGCGTAAACGATAAGCGACTCGGTGGAAGTGGCATAGGCTGTCATAGTTTTAAAGGTCTGAACTGGTGGAACTAAAAAGAAATTAGACTTACTTACCTGGCGATTGAAATGGTTGCGGTGATAATAGTCAATGTTCGCGCCTAGGTAAAAGTCTGAAATTTCGAATGCTGATTTTCTAAGCAGGCAAATAGCCCTTTCTGATTAAGAAGACCGGCCTAACGCATTTGATCCACTAGTCCCATTATTTAGTATGCAACTATGTATATATATATATATATATATATATATATATATATAGATATATATATATATATATATATATGACGTCATACATTAAGAAATGGACAAAGTCCGACAATTTATTTATTAAAGACATTTTTATGTTTAACGTTCGTTTTATAGATACAAGTATTTAAATAAATGCTCTGTTTATAATAAACAGTATTAAATAACATTTACCGGCCTGAATGTCCGAGAAATTTTCATAGAAAATATTCGTCCTTGCCTACCGACCGATCCTTGGTGGCCGAGCGGTTAGGCACGTCAGCATAAATGACGGTTCCGTATAGGATGCAGGTTCGAATCCTGTCCAAGGACGAATATTTTCTATGAAAATTTCTCGGACATTCAGGCCGGTAAATGTTATTTAATACTGTTTATTATAAACAGAGCATTTATTTAAATACTTGTATCTATAAAAAGAACGTTAAACATAAAAAATCTCTTTAATAAATATATATATTTATATTATTTATGATTATTTACATCTGCTCTACTCTGTATTGAGCACTATTTTAAGAATAGTAATTGTTGGTTATTGTAATTTATTCCGTATACACCAAGCATATATATATATATATATATATATATATATATATATATATATATATATATATATATATATATATATATGTGTGTGTGTGTGTCTCAATATATTTATATTAAAAATAGAATAATAGATACCAATCTTTCGTTCATACATGTATTATTAAATAAAACAACGAATGATTGTTGAAACACTTGCAATTTTGTTTCAACCCTGCTGGTGTCTTATCATGTGATCAGCATTGTTGAAACAAAACTTCAAATTTTGTTATGATCTTATATATATATATATATATATATATATATATATATATATATATATATTATAAATTTGAATAAATACTATTAGTTCTACTTGGTATTGAGCACTTTTTTAAAAATAGTGTTTTTGGTTACTGGAATTTTATTCCATCTGTACCAACCCTGTACTAACAACACGTCAAACAAACACCTTGAAAATAGCTAAAGAAGTGGCCGTAAGCGCTTGGGACAATGGAAAATATTTGTACACTTTTACTTCCGCGTAAGGGGAGAATGTAAGAACACTGGAAAAACTAAATAAAAATAAATTAAATTCTCCTTGTCTGTTATATTTAACGGAACATATTTAAGAAAAACTTTGCTGCGCAAATATATATATATATATATATATATATATATATATATATATATATATATATATATATATCATGTTTATTATAAAACCCAGGTTGTGTGTGTGTGTGTGTACGTTTATATATTGGATCGGATTTCCTATATTTTTCAACCGATTTCAATAAAACTTCACAGGACTACGTAAAATTACCTTGCGGTGGTTCTGACAGCGCCAAAATTTGGAAAAACACAATTGTTTTTGCACGAAATCAATTTGAAAACACGATTAAGAGGCATCGCGAGAATGAAAGGGGGAAAACTCATATCGACTTATACTTATTATAAAACCCAGGTTGGTTGGTTGTGTGTGTGTGTTCGTTTATATATGGGATCGGATTTCCTACATTTTTCAACCGATTTCAACAAAACTTCACTTTTTTTTTGGCAGGTAGTGTTTCTTATTGTCTTGCACACTTTTTTCTTTATTTTTACATTCAGAATGCTTTAAAAATTCCATTTACAAGACAATTGTTTATAATAAAATTCTATTCAATCGGTAGACTCATAACGACCGAAAACAATGTTTTCGTTTGAGTTTGGGTTTGACCAATTCGTAAAAAAACAAAAAAACAAAAACTAATTAGGACATGCGTGTCCGTCAACTTTAAACAATAATCTTTGTCACTTTTATTTTTCAGTCTTTATGATGGTCGATACTTGATCTATCTCTTACTGTTACATCCCCGGGCAACGCCGGGCTCAACTGCTAGTAAAGAATAAATGGATATATTTTCAATTTGATATTTTTATTACGACAAACGTTATTATATTAGACACTTCGTATTTGAAGGAGACTCTGCATTATTATGTGCGTGTGTCCAGTGGTACCCAAAATTTAGGGAATTTTACAGGCACTCACAAAATGATTGTAGCACGACTTTGCTACCAATGAATGTAACCTTAGATAAAAGCTGGGATCGCTGTAACCAAATTAGAAGAACTACTACGAAGGATATGATGAAAACTAGGTGTTAGGGAATTGTTCAAATTTGAATTTAAGAGTATTTTGGTATTACCTCATAAGTATGTCAGCATATATATATATATATATATATATATATATATATATATATATATATATATATTGTTTATACGTTATTTTTATAGATACAAATATTTAAGTAAAAGCTCTGTTTATAATAGCCATGATTAACAACATTTACCGGCCTGCATGTCCGAGAAATTTAATAGAAAATATACGTCCCTAGAGAGTAATCGAATCTGTACCCTACTTAGAACCGTCATATGGTCTGACGTGCTATACCTTTTAGCTACAGAGGAAGCGTCTGGTTAGCCAGATCGAATTACTGCTTTTAAACTACAAATTACACATCTATAAAAATGACGTATAAACGATAACTATATTAAAATAATAGTCGGACTTAGTCCATTTAATAATAATAATAATATATATATATAGATATATGTGTGTGTGTGTGTGTGCGCGCAGTACAATGAAAAGAAATCTTTTACAAAATAATAAATGGCGAAAAGTTATAGAAAGTGCTTTAAATGCTAAATCATTTTACGGTAAATTTGCGTCCAAGTTCTTACAAAATTTCACTTTTGTTGGCAGATCTTCTGTTGTCACAATGTGAGATATGTAACAGCGAAAGTCATAAAAACAAAAGCATGGGAAAACTGAATAAGATCGGCTAAAGTACATGAACAGATACGTCTCCACTGAAAAATTAAAATCTTCAGCATATCAACATCTACGGCGTTTTCTGTTGAAGCCTAATTGTAATCGACGTGCCATTTTTTTTTATCCCCCTCTCCTTCCCACATATATAAAATTCCATCTACAAAACATTACAGAAGTTTGATGAAGCTCTTCTAGATGATGAAACTCGTTACATATAAATGTTCCCAATTTATCATTCATTTGCCTAATATATATATATATATATCTGTATTTTAGCAGCAATCCCTATTTTATATAAGTTTCATTAAAGGCAACTGACAAGGTACTACGATTAAACGTTTTTATTCAATTCTATCTTGTTTTCCTATAAATATTTCCTTTTCTAGACATAAAGTGTGTAAAAACTGTACGAATATTCTATATATCCGAGCTCTATATACATTGATTGGTCTGTTGCCCTCGTCGTTTTTTTTTTTTATATATGTATGAGTCCCGACGGACGACCAAGTATGTATATGTGTCTGCATACATCAATGTTTGCGTTAGTACGAGGAAAAAACGACGAAGTTTCCCCCACCACTTCCACAATAACACCAATACACGCAATCTACATAAAACCAATTTTTTTAAAAAAATTAATCAGTTTGTCTGACGATCACTAAAGCGTGAAACCCAGGGTCACAAGCTCACATCTATCCAACCATATATGTTAGCTCTATCTCTGATATTGAGCGCTTTCTAATAAGTACCGCTTTCTAATAATTATACATATATATATATATATATTTATTTATATTTATACACACACACACACACACACACACATATATATATATATATATATATATATATATATATAATCCCACTCTTGTGCTTGCAGTTATTGATTCACCACCGAACTCGACCAGAAAACTCTATCATGTATTCAAAGTAGGTAACAGGCACTTAAGAACGGGTAGCCCTGAAAAGAATTGAGTAAGCTCTGTTTGTTTCTCATTACGCCATTACTTACTTTGCGCCAGTCTGCGAGACGTTAGTGGGATAACCATACCATAGAAAGTTTACTACCCGCCACATCTTGTAAGCGAAAGACCACACCCTGTAGTTTCCATCATGTTTGAGACAGCACACACGTGCAATCCCGCCTACCAGAAAAAAAACCCACCAGTCCTCTCTTGAACGGCAGAAGATACGATTCCTCTGACGGAGGCAGAGAGACCTTACTTTTTTCCGACACGTGAAGAGTGTAACCTGTATAATGTAGAGCATCAAGATGTCGCACAAATTGTAAACTTATATCACCACAATTTTGCATTATTCTTTGTGATTATAGAAGAGGTGAAGAGAGTTCGAAATCCGGCTGCGGTGTTCACTTCGCAGTAATACCCTTGGGAAATACGTGTCTTACACTTGCCATGCACTAGCTCGGGGTATACAGCAAGGCTATTGAACCCTTCAGTCTGTGAGGCAGTAAATGTTGAGTATTGGGTCAGAATCATGACACGGTAAAAAGAAAACTCACAGTTGATATAAATATTGAATAGCCATTGGACACTTTAAAAAAGTCATTGTCTCGTGTGACATTGCGGCACTGGAAGCGAGATTTTTACAGTTTGAAATGAATTCAAAAATTACATTAAAATTAATTATATAATTTATGCTAACTGTATTGTATTTTATTGAATTATCGCTTAGTTTATAAATAATTGATTGTATATTGATTATTTTGGTGAGTTTTTACTCGCTTTGAATTGTGTTACGTTATTTCAGCCGGCAATACAACAATAATAGATCCTTGATTTTGATTGATTGATTTGTTTGTTTAACGGCATATCAACTCCTCATGGGTCATTTAATGCCGAAATTTAATATTCTTGGGAACTTTGAAGTAATAAAAATATAATATGCTATTCTGCTTTCACAAATTTTTCTCCCCGGAATCGATCCTTCAGATCTACAAATCAACAATTCGCCCTTGTATGGAGTATTGCTGCCATATATGGTCTGGAGCCCCTTCTGTTTGCCTCGGAGTTCTTGATAAAATTCAGAGGCGGATATGCAATATAATTGGCCCTGTTCTGGCATCTTGTCTACAGTCGCTCTCCCACGGACGCGCCGTCGCCTCTCTCTGTCTTTTTTGCAAATACTTTCATGGTAATTGCTCCGAGGAGCTGCATTCGCTGGTTCCCAGACTTCATGAGTTCAAGCGCCCTACGAGGCTGGCATCCCGCTATCACCCTTTCACTGTCGAAACTACTAAATGTAGTCGTCTCTTCTACTCCAATAGCTTCATATCTCGCACCTCTCGCCTTTGGAACTCTCTTCCCTATTCCAGTTTCCCTCAGAGCTATAATCTCCAACTATTCAAATGTAATGTCAATCGACATCTCCAGTTGCCTTGATCTATCCACTATCCACTATCCTTCTCCTCATCCTTTCCACTATCACTCCTATCTGATCTTGCTCCAAATCTTCTGTAACCCCTTGCGTCCTAGTGGCTTCCCACCTTGCTTGGGGTGAAACGTTTAAAAAAAATTAAATAAATGGTAGATGATTACTTTTTTGAGCATATATATGTTTGTGTGGACATAATTACTAGAGTCGGTGATAAACGCATTTTATGTTGTAGTTATATTTGGGAACATAGTTTGATTTCTTTAAGAAATGGCAGGAAATTGTATGGAGTCATCTCATGAAAGAGTTCTTTCATGTTGGTTGGTTTGTTGATTTCATATAGCGGCTTATAAATCCCTCTATTGGTTATTTAATGCCGAAATCTAAATATTTTGAACACAATTCATGGCTTCAGCTAAATATACTTTGAAAGCAATTATACTCCTTCAAATACAGATAAAATATATTGTTGGAAATTCTACAATGAAATGTATTGCCTATCATTTTACGATAAATATGTATTTTTTAATTGGTTTGGTTTATTTTATCAACCTCAATGGATTATTTAATGCTGACAAAAATTTTTTTTATTGCTGGTAATATTTTGTTTTATCAAAAATCTGTTTCTGGTAATATATTTCCTTCAAAATTGTATTGCTGGTAATAATTTTTTTCAAAAAGGTATTGCTGGTAATAGTTAACTATTTGCCCATAGCTGGGACCCTAACAGGTGCTACCACCCCAGGTCAAGGTGGACCTGGGAACACCAGAAATTATGAGGTGGTTCCACGCTCCTCAAAACCTCCTGATCAGAGGCCTTGCTGCTGGACATAGTTTAACGTCTTACACAGGACGCAGATGTAGTTTAACGTCTTACCTAGGACGCGGATGTAGTTTAACGTCTTACCTAGGACGGTATTTTTTAATATAAAAATGTATTGCTGGTATTGTTACTATAAATATGTATTGTTATACTTTTATAGTGTTTCATTTTTGTTTGGAGTCCGCTATTTCCTCATAGCTGGGACCCTAACGGATGCTACCACTTCGAGTCAGTGTCGACCTGGGAACATCATCAATCAAAAGGTGGTTCCACGCTTCTCAAAACCTCTAATCTTCTGAGGCCTTGCTGCCGGATATAGTTTATCATCATACCCAGGACTGAATAGATCCTGGAAGCCTTTTCATTAAATGAAAGCAACCCAGTATTAATAATATTTATGTCAACCTCGGTGCACACGTATGAAAATGGCTTTTGAACTGTAACCGTAATTTTTAGTTTACAATAATAACTCGTTGAGAATGAAAAGCCTTATTGTGTGTTTCTAGACTTTCAAACTTTGCTTGGAATTAGCCAACAATGGCCGAAATCAATCGCATCATAACATTTAATTTTGGCAATTTATTTTACAATGGTTTCAGCTGAAATAAGCCGACGAATTAGACACCAGGAGAAACTCAACAAAAAGTTCGAGAGAGTTTTTTTGTCTCTTCTATTTAACAGAACATAGTGTGAACATAGGAATCAACAATGTATGGTGACTGTCAGTTTTATATTTCAATGTACACACACACACTCACACATATATATATATATATATATATATATATATATATATATATATATATATATATATATATATATAAATAGAAGTGAACATTGAAATCAACACTCAGAGGCGACAGGCTGTTTCATCTGACGATTGCGCCCAGCATGAAACAGCCTGTTACTTCTGAGTGTTGGATTCAATGTTCATTTTTATATTCATATTTACATACGCTCTATCTCTGATATTGAATACTTTATCCCATAAATATAGCACACCTTAAAACTATATTTCTTCACACACACACATACACACACACACACTGAAAAGGTATCCAAATCGTGTTACAGTATAATTGGCCATCACACAAAATGTTTAATATCTAAAAAACCTCTAAACTAATTGAGTTTTTTTTTCCAGATTTTCAGATAAGACGTTTAGCCATCTTAATACCATTTGTCGTAAGAATCACTGAAAAACCTTTTGAGTTATTCATTTAGAAAGAGAAAAGATTAAAATCGTTTTGTGTCACTCCCGTTGTCTTCTCAACTGAGCAACGGTGAGAGGAAAAAGGTCATCCATGCCTTCAGTAATGCTACCAACAGTCATACTCTGGCTTCCATTTTCAAATACACTCAAGAACCATCAAGAGAACGGTGAATAAGTTTAAAAAAGAGGAAACAGTTGACAAGAAAACTGCATCAGTTGGTTACAACAGAAACAGGGATCGTCATTTCAACTTAGAGCTAAAGGGATCAATTAGTAAAGATCCAACTCGATTTATAAGACGTCTGGCATGTGAGGGAGGAGTTTCAGCTCCGACAGTCCAAAGAGCAGTGCAAAAATAACTTGAAACTGAAATCGTACCTGAAACGTGTGAGACACATTGTTACTCCTGGATAGAAAGTTAGAAGTTTAGAGAGGGCGAAGATGATCGATTGCATCATGACTCTTCTGTTAAGCTTGGATAGTAATTATACATTCTTGCTGCTCAAAGTAGAGTTCAATAATGTTATAAAAACCTCGAAATATTCCAGTAAGATATCTTTAATCATTTCTAAGACACAACGGTTCAAAGCTTAATCTAACAATTCAACAATTTACCGTTATACCCGCTATATTTACTATGTCTGCTGCTAGGAAATTGAAATGATAAATTGAAACTGGAAGCTCATCTTGGAAATAACCAGTTGTTAACTAGGACAATAAAAAGCGTGCAAAGTGGGAAACGCTTCTAAGGTTCACAGTGTCTAGGAAGCTGTTGAGAGCTATGATCGCCTACTTCCTGAAGGGATATAGTCCATAGAGGAAGAAGGCTTCTAGAATTAAGATGCCAATTAATTTTAGCACACATACCCACACAAACATACACAAAGCAAACACAAATACGAGCTGTTGTATTTTGGTACTCTTGCATCTTTCTTAGTTTGCCAACCGGTGTCTACTTACATATATATCTTTATGATCCCCTGGACTTCTCAGATATCCCTCGTACACACACACACACACACACACACACACCTACCTACCTACCTAAGTACACGTGTAAGCGTAAAAGTTGGTATATGTGCACAAAAAATACACAGTTACAAATATTTTTCCGGATTATACGCAATAAAAAATACTGGAATACACACACACACACATACACACACACACACACACACACACGCACACACACACACATACGTACATGAATTAAAATATTCAGCACACACAAAAACACACGTATGCACATATTAATGCACACGCTAATAGAAAACACAGAAATACATACATACACGAAATCATAATTTCTCGGTTTATACAATATTTTCTAAAATTACCGGATTAAACAAACAAACGTGTATATAAACACATACATAGCAATAGGAAAGACAGTTGCACACATACACAATTATAATTTTTCTACTTTATTTTTACATTTACGGATTATACACACACACACCGCGCGCGCACGCACGCACACAAACAGATACATACATACCAGACACTTCAAAAGCAAGCACAAAAGCAGAAAAATGACAATTTTCTGCTTATACAATAATTTTTCGAATTAGGCGTAGATAGGTACGCCTATCAGCCGGTTCACACTCCTTCTCCGTCATTTGACCAGGGGTAGAGGTTTATCATTTGTTTCCCGCTTAGGATTGGGATTCCGGTACCTTATCGTAAAGTTTGCTCATTTTCTTTCAGTCCCAGTAAGCCTGTTTTCAGTGGCATTATCACCGTGAAATAATTAAGCACACGCACACACAGAAATAATAATTTTCGTGTGAAAAGGTTGCCTGATGATTCTTCTATGTGTCGTATCCCTTCAGGACATAGGCGATTATAACTCTCTCTAATTTTTTGTCTTCTGTAGCTCTTAATAAAAACTGTCTTTTTATCTCTCTTAAACCTTGCTTCACTATCCATTTCCTCAAGCTATCTACATGTTATGTTTTTTTCTATCCCTCTTGCCTTCAATCTGTCCTGTGAGTATTAAATTTTCCAAACTCTCTTTCCTCATTATGTGACCCAGAAATGTCAACTGTCTCTTCCTGATATTAAGTAAAAGTTTCCTTTTTGTTTCCATTTTCTCTAAAACTTCGTCATTGCTCAAATGTTCGGTGCATGGTATTTTCAGCATTCTTCTATAGAATCACATTTCTGTTACTTTAAATCTCTTCTTACTGTATTTTATTTTGACTGGCTCTTGAGTCTTGAAATCAACTATGTTGTTTTTTTTTCTTTTTCACAACAGCAGCTCAGAATTCAATTAACGTTTTCGTAGACATGTCCTCTAAATAGATATTATATATAAAAAATAAATTACCGAAACTCAAGTCATAATCACTTGTTAGCATGTTCAACACATCCGTTCATTGTTTTGTAAATTATCGTCTCCCTATACCATATCCATCTGATGAATAACACAGGTTACTGACAGAAACGTTTGTATAAAACAATACAAAATACTTTCAAAGTAAACAAGTTTTTATTTTATCAAACTACCTTTTTAAAAAAAAAATATTTTTCATGGTATCTATTCTGGTTGGCTTTCCTCCTTGGTGTCTCGATTGCATGAATTTAAGCGTACTACTAGATTGGAAGTTAGGTCTCATCATTTCTACTATTGAAATAGCTAGATGTAACCGTAAGTTCTATTCTAATAGTTTCTATTTCTTGCACTCCTCACCTGTGGAATTCTTTACCAATTTTTTGCTTCACTGTCACTTAAGATCTTCAAAAATTTAAATGCAACATCAATCGCCATCTTCTGTCTTCTTGAATCCTATTCTTTATTGCCCTTTCTTCTCACTAAAGACTTCTAATTTTCTTTCATTCCTCTTTGTTTATGATTACCATAAAACCTAAGAAGTATCTCTTGTCATGTCCTTAGGATTTGTGGCTAAAATTCAGAGAAACCCTATCTGATGTTTATAAGCATCAAGTACAACATAATCCAGGAGATATTAATTCGGTTTTCCTGAATCCTATACTTTCATTGTCTTTTCTCTTCATTAAAGAGCTCACATTCTCTTTCACTCACAGTAACCCTTTGCGTCTTAGTGGCATTATCACCTTTCTTAGGATGAATTGCTAAAAAAAAAAAAAGAAAAAGAAAATCTGAGTCATTACAACCGATGTCTTTATTGTAGATTCTACATCCACCTCGAGGTATTTCATGATCACCTCGATTCTCTTATAAGCAACATTATGTCGTACGAAGGAATACAGAGGGTATTAGCAATCCCAACTGTCAGACCCGCCCACCCAGAATAGCCATCACAACAGCCGACTGTTAATTTTAGCTACATGATCCAGACGCATGCCAAGATTATCAAATGACCTATTCAGACTCAAAGAGATAAACTGCACACAAACCAGACGCTTAACGCAAGCGATTGCCAAGAAAACCAATATTATTATGTATTCATAATCCAAATGTAACTTATTACGAATCTATCGGCACAAGTTAGTAATACGGGCGTGACCATTTGGTATTCGTTGCTAGTGAAATGTTTCCTTTAGAAGAAGCGTCCGTCGGGACTAACTTTCTATTCTTTTAGAATTATTTATTCCCAAGGCCTCAGAAGATTTCGCTTATTAAAAATAATATTGAAATATTAGCAAGTGCAGCATTAATATGTTGGAGAATTAGTGTGTGTCGTTATGTGTATAAACGTGATAGACATTGGTATTGTATTTAGTGTGATATTATTATACGCAGAATTACATAGAGGGTTAAATATCTGGGAAGTGTTTTAACAGAGGATGGAAAATGTGATATGAAAGTCCGAAGGCGCGTTGGAATAGCGATTGATACTTTTCAAAAGTTAATCAAAGTAGTACGAAACGAAATATTTGTTAGAAACGAACAAAAGTGTGCGCAACTGCTATGTAATATCAATCCCCCTATATGGCAGTGAATGCTGAATAATTTTATCACCGATGAATAGGAGACTTCAGGGAACAGAAATGTGGCTTTTGAGAAGGATACTGAGAATACCATGGACCGAGCATGCGAGTAGGGAGGAAGTTTTAAGGAAAAATGTGAACAAAAAGGACAATTATACTTTCAATCAGAAAGCGACAGGCGGATTTAATAGGATACATAATGGGAGGAAAAGGCTTGGAGAAACTGTCACTACCTGAAGGCAAGGGAGAAACAGCGAGTAACCTACCTAAAGAGCTTCTGTAAATGCTTGGCAGAACAAGTAGTGGGAGAGATAGTGAAAAGACAAACATTTTTAAAGAGGATAAGAAGTTGAGAACTGTCACCACCGAACATGTCCAGAAAGAACATGGCACATAGAAGAAAATATAGAAAGAGAAAAAAAAAGAAAAAGAAAAAAAGAAGAAAAAGAAAAAAAAAGAAGAAAAAGCTAAAAAGAAGAAAAAAGCAAAAAAGAAGAAAAAGCAAAAAAGAAGAAAAAGCAAAAAAGAAAAAGAAAAAGAAGAAAAAGGAAAAAGAAAAAGAAAAAGAAGAAAAAGAAAACAGAAAAAGAAAATAAAAGAAAAAGAAAATATAGAAGTAAAAGCAAAAAAGGAAAAGCAAAAAAAGAAGAAAAAGCAAAAAAAGAAGGAAAAGTAAAAGAAAGAAAAAGAAAAAAGGACGAAAAAAAAAAAAACAAAAAAGAAGAAAAAGCAAAAAAGAAGGAAAAAAGAAGAGAAAGCAAAAAAAAAAAAAGAAAAAAAGAAAAAGAGAAAAGAAGAAGAAAAAGAAAGGAAGCAGAAACTTACTGTTCCTACTTTGATGGTGTTTTTTTTTTGTAAATTCAATATTTCATAATGACGGTAAAGTATGTGAAAATTCTTCGTCTTTTGTAGTCAGTGATAGAGACCGGCTTAATAGAATTGCATTGTTATGCAGCACAAATTCAACGGAAGTATACGATTTATTCAGGAGATTATGGTCACACCACGGTAAAACATTGGTTTCGTATGATCACCGAAATTAAGTAATGTCGAGCGTGGTCAGTAACTATATGGGTGACGGCGTGAACATACAAGGTGCTTTAAGCTTCTACGTGCGGGTGATATAATGAATAACGGCACGGATGGCTCCTATTATATATTACTAGATTATCGACAAAATCCAAAGAAAGGTCTGTAATGTTATCTAACTTGAACTCGGATCTCGACATCAGTCAATCACCGCCATGACGTGGTTTCCCTGGGTATTTTTTAATCATTTCACCCAAAGCAAAGCGTTACTACATGTTAAGGAATATGAAAAAAACTACTATTAAGGATAGAGGACAATAAAAGAACAATAATTAAGAAGATATAAAATAACGATTGACATTGTATTTGAATTTTTGAAGATCAAAGTTGACTGAGAAGCAAGAAGCAGAAAGAGAGTTCCACAAGCGAAAAGTGTGATAAAAAACTGTTAGCATAGAACAAACGTTTATATATAGTAAATTAAACAGTAAAATGATGAGAAGTTTTTCTCCCAATCTCGTACTGCGCTTAAATTCATAAAGTCTAGCTACCATAGCGGTAAGTTCATCAGAACAATTAACATAAAAGTATTTATAGAAAAGACACAAAGAAGTTATATTACGTTGGTGGGTAAGTGATTGATGCAGAGATGCCAGGTCATGTCCAATAACATTGCAGATTCTTCTTTGACATATCAAAAATCTCCAAATAGATAGCAGAAGCACCAAATCAGATTTAGCAGCAATATTCAAAGCAAGGACGAATGGTAGACTTATAAATATGTAAGATAGATTCTGGGGGAGAAACAGTGTCTAGCACGACATAGTGAACCATCTTTCTTAGCTGCGGATTAAGCAAATGATTCAATATACACTTTCCACTTTCAAATGTTTGTCTGAGAAGGTACAAGGAGTCATTCTCCTGGAAGTTAGCACCAGCCATGCTGATGGAAGGCAAAAAGGCTTCTCTAAGCAATTTTTTGAGGCGTTAAAATTAACAAGCCACTCCTTGCACCATTTAACAGCGGATTGTAGGTGCAAATTTGACCTTATCGAAGGCAGGAGTAAATAGTTGCGTCATTAGTATAGATACCGAGTTGAGAATTGATGACATCAGGAAGGTCATTAATGAAAATTAGAAACAACGTAGGTCTACGGATAAAGACCTGAGGACCACCTGCATTTGTTCAGGAAGATCTATTATTGGGGTTATTTCTATAAATATTTATATGTCAATTTTTCTCGTAAGTTCTCCTTGGTATCTCTACTGTATGAATTTAAGCCAACTAATCGTTTTACTGTTTAAATAGCTAGATATAAGTTATATTATGGCTGTGCTAGCACGAAGTCACAAGTCGTCGTGACCGAGAGTGTGAGTGTTCAAATTGTTGATTATGCTAGATAACACGCTTTTCTCCCAAAAACTGTAACTAAGGTCTGCTCAGCATTGTTGCAGTATAAAGCAGCGGTGGGCTCTGAAGGTGTTGAACAAACACGAAATGCGCCTGAGCAAGCGTCTGCAATAAGGAATAGCTAGCCGCCCTCGTAGACGGATATCCTCGAATATGAGTAGCAAGCCATTAACGTTAACGTAAGCTATATTATAACAGTTTTCTTTTCTCGTACTTCTCGCCTGTGAAAATCTCTTTCGGTTTCTTGCTTACGATCTTCAAAGATTTAAAGGCAACGTCAATCGCTATCTTCTCTATTCCATCGACTTTTATTTTTCTTTATCCTAACTTAAGTCTGCTCATTTTCATTCACTCTCAGTAATCCCCTTGCGTCTTAGTGGATTTATCGCCTTGATTGGGGTGAAATTTAAAAAAAAAAAAACAGTTTTTCACCCCAAGCAAGGCGATAGTTTCACGATTACACGTGGAGTTAAAGGAAGTGAAAGTGAAAGTGTAGAAGGTTGAGCAAAGGATACAAAATGAACGGGGTTCAATACAACAGAAGATGGAGATTGACGGCTCTTCTAAATTTTTGAAGATTGTAGTTGTCAGTGAAGCAAGGAAACGGAAGTTCCACGGGAGGTAGGTGGGAGTAAGGAAACTGTTGGAGTAGGAGTGGTGGTTGCATTTAGCTATTTCAACCCTAAAAAGGTGGGACTTAGATTCCAATCTGTTGGCACTCTTAAATTTATGCATTCGGCGCACCAGGAAAAAAAATCGTTAGAACAGATGCCATGAAAATATTTGTAGAAAAGACAGAAGGATGCCACGCCACATCGATGAGAAAATGATTGAAGTCGAGATGACTAAAAAAATTGTAGTAACAAATGATAGAAAGCGTAACACAGAATTCTAAATGCTTTCCAAAATCTTAGAAATATTAAGAAGGTCCTTCGAAACAAAGAAAATTATCTTGAACCATCTCTTCTGGGATAAAGACGAGTCTTGGAACGAAAGAGACATGATTTTACCGACAGATATTAATAATGCCATTGTACAGAACATGAGAGAAACGAGTTTTACAAGAAAAAAAATGGATACAGGACGAAGCATATATACAATCGAAAAGAGAGAGCTGAAATTTCTGGGAATTAATGAAAAAAGAGTACCCGGAAAAACGAACACTCACAAGACAGAATTAAAGGTAAGAGAAGTGTTATACCTGACGTACCTATTCTATTGTTAATAGACTCTCCCACAGATAATAAGTAGTAGTAGTGGTCGCCAGTTGGGATAAGTGCCGTCCCACGGTCTTTGACTGCGGACGCCTTCTGTCCAACTCTTTGCGTTTGCAGAGAGGAACCCGGACGACGCTTTGCCGAAGGGCAAGGTTTCGTCCGGGGAGGTAGACAGGGCCTGAACCCGTCAAGGCGGGTTCAAAGGCCATATTTTTGGCTGAGCCTACGGGCTCGGAAATACCCACATTAAACCGGCCTAGTGCCACATTTGATCCTTGTGGGGGGATTAATAAATACTAAGTGCCGTCACGCGGTCTTTGACTGCGGACGCCTTCTGTCCAACTCTCTGCGTTAGCAGAGAGGAACCCGGACGATTCTTTGCCGAAGGGCAAGGTTTCGTCCGGGGAGGTAGACAGAGCCTGAACCCGTCAAGGCGGGTTCAAAGGCCATATTTTTGGCTGAGCCTACGGGCTCGGAATTACCCACATTAAACCGGCCATGTGCCACATTTAATCCTTGTGGGGGGATTAATAAATACTAAGTGCCGTCCCGCGGTCTTTGACTGCGGACGCCTTCTGTCCAACTCTCTGCTAAGGCAGAGAGGAACCCGGACGACGCTTTGCCGAAGGGCAAGGTTTCGTCCGGGGAGGTAGACAGGGCCTGAACCCGTCAAGGCGGGTTCAAAGGCCATATTTTTGGCTGAGCCTACGGGCTCGGAAATACCCACATTAAACCGGCCTTGTGCCACATTTGATCCTTGTGGGGGGATTAATAAATACTAAGTGCCGTCCCGCGGTCTTTGACTGCGGACGCCTTCTGTCCAACTCCCTGCGTTAGCAGTGAGGAACCCGGACGAGGCTTTGCCGAAGGGCAAGGTTTCGTCCGGGGAGGTAGACAGAGTCTGAACACGTCAAGGCGGGTTCAAAGGCCATATTTTTGGCTGAGCCTACGGGCTCGGAATTACCCACATTAAACCGGCCATGTGCCACATTTGATCCTTGTGGGGGGATTAATAAATATTCAGTGCCGTCCCGCGGTCTTTGGCTGCGGACGCCTTCTGTCCAACTCTCTGCGTTAGCAGTGAGGAACCCGGACGAGGCTTTGCCGAAGGGCAAGGTTTCGTCCGGGGAGGTAGACAGAGCCTGAACCCGTCAAGGCGGGTTCAAAGGCCATATTTTTGGCTGAGCCTACGGGCTCGGAAATACCCACATTAAACCGGCCTTGTGCCACATTTGATCCTTGTGGGGGGATTAATAAATATTCAGTGCCGTCCCGCGGTCTTTGACTGCGGACGCCTTCTGTCCAACTCTTTGCGTTTGAAAAGAGGAACCCGGACGAGGCTTTGCCGAAGGGCAAGGTTTCGTCCGAGGAGGTAGACAGAGCCTGAACCCGTCAAGGCGGGTTCAAAGGCCATATTTTTGGCTGAGCCTACGGGCTCGGAAATACCCACATTAAACCGGCCTTGTGCCACATTTGATCCTTGTGGGGGGATTAATAAATACTAAGTGCCGTCACGCGGTCTTTGACTGCGGACGCCTTCTGTCCAACTCTTTGCGTTTGCAGAGAGGAACCCGGACGACGCTTTGCCGAAGGGCAAGGTTTCGTCCGGGGAGGTAGACAGGGCCTGAACCCGTCAAGGCGGGTTCAAAGGCCATATTTTTGGCTGAGCCTACTGGCTCGGAAATACCCACATTAATCCGGCCTTGTGCCACATTTGATCCTTGTGGGGGGATTAATAAATACTAAGTGCCGTCCCGCGGTCTTTGACTGCGGACGCCTTCTGTCCAACTCTCTGCTAAGGCAGAGAGGAACCCGGACGACGCTTTGCCGAAGGGCAAGGTTTCGTCCGGGGAGGTAGACAGGGCCTGAACCCGTCAAGGCGGGTTCAAAGGCCATATTTTTGGCTGAGCCTACGGGCTCGGAATTACTCACATTAAACTGGCCTTGTGCCACATTTGATCCTTGTGGGGGGATTAATAAATATTCAGTGCCGTCCCGCGGTCTTTGACTGTGGACGCCTTCTGTCCAACTCTTTGCGTTTGCAGAGAGGAACTCGGACGAGGCTTTGCCGAAGGGCAAGGTTTCGTCCGGGGAGGTAGACAGAGCCTGAACCCGTCAAGGCGGGTTCAAAGGCCATATTTTTGGCTGAGCCGACGGGCTCGGAGATACCCACATTAAACCGGCCTTGTGCCACATTTGATCCTCGTGGGAGGATTAATAAATACTCAGTGCCGTCTCGCGGTCTTTGACTGTGGACGCCTTCTGTCCAACTCTCTGCTAACGCAGAGAGGAACCCGGACAAGGGCTTGCCGAAGGGCAAGGTTCCGTCCGGGGAGGTAGACCGAGCCTGAACTCGTCTAGGCGGGTTCAAAAGCTATATTTTTGGCCGAGCCTACGGGCTTGGAGAGGCCCACATTAAACTGGCCTTGTGCCACATTTGGTCCTCGTGGCTGGACTAATAAATACTCAGTGCCGTCTCGCGGTCTTTGACCGCGGACGCCTTCTGTCCAACTCTCTGCGTTAGCAGAGAGGAACCCGGACAAGGCCTTGGCGAAGTGCAACGTTTCGTCTGGGGAGGTAGACAGGGCCTGAACCCGTCTAGGCGGATTCAAAGGCTATATTTTTGGCCGAACCTCCGGGCTTGGAGAGGCCCACATTAAACCCGGCCTTGTGCCACATTCGGTCATCGTGGGTGGATCGATAAATACCGAGTGGTGTTGAGTGGTCTCTGACTGCGCGCGCCTTCTGTCGAACGCTTTGCGTTAGCAGAGGAACCCGGACTAGGCTTTGCCGAAGGGCAAGGTTTCGTCTGGGGAGGTAGACAGGGCCTGAACCCGTCTAGGGGGGTTCAAAGGTTATATTTTTGGCCGAACCTCCGGGCTTGGAGAGGCCCACATTAAACTCAGCCTTGTGCCACATTCGGTCATCATGGGTGGATCGATAAATACCCAGTGGTGTTGAGCGAGTCAGTCGATGTCGGACATTGAAGTATCAACCATCACAACTAGATTGCTGCGTCATTAACTGTTATTTCAAGTTCCTAACGTTTTGTACGTCGAACCTAATTTAGGACGACTTATTGAAATACAAGCCTCCAATGTGAAAACTACTGTGCAACAAGAAGTAATAAGAATATGCGAGTAATCTACTTGACGAATTTGTATGAATGCGTGGCAGAACAAGGATTGAATGTATTTCAACCTGTTTTGTTTTTGTTTGTGGATTCACTATTTGCCTATAGCTAGGATCCTAACAGGTGCTACCACCCTGCAACACAAGGACAAAGACGGCTAAAATGTTACTTCAAGCAAAAAAGACAGGGAGATTTGGAGAGCAATGATATAGCATGTTCTCTAAGAAAGTATATGGCACACAAAAGAAGAAGACACTAACTAGTATTTGCTAGAATCTTACTTATTATAAAACGCAGATTGTGTGTGTGTGTGTGTGTGTGTGTGTGTCTGTACGTTTATAAATTGGATCGGATTTCCTACATTTTTCAACCGATTTCAACAAAACTTCACAGGACTACGTAAAATTACCTTGCGGTGGTTCTGACAGCGCCAACAATTGTTTTTGCACGAAATCAATTTAAAAACACGATTAAGAGGCATCACGAGAATGAAAGTGGACAACTCATATCGAGTTATACTTATTATAAAACCCAGGTTGTTTGTGTGTGTGTGTGTTCGTTTATATATGGGATCGGATTTCCTACATTTTTCAACTGATTTCAACAAAACTTCACTTTTGTTGGGGGGGTGGCAGGTAGTGTTTCTTATTGTTTTGCACACTTTTTTCTTTATTTTTACATTCAGAATGCTTTAAAAATTCCACTTACAAGACAATTGTTTATAATAAAATTCTATTCAATCGGTAGACTCATAACGATTGAAAACAATGTTTTTGTTTCAGTTTGGGTTTGACCAATTCGTAAAAAAAAAAAAAAAAAAAACTAATTAAGACATGCGTATCCGTCAACCTTAAACAATAATCTTTGTCAATTTTATTTTTCAGTCTTTATGATGATCGATACTTGATCTATCTCTTACTGTTACATCCCCGGGCAACGCCGGGCTCTCCTGCTAGTATAAAATAAAGATTAAAACAGAGCCAAAGGAATAATGATTTGACAATATAAAAAAATGACCTTGTTCAAGAGTTTCAGAAATTGTGAGTGCCAGTTTTCACCTTCATTCATTGGAATATTGCGAACAGGTGTGGTATTTATTTTGTGAAGCTTGAAGAATATCAGAGACAATAAACAATGAACGTCGAACACTTTAAGCACATTTTTGCTGCTCAAAAAGAAGCGTAATCTAACAATAGGGTATATCGAAGAATTCTAATATAAATTACTTGGCAATATACTCGCATACTATTTTATTATTTCATAGTATTCTTTCGAACCAAATCTTCGGTGTCGTCTGGGACAGTCAAGCCAGTGGGAATTTTCCAACTTGTAAAATAAACGTTTACTTATGGAAAATACCTTCTATACTAATCAGGATATTGATCATGAAGAGAAGGAGAAATCGGAGAACCGAGTTCGAATTCCAGTCAAGTTCGCTACATTGACTTTTGTGCAAATAAACTTGGGAAAGTTATGAATCTATTTCTTCCTTCCTCCTAGCAACGGATTAAATAGTGTGACTTAGGAAAAACCATTTTTATCTCCAAATAAACTGTTAATGCAATATTAGCTTGCAAAAAAAAAAAAAAAAAAGAAAAACAAACAAAAACAAACAAACAAAAAAAAACAGACTATTCATACAATCTAAAATACGTTTCGTTACGTTTTAACATAAAGAAAAAACCAAATCACTCAATCAATCTTTATAAAAAACAACTCTAAGTAAAGTTCTTGCCGTTTACTCTTTTGTACCAAATAAAAGTGCCGCCAGAAATAGTCGTGCCTGTGGGAATTTTTAGTGTATAAAATTTGCGTTCTGATTCAAATAAACGTTCCGTCGGGAATTTTCAAGTAAGTTTAATTAACGGGGGAATAAAGTAATTGTACCAAATAAGATTATTTGAAAAATAAGCGCGTGTCGTACCAAATAAGGTTGTGAAATAGAAATTATTTAAATCGTGCTGACATTTGTATTTAGTACAAAAATAGCCACTGGTTATTTCTGATATAAAGATGCAAATAAACATTGACGTGGCTATGGCAGTAGATCAGAAAATGAAGAGGAAAGAAGTCAGCCTCCAGCGAAATGCTACTTATTATTCACTCACAATTCATCTAGCAAGGTAAGTTTTCTAACCATTACACCACGTTGAAGTTCTCAGATGATTTACTAAGCGTAGCTTAGATGTGGCACAAGCTCGAAAGAATTAGACACTCAGTGACGTTCGAACACATTATTCAGATTTGGCGGAGATTATTATGATTTATGATTTATTATGATTTTCAGATTTAGCAAGATTATTAGGATTTAGCGAGACAAGCTTGCTAACCACTACACCACTTCAAAGTGCCCAAAAGATTTACCAAGTGAACCTTGGGTGTGGCACATGGCCGAATGTATCGACACCCAGTGAGGTTCGAACACATGATACAGTCGTAAATGATTTAGCCAGCGAAACAAGCTTGCTAACCATTACATCATATCAAAGCGCCCAAAATATTTATCAAACGAAGCTTAGATGTGGCATAAGGTCGAATGTATCGACACTCAGTGAGGTTCGAACACATGAAATGATCTAGCGAGACAAGCTGACTAACCATTACATCGCATAAAAGTGTTCAAAAGATTTACCAAGCGAAGCTTAGATGTGAGACAAGACCGAATGTATCGACACACAGTGAGGTTCGAACACATTATATAGTCGTAAATGATCTAGCGAGCGAGACAAGCTTGCTAACCATTACATCACATCAAAGTGCTCAAATTATTTTCCAAGCGAAGCTTAGATGTGGCACAAGGCCGAATAAATGAGGCACGCAGTGTGGATCATAATAATTATTCAGTCGTAATTGATCTAGCGAGACAAGCTTGCTAACCATTACATCACATCAAAGTGCTCAAATTATTTTCCAAGCGAAGCTTAGATGTGGCACAAGGCCGAATAAATGAGGCACGCAGTGTGGATCATAATCATTATTCAGTCGTAATTGATTTAGCGAGACAAGCTTGCTAATCATTACACCACGTCGAAGTACACAAATATTTTCTAAGCCTTGCTTAGAACGTGGAACAAGTCTGAGAGTATGGGGCACCCAGTGAGGACTGTACTAACTATTTAGTAGTAATTAATCTAACAAGACAAGCATCACACCACGTTCAAATGCCCAAATGAATGATATTCTAAGCGTAACCTTTACTGATCCAGTAAGTACCTGGCCCCTCATGCTATCCTCCACCTTTTTAAGCGCCTGATCAGGTCGAAAATGAAGTACTATTGCACTATTTGGGCAGGAGCTACGCAGACCTAACTACCCGGTCTTGATAAAGTTCAAAAGACTCTCCGAGTCCTTGTGCGAGAAGAATTATTTTCCACCCTCCAACCTCTCTCTCTCTCGCACAGGCGGGATGTGGCGAGTCTCTAACTGATCTATCGCTACTAACATGGAAAGTGCTCGGACGAACTGCATCCCCTTTTCCACCAGGTGTGACCTTCACGGCTAGGACCCGTCATGCTACGTACATAGTAGAAAACCACTCACATTACCTCTGTATTCCTTAGGTGAGAAGTAAGTTCCACTCAAACAGTTTTTTCCGCGAACCACTGCCATATGGAACAGACTTGCCAAGAGGATGTTTCTCCGATCACTACAATTTTAACCTGTTCAAAGCTAGAGTTAACAATCATCTTCCCCTCCTATACTACTTAACGTAACCCTCTATCTCGAGTGTCTTTGGTGCCTTGTACGGGGTGAACCTTACTGTAAAAAAAAAACAACAACTTAGATATCGAACTCATTATACAGTCGCAATTGATCTAGCGAGACAAGTTTGCTACCAATTACACCTTTCGAGGTGCCCAAAGCTCGTTCATATGATAATTAGTGTATTTGGAATCGTGCCAGAAGAAGAGGCAGAAATTAGAGCTTCCAAGAAGCATTGCAACTGTCTAGCTCACGGCACTGATGGGGTCTGTAAAGATACTCTAAAAGGTGCTGGAGGTCTGAGAAAACTTGTTATCACACAATCCCCAGCCACAACATGTTTTCTGAATATTCAAGTGCATTAAAAAAGAAGGATGATGATGATGAAAGCATAATAATAAAACCAATATATGTCAAGTGCTGCTGAAAATAAAACAAGCGTTAATGATACTTTATCAAAAGAAAAATGTTCGGATGAATTCATGACATTGCAATTAATTACATTTTGGTTATTCATAGCAGTGGGGCAAAAAAATCTGTCTGTGATTTCTCAAATAAAGGTCACTGTTAAAAATAATGCAATGCCTTTTCAGGCTACTGGGGCTACTGACAATATTTTCATGATTGGGGATGTTGTAAAAGTTTGCGATATATATCGATGTTCGAACTATGATAGCCGGTAGTAGTGTTTTGGAGGGATATTCTTGAATGGAGGAATACTGCAGTCTTTGTAACTGACTCTACCATTTTTTTGAAGACTTGACAATTCTTTGTTTGAGTCCCTGAGACGTATACAGGAATATTATTTATATTCATTTGTCTCGTCTTTACTATATTTTTTTTATCACGTTTCATTCTGTCTATATTTCTGAGATGAGGTATTGTAACTATTTACACTTTTTACATTGTTCGGACTGTTGTCCTCATCTTTGTTGCCATATTCACGACGTGTCGGCCGTTGTACGCTCCGGCCTTCTTCAGGTGATTGTAATTTCGAACGGAATCCTTTATTTCATCCACCGGGGCAGACTGTTCTAGTTCCACCGTTTCGTTCTTTTAACTCTTCGACATTCCTGTTCATTTTTTTTAGCTTTTGGGCATGCGTAAGAAAAAACTGGTAGCATGCGTAGAAAGAACCCAAATAGGCTAGCCCACCGTGCTGAAGATGAAGTTAATCAAGAAATTAATCTCTCCCTGGACACACACATGGCTTAGGCAAGACATCCCACTTACTCTTTAACTCACTAACAGAATATGTTTAACAAATATATTTCTTCCTTTTTACAGGGAATGTCATAAGAGCATTCCTTGAATTTTCGCTTTCTTACAGGAACTATCGTTGAACATTCTCCATACTAGATAGAATAAAACGTGTATCTCATCTCATTCATTCCCTTTTTTGTCTATTTCTCTCGAAATGAAAGTTTGAAAGTTGTGTCCCTTTAATTGAAAAAGTGTGACACAGTCCCATATTGACATTGGCATTTATGATATAGAAGAAGGAGATGAGCTATTGACAGTTGTATCCCTTGTGGTTTTTGTTAATCAACAAACGACACCTCAGCCTGAAACAATGAACTATAAAGCAAACACAACACAGTGATGTAGGTAGACACCTTGAATAAAACAGCTGACTAATGGAATAAACCTAAGTAACTAAAATAATGAAGGCAATCTCTATCTGACAAATATACTTCAGGCCTCATTGAGTAATCAGATCACCACCATCGAATAATTGTTACAACTTTATCTGCCGTTAATTGAAATTCGGTCGAATAAAATTGCTTATTGAAGGTGGACCTAGCAGAATAATAGGTAAGATTATCTTATTTAAATTATTAGTTATTCTTAGGACGTTGAATAAATTCCTTCGTCACCGTAATTACCAACATTGTTGTGAGTTTATCAATTCCAGTGCTAAAATGTTTCATTCAGATTGCAGTTTTCCTCAAGGGTCGTGCTCGCGATAAATGGCAGACAAACATTATCTATCTATCTATCTATCTATCTATCTATCTATCTATCTATGATCTTATTTATCTATCTAAATATTATCTTATCTTATCTATCTATCTATCTATCTATCTATCTATCTATCTATCTAAATCTGATCTTATCTATCTATCTATCTATCTAATTCTGATCTTATTTATCTATCTAAATCCTATCTTATCTATCTATCTATCTATCTATCTATCTATCTATCACATGTGTGCGTATCTTCTGGGCTTCGCTCCATGTCAGTGAAATGTCATTTCTGGAGAAGATTATATAGTTGAAATATGTATGTACGTTCAAAGATTTGCTTAAAAATAACATACACGTGGAAAAAGTATCCAAAACTTAACAAAGTCATCAAAGTCTTTATGTTATTAAGAGGAAAGACCAAAAGATGTTTTGATTATCAAATTATATTTTTAGCCCTTTTTAGAACCTTCGTAATTTTGGTTGAAAATTTTGTTTTTATAGCATCAACGGGGGACCGCATGAGAAATGTGAGTGTCTTTTTGCGGTAAAAGACACATGGATTTGGAAATTCCAGAAAAAATCAGATAATTATTAGAATTTAATAAAATTTTCAGAACTGATTCACAAATAAATTATCTTAGAATCTCTACTTATTTAATTTTGTTGAATTTCGAGAAATTAATTTTTGTAGCACTTAATGTTTATATTAATTATAAGGACAAGACCTAGGAGAATTTAAATCAATATTTTTTGTCATGCAAGACCACTATTAACAAAAGTCTGCTCTGAATCGTAAAGTAAAATGTAATATATCTAACACATTATTTAATTAGAAAAGCTTTTAATTGCTTTTATGAATAAGATATTTCATGGACACTATTGTCTTAAGAAAATTTATTTTGACGAATAATAATGAATGTTTACAAGAATTGTTTTCACTTTTTAAAAAGATAATTATAATAATTTATAAAGTTTTAAATCTTTTCAAATTTCGTATTACGTTTTTTTTTTATCTGTTAGGTGATATTGTTATTAAGTAAAAACTATATTTCCTAATCAAAAATGGAAAACCTTACGACAATTAATCGACCCCAATTTTTTAAAATGAATTTTGAATGTTTTGTTTATAAACGTGCCGTTTTTTTATAAATACGGATCTCCATACACAATTATCAGAAAATAACTATAATAAATTTAACGGTAACTATAGTAAATTTAAAATATATTGGGAATTTTCTAACATTTCCTTAGCAGGTGAGTTTATTCATCTATATAATAAATACCAATATCAGTGTGTCACACTTTTTCAATTAAAGGGACACAACTCTCAATAGCTCATCTTCTATATAAAAAAATGCCAATCTCAGTGTATCAGGCTCTTTCACGAGCTCATTTTCTGCTATATCATAAATGTCAATGTCAGAGTGTCAATTAAAGGGATGCAACTCTCTAACTTTCAATATCCCATGTTAAAGAAATTTTTAATTCACAAGTTTTCATTACTGCGATTGTTTTCGGCGATTTTTTACGTGATTTTTTGCGATTAATTTTTTGTACGATAATAACTTTTATAACTTGGAGATAAATCTGGGATTAATTGAAATTAATCGCAAAATCCAGCGAAAGTCGCCCATGAAACAAAAATAATTGTTTGCGCGGAAAGTAAGGACCTACGTACATAAAATTGTCTTTAAATTAAGTGGTGACAGAAGAATTATCGTTAAACTTTTAAAAGGTAAACTCAAAATATTAATGCAATACTTAAATGCAGCGATCAATTTTGAGTTCTTCTGTAGTTTATTGTAGCCTATTGCATACGGCAGCACTGTGTCTCGCCAAAAGAAATTTCCGTCAACAGAGGATCAGATTGCAATCAAAAGAGCCAAGGCTGCAGCGAGGAAAAGAAAGTCCCGTACAAATGAAAACCCAGATCAAACGGTAACCAGGAGAGCTCCCAATGCTGAGAATATGCAAAGACTTAGGGACTCCTAGGCCCCTGAACAAGCCAAAGGCTCAATTAAGAGCCCTCCTTAGGAAACTAGCTTAAGTACCGCCCAACAAGGCGACTTTTATTCTAGTAAATGTATAATTTTAAAAATTATATTCATTTACGATTAAGTTTGTGTACATTAAATTAAATATAGGAGGATTGATATCACATAACCGTAGTTAGGAAATATAGACTGACGAAGACCTTCACTGCTTGTCAATCCATAGATGGCCTTTTCCAAATGAATATTCGCAAAGTCAACGAAACTGAATCGATCGGTATTTGAACTTGGCATACCGAGTCCCCTTTTCACGTCGATAACAGTTATACTAACCCAAATTAGCGACATTCTATCATCGCAATGAACGGATGTTCTCTCAGGGGAGGTTCCAAGCCTTGAGCAACTACTGGGACTTGATCTCAACTCAGACCTCAATACTTGATCAACTCAGACCTTCGATAAAAATGTTTGAAAAATGGTCGGTTCCCTGACCCCACCCCTTGTAGTCTCTACATTTACAAGAACCTGATCAAACCGAAAATGTAGTACAACTGTCATATATGGGCAGGAGCTGCCCGGTCTCGACATAGTCCAAAACATCTACGCCTTCTTGCGGGTGATTAATTATTTTCCACTCAGCAACCTCACTCCCCCAGACGAAACGTTGCAAGGCTCTCGCTACTGTATCCCTATTTCCATGGAAAATGTTCAGACGAAATGCATTAGTTTCACCAGTTTTAACCTTCACAGTTAAAACCCGCCATGCTTCGCAGATTGTAGCGAACCACGCCTCATTCCCTTCGTATTTCATTGATGTGATGTGTGTTCCACTTGTGCAGCTTATTCCTACAAACTTCTGCTTCGTGGAACCGACTCCCAAGAGGATACTTACCTTTTCAATCAAGTCTAGAGTTAACTGTTATCTTTCCTACATATCCCCTTAAACTGTGCTTCTTACTCTGTAACCCTATCTTTCCAGTGGCTCTTGTTCAGAGTGAACATTATTGTAAAACAAAAGAAGTTATCCGTGCCTCCACACAGACATGCATGCAAAATATATATTTTTGATATGTTCTATTTTAGCTTTCTAAAATAACCCCGGGATCCAAATGCGGCCAATCATATGATAATATATTCATAGTTAAACGTGTATATAGAACCACAGTGAGATAATTTATGTTACAATTTATCTGATCTTATCATCCTGCTTTCGCTGTCAAGATTGACTATCGGAGTAAAAGGTTTTCAGTAAGACCATTTGAACTGGTAATAGTTATAGGTGTATAGTGGTGGAATTTTCCGAGGGGAGCGTGACTTTAGATTGTTCCGATGAATTCCATTGCTTATTGTCCGTTTAGGTACACAGATTCCGGATAAACGCAAATCATCCTGAAACTTTTGACGAATGAACATTGGATTTTGTTTAATTTGACGCATTAATTTCCTCGAAGATATTCAAAACTTCCGTGGAGCACCTGTTCTTCTTTGTTTTTCAACA
Source organism: Acanthosepion lycidas (assembly GCA_963932145.1). NCBI lineage: Eukaryota > Metazoa > Mollusca > Cephalopoda > Sepiida > Sepiidae > Acanthosepion > Acanthosepion lycidas. Next base: position 74,400,105 of record OZ010584.1, on the reverse strand, counting down.
GTGTTGAGTTTTTTATACTTTGCAAGGAGAGTAGATAGCGGGTCGGATTAATTAAATTAAAGGTATTAATCCTCTTCTTCTTTGCAGGACAGACCGAGTTCTATAGCCTTGGATGGCAACTGGTCTACAGCAGAAAGAAATGGCAACTTACTACGGGGAAAAAAAATCTGCCTCGTTAGTCATGTATCGAAAGATACATGATCGCCTAAGCGTGTATCACGCATGGCACGTAACTAACTAATACCCTGCAGTGAATGAACAAATAGTAGTAAATGGAATATTCAGGTTGTCTGAGATTTTCCTGTAACTTTTACCTTTATACTAGAGCATAACAATCAGTTCTTTTTGCGAATTTGTCATTTCTTCACCTCTTGCCATGATGAAAACCTTCTTGCACGAATATCAATTACAGAATGTTCTGTTTGTATTTTTTATACTAAAAACAACTACAGATAACATTACTGGAACATTCTATAATATTCCACTTGAATAATCTAGTGTATGAAAACAATTCAAAAGTTTTAAAATCTGAAATTTGCATTGTACGAATACTTTTTTCACCCATTACAATGGATAAATGGGATATTTTGTATTAAATCAATTTTTTAAATATTTTCTATGCATATTTAGGTATTATGCATCTGTCCACAATTAATTATATGAAAAGTATGTTTATTCATTAGCTGGAAATACAATAAATTAAAAATTTGTATGTGTACGAATATTTGTTTTCCCCCAGTGTATATATACATACATTTTATATATATATATATATATATATATATATATATATATATATATATATATATATATATATATATATATATATATATATATATATATGTATGTATGTATATATATATATATATATATATATATATATATATATATATATATATATATATATATATATATATATATATATGTATGTATGTATATATATATATATATATATATATATAGATGGTGTTATTAAAGGAAATACAACTTTGAAGTAAAAAATGCAAACTGAAGTAAAAAGAACATTTTTTAACAATGTATCAGACAATAAACAAAATAGTTTGGGGTGGGACAGTGAACCACCCACAGAAACAATTCGTAAATGTCACTCAAGACTAATATGTAAATTCCCAGATAAGGTTGTTGTCAGCAAAAATTTACGGATCTTTCTGCATTGATGAAAACATTACAAATGAAAACTACATGAATATACTTGACCATTGCTTTATTTTTTTTTCTAGAACTCTCCAGAAGGGCTTTGCAAACAACGGTATTTCGAGTGGAAAGTGCTCCTACACATTATTCACGGGTCTGCGGGTAGTTGTTCCATAGAAGATTACCAGTTTGAGAGAGCGGGACCATTGATTTAGGCAGGAAGGTTTTTATTGTTCTTTTTTCTTTGAGGTTGTATTACAAAAAAGAACAAAACAAAAAACAAAACAAAACAAAAAAAAAAAACACGAAATACTTGAGAAATTAAACAGTTTTATTAAAGGGGTACCCTCAATAGTACCAAAAATGAAGTCAAATTTTATTCAGAGTTTTCGTGAAATATTAAAAATTTACTTAGACACTGGTAGCTTACTTGTTGAAAAATATCAGTTTTACTTCTTGTTTGATATATTAATTATTTACTCTTTTATTTCTCATTTTGATTTAACACTTCGACGTGGTGTAATGGTTAACAAGACTGTCTCGCTAGAACAATAACAACAAAAAAAAACGGGTGTTCCATATTTTCAGTCGTGTGCCAAATGTAAGCGAGGGTTGGTAATTCGCTATATTTCAATTTGATTTTCTTTTATCTTAGGTTTCAATCGTTACAGTGTGGTGTTCCAATAACTTGGACTGATTTTAAATGTAAATTAAGTTTAAGCGTCTAATGATTTTGTCTTCTTTTTCTTTCAGATTTAACAACTTTGACAGTTTCAACCATGGAAAGATTAACAATCAAACGTGTTAAAGTTATCGAAGCCTATTACGAAAATGGACGTTCGAACAGAAATGCAATGAGAAGTTCCCAGGTTGCATCATCTCTCGAAACAGTGAAGTCAATTGACCACCACGGTCGTGCGACTTGACGCCTTTAGATGTCTTCCTTTGGGGTCATCTCAAAAGTAATATCTATGCCAACAAGCCAACAACAATTCAACAGCTGAAGGATGAGATAATAAGGTAAATTGGTGAGATAGAGGAGAATATATATATATATATATATATATATATATATATATATATATATATATATTCTCCTCTATCTCACCAATATATATATATATATACAGGTTCAATTCCTGTCGGGGGACGCATATTTTCTATGAAAATTTCTCGCACATTCAGGCCGGTAAATGTTAATAATACTGTTTATTAAAAACAAAGCATTTACTTAAATATTTGTATATATAAAAAAGAACGTATAAACATAAACAATGTCTTATATATATATATATATATATATATATATATATATATGTATGTATATTAATAAAAAGAAGGAACAGTAAGATATATAATCCGATGTTCTTTTAGATATTTTTATTTTTACAAAATAGTGCTCAATGTAAATTTACAGAGCATTAATATTATAAATTAATTGACTTAAAATATGGTTTTTCGCTACACAGTTCCAACCATGTTTCAAAAATGGAAACTAAAAGCCCCGAATTTAATTTTGTAATTAAATTAAAGACATTTGTTCCATTTCATCCTCAAGCGAATTTTGGAGTAACTTTAAAAATTACTGGGTTTTAATAAATACACAGCTAAAACAAAATTCATGTTTCCAAGGTTACAGATAAATCTATTTTGCTAGACTAGGGGTGTCTGGGTGTTCAATATGTCTATATTTTAATGTATCAGTTATTGTTACGTTTTGGTAGTGGGTAGGGATGTATTTTTCACTGAAATCTAACATCCGTTAAAAGCGTGTCGTCTGGATATATATATATATATATATATATATATATATATATATATATATATATATATATATATATAGAGAGAGAGAGAGAGAGAGAGTGTGTGGGGGAGAGAAATTAACACTTTATGATGACAGTAAGTGTCATATTTTAAGCAATCATCACCCCATGTGTTATTCCTCAGTAAGCTGTCTATATAGAACACTATAGGCTTACAGGAAACCAAGCAAACAAGTTTTTCCTAGTTTAGCTCTAATGTTTTATATTATGTATCGTCCTGACATTGAGTTTCTTTATTTTAATTTATTATATTTTATTTTATTATTTATTTAATAGTTTCTTTATTTTCTTCTACTTCCCATAAACTGGCCATTGTCCATGTATATACAGCAGAAACAAAAATGAGAACCATATCGTCTGGTGATCGGTTCAAGCGTGAAATTTATAGTCACCATGCAGTGCTGATTTCTATGTGCACTATCTTTATATGTGCATGCTCTTAATCTCGGAATATTGATCCCTTTCCTCTATAAATATAGCAACATTTAAACAATATTATTTGCATACGCAGGGCCAGTGCAAAATTCTCATGCCCACCAAATCTATGAAACGGGTCAGTGCCCCCAATCAATGGTACGGGAGCCCCACACCCTACTCTAGTACATCTCATAAGGTAGTATTCATATAAAATACAAATTTTACTGTGACCAAATTATGTACAATAATGGATCATATGCAATATAGGTGAACAATTCAAGAAGAAAAATTGAAAATAAATACAATGTATCTAAATACAAATTAGAGACATGTCATAATAGATCATTCCATCTTAGAGACATGTCATAACAGATCATTCCATCTTAAATAAATCAATACAATGTTTTGAAGCAGGTTTTAACATCAGCTTGAGATTTTTCTTGTTAAAACGTTGAATCATTTTAATACATTCAACATTACAGATAAAAAAATAATGAATTTTATATGTTTTTTTTTTCGAGACTTCAAAAAAGATCCCAGAATGGCATAAAAATCGGCGAATATTTTTCATCTTTTAATAGTCAGTTGTGCTTGTAACGTATATAAATGTAGGTAGAAAAAAACAAAACAAATGTGGATAAGATATCGATGTTCACAAAGCACTTTTCGCCCCCTCCAATCTGTCTTGACCCTTCCGGTCGGTGTGGTGGAGTGTCGGTGGTAGTACGCACCGACCCTGTATGTACGCATGTGTGTGTGTGTGTGTGTGTGTGTGTGTAGAGAGAGAGAGAGAAGGAGAGAGAGAGAGAGAGAGAGTGTGTGTGTGTCTATAATTGATTTTCGGATACTAATTGCTAGAACTTTGTAGAAAGATTATCGTTTATTTTAATTAATCGTGTTTAGGGGTCAAGTTGTTAAACTATATTTTAAAATGGTAAGTTATTATTTTGTGACATATATTTATATGTAAATTATTCATTTTCGTCGAAGAGCAGAACAGTGTTATTCATTTTGCCCAGTATATTTTTCAGGACACGCCAAAACTATGGGGAATTCGATTTCCTCAGTGATATTTGCAATTTCTAGTACACATAACAAGAATTTGACACTAATTGTTCATATTGAAAGGAAGAGGTGCAGAGGAAAACAGTAAGTAAACTAGCCAAGAGATGGCAGTCTAGGAGGAATAATAAGGAGACAAGCATTCCTTAGAGCTACAAAGGATAGGAAATTATGGAGAGCCATGATCACTCATGTTCTAAAGGGGCACGGCACATAAAAGATGTAGAATGATATTCAAAATTTAGTTCCGCCGGATTTTCAACTCTACTTACTTTTCGTCACTTGTTAGCTCAATATAGTCCACCTCGACGTGGTGTAATGGTTAGCAAGCTTGTCTCGTTAGATCAATCACGACTGAGTAGTGAGTTCGATCCTCGCTGGGTGCCCCATACTTTCGTCCTTGTGCTGTGCTTAGAAAGTCGTTGGGCACCTCGACGTGGTGCAATGGTTAGAAAGCGTGTCTTACCATTAGGTTGGTGCAAAAATAATGTCGTTTTCTCACATAGTAACATATGTGAGAAAACGACATTCTCTTTGCACCAACCTAATAGATCAATTACGACTGAGGAGTGAGTTCGATCCTCACTGAGTGCCCCTTACTTTCTGCCTTGTGCCCCATCTAAGCCGGGCTTAGAAAATCAGCTTGTTAGCTCAATATGGTAATCTTTCTAAACATTTCTAATGATGGACTAGCCCAGGTCGCTACCCTAGTTAGAAAGCTTTTTCTGTAATGTAGACACCACATCTTTAAGGTTGTGCTTCATACGATTTTATTAGAATACCGACAAATTACATTGTTATATTTTTAACTCACTCGTACTACCAATGTGAATATTTAGCGATTTCTTGGCGCGTCTGCAGTCAGTGGTATTTGGTAGTGGCAGCTGGGCGTGAGCGTTTCAGCGCACGAATGGCTCGGATGGTTGCGTAGGGTACGGGGACTGGGACACAAACGAGGGAAGGGCGTGAAGCTGTGGTGGTTTGTTTTATGCGTCCTTCTATGTTCAGAAACGGGCGGAGACGACAGTGTTTTTTCTCCCTACCCCCGTGACTCGCCGCCTAGGCACATAGCTTACAATTCTTTCCAGTCGGCATCGTCCTAATCTTCCACCTAGCTCTTCTGTTTGTAAGGCGCGTTATTTTCCATTCTTACCGCGGATCTGGACTGTTAGCCATTAGTGGCATTTGGAGGAAATTGTCTCCAAGGGGTTGGTTGAGGTGTTTGTAAAAGCCGGGAGAATCTGCCCACTTGCAAAAAAATAAAAATAGATAAATAAATAAATTAAAAAAATAAGCAGACCCAAGAAATATTTATTTATTTTCCGACAGATAAAACGTAACCTATTTTTCTAATAGTTCTACCCGTATTTAAAAGTAGATTTTCGCAAACACAGATGTTTGATTGAAATAACGTGACACGTGCACATACAACATATCCTCAGCGATAGTGATTTACTGAGCATAGCTTAGATGTGATACAAGACCGAAATTATGGAGTACAGAGTAATGATCTAACTCACTACTCAGTCGTAACTGATCTAGCGAGACAAGCTTGTTAACCATTACATCACGCCGAAGAACCCTTCCAACTTATTAGCCTTCTACCTCTTTTTGGAAAACTTCTAGTGACCCTAATCAATGCTGAATTGATTAACCATCGCACATCGCAGCCCCTTTTTTCAGAAAAGCAATATGGCTTTCGTTTTTCTAGGTCAGCTGCTGATGTACTGACGATAATTCGGGAAAGAATCTATCAAGCTGTAGATAAGAATGGTGAAGTTCGGGCCGTTGCCTTGGACATTTTGAAAGCTTTCCACATGGTATGGCATACAGGCCTTCATCACACGTTCAAAAGTTACAGTGTCTCTGGCCAAATTTTTCCAGTCTTTCGTATCAAATCGTGAAATGAATGTTATCCTGAACGGTCACTCCTCTAGATCCTTTTGTGCTAATGCAGATGCCCCCACCAAGGGCTTTATTCTTGGCTCTCAACTTTGAATCTATGCTGATGACAAAACGATTTACTCTCGATACTAAGTCAAATCAATTCGACAATGTCAAAATGGTGGCTGATGTCAAAAACGAACTCCAGTCTGTTGTTAACTGGGGCAAAGGATGGCTTGTCAATTTTAACGCATCCAAAACTAAACTGCTTTCTGTTAATCATCTGAGAGACCCCTTTCTGCTTTCTATCATCATGGCTGATGCTAACTTCCAGGAGAGTGACATGTTGCATCTTTTCAGGCTAACGTTCTCGGTTCATATGAAGTGTAAAGACTATATTGAATCTATTGCTAGGTCAGCTGCTAAGAAAGTTGGTTCACTGTGTCATGTTAGACAATTTCTCTCTCCTGAAGCTGCATATCTATAAGTCTACCATTCTGGCATCTCGGCTTCAGTCACTTTCCCACCGCTGTAAAGCTGCCTCCTTTTTCTATAAATATTTTCATAGTAATTGTTCGAATGAACTCTTCGCTATGGTGGATGTAGTAAGAAAGGTACGTAAGGATGTGTTGTTTTGGTGTATGGAATATTGTTTGTATGATTCGGTCAGTGTTTGTGGCTAGCTAAGTTATCGTTAAGATAGAAGAAGACCGTCCTTTCCCCAATCCTCCCTTCGGCCTTGTGCCACATTTCTGTGTACATAACATAATAAATATTGCTCTTCGCTATGGTACCTAGACTTTATGAATTTAAGCGTAATACTAGACTGGCGTCGAGATCTCACCAGTTGAGTCGGCTAGATGTAACCGTACGCTCTATGTTAACAGTTTCTTTTCTCGCACTTATCGCTTGTGGAATTCTCTTCCAGCTCCATGCTTTCCAGTCAATTTTTATATTAAAAAAAATAATAATTAAATCCAGTGTCAATCATTACTTGTCCTCTTGATTAGTCTTCCTTCGTTCCCACATCTTAGCAATGTTACCGTTTTCTAATTCTTCCACACCCAGTAACCCCTTGTGTCTCAGTGGCTTTACTGCCTTGATTGGGGCGAATATGCTTAAAAAAAGAAGAAAAAAGTGTCCTTTACTCAGTGAGAGTGTAGAAAGAATCGTATTATTTAACTCAATTATATTAATTAATCCGATAAGTTTTTGCATATTTGTTTTGCTTTATTCCCTGCGTTTGTAGTGAACATAGTTCCCTAAGTTGCATATTTCTCCTTTGAGGCACAAGTGCAGATGTGATCTTTTTTTTTTTTTTTGGCTGCTCGTTTGAAGCGGATTTGATTCAACACAAGTTCTCAGTTGGTCATCACAAATGCTTTCCTGCTATTCTTCGCGAGCTAAAGGTTTGAGTTATTTATTTCCGAGTAAAACCATCTTGAACTTTTGTGGCCTTTTGCACGATTGAATTAAGCAAAAAGAATTCATTGAGTCGTGTGCAATAGCCTTTTCGTACATGATTTGGGAAACTTAAATTGGCGAGGCGGGATCAAGCACCAGTCGAATCTTTTGCTTTTATTTCCGCACTTATGGTCTCGGAAAAGGCCAGAATTTACAGAAAACAAAGAAAGGGAATCTGCGAAGAACCATGATCCCTATGTCATGAACGGACATAAAATTCTCTCTCTCTCTCTCTCTCTCTCACACACACACACGCGCACACACATATATATATGTTGTTCTAACGAGTCTCATTCTTTAGTTTCACCAGTTCAGACCTTTACAGCTAGAACACCGCATGTTTTTTATGGATGCGAATACATCTCATTTTCTCAATATCCCAATTATAACTGCACTCAGTTTTTTTCCCAAGAACTGCTAATTTTTAGAATACGCTCCCATGTGAATGCTTCAACGAAGTCTCTACTCTTTGTCCCTTTTAGCAAAGTGTCAATCTTTAGCCATCTTCTAAAAGCTTCTATACTACACTTGATTCAGTAATCCTCTACCTTAAGCGGCTCTTTAGTTTTATATTCAGTGAACGTTAATATATAAAAAAATAATAGTGTAGAAACAGGAATCAACATTTCATGCCTCAAGTTATCTTCAGGCGTGAAACTGACAGTAGATATGCAGGGTTGATTCCACGCTCTCTGTATGCATAATAAAGCAAAAAAATGAACGGGGTCTTTCTTTCATTACATTGCAGTCGCCCATATAGTTTTACTAAGTCTGGCACAGGGCTTCAATACTGAGGGTCAATTTAACATTAGAAATAATGTGCACAGATTGTTAATGACATGGTTGTCAATCTCTAGAACACCTCAATATGCATTTTCGCACACACACAAAGCTATATATATATATATATATATATATATATATATATATATACACGAGGTATTACTGAAATCTTTTCGACACGATCAAGAATGGTTTCGCCTTCAAATTCGCTTGTTTGTTTGTTAAGAATTTGGAAAGTGATTCAGGCCGAGAAATCTTTAATACCCCTCATATATATATATATATATATATATGTGAAAAATATATAGAAAATAGGAAAGATCTCGTTAGGTAAATAAGTTCTTTAGTATTTTTGTTATTATTTTTAAAAAATAGTGCTCGATACAAAAGAAGAGCATAAATATAATTATTTATTTAAAAATATGTAGCGTGTTGGAATCATATTTTTAAATAAATAATTATATACATACATACATACATATATATATATATATATATATATATATATATATATATATATATATATATATAACTTGCATTATTTATATTATTCGGTCTGTTACCCTCATATTCATTGCCATATTCACAACGTTTCGGCCATTGTACGCTCCGGCCTTCTTCAGGTGATTGAAATTTCGAACCGATCCCTTTATTTCAAGGACACATTGCCCAGTGGATAAAAAACATTGGTTAGATCGAGTGACTGGACCCAAACGAGTTGCGAGTTTAATATCAGATCAAAGCAGTGGTGAACCAAAAACATGGAGAGTTGAGTTAAAGGGAAATAACTGAGACACCCGAAAGAGACATAGTACGTGGAACTAGAACAGTCTAACGCGGTTGACGAAATAAAGGGTTAGGTTCGAAATTCCAATCACCTGAAGAATGCCGGGGCGTACAAAAGCCCAAACGTTGTGAATATAGCAATGAAGATGAGGATAACAACCCAAATAATGTAAATAATGCAAGTAATCATAATACCTCATTTCGGAGTGATACACACACACATATACATATATATATATATAAATATATATGTGTGTGTGTGCGTATGTATGTATGTATGTATTTTATTAATATATACATTATTTTTAGTGGGTACAGATATTTCGGTTGACATCCCTGGTTTTTTATTTTTTTAAATAGTGAAAATAATAAGAACCGGCCGAAAGTGGAAAACACTACTAAAGAAAGAGTGTCCCTCCGACAGTAAACGAACCTACGTCCCCTTTTCTCATTAGAGAAACTCCTTTTTATAGCCGAAACGAACAAAAAGAAAGAGTTATAACAGGCCAATGACTAAAAAATCCACTAAAAAATAACACTTATAGTAATAAAAAATTTATTGAAATATATATTACGTTGGTGCAAAAATAATGACGGTTTTTAACGTTAAAAAATACGTCAAAAACCGTCATTATTTTTGCACCAACCTAATATAAGTAAATATGACGAACACAACTGGAGTTTGAACTTGACTCTTTGGTTTCCATTATCCATTATCCACACATCCACGTTTACAGCTCCTTGGATTCCGAAGCAGTTACCTATCTAATCTAGTTACTAACCAGGCTTAACTTTACTTCGGTGATTATAAGAGAACCGACGTTTCAATGTGACGTGACCGCAAGCACGTGTGAGAGTGTGCCTTAATGAATGTGGATGGGAATCCAATGGAATGGTAAATGGATAAGACAATTTGGTAAATTTTTTTATTTTGAAATGTTTCGAAAATGAACCGGCATCATCCGAGTAAGAATTTATACAATTCATAAAGTTCTTTTTTTTTCCGATATCGATCCATTGAGGAAATATATCAAATGTATTACATTTCCGAAATGTCTTAGTGCCTAACAATTCATGACAAATTGCTTGGATAAATGATGAAACATTTTTGAGCATGAATACATCAATTACAGTAGAATATAAATTCTTTGAGAAATATCAGAAGTTCTGAGCTGAGATATTTTCACCGGTATACGAATTATTGGAACTAATATTTTCCTATTGGTTGTTTTTATCAATGTTTCCGTCGGTAAGATCTCTGGTTTTTCTTGTGTTTAAAATCCGAAAAGAAGTATTTTAATTATTCCATGGATTAATCGAACTAATATCCTCATCTTGTTTTTTTTTTAAATATTCTATAGCTTTATAATTTCATAGCCGATACGGCTTTCAATCATTTTCCTCCATTTATACGAGTGACGCTTCATTAAGAAAAGATTCGGATCAGATTAATAAAATGTTTGGCGCAATTATAATAAAACTAACATTAATAATAATTAGATGAACTCGGAATTCCACTGGCGTTAACAATTAAAATATAACTACTTTCGCACATATATTTCTGCAATTAGTGATAGAAACAAGGTTAATTTAGTGCTGATTAAATATAAATTTAAACATGTAAAATTAATAAACTAAATGAATAAAATAAATGAATAAAAATAAGTTAGGCTAAAAGATAGATAAAGAACGAAATGAAGAAAAAAAGAGAAACATAAGTTCGCGGAATTAGTCTTGCGAGAGAAACGGGGTGTAGATGAAGCAACGGTTCTTGAGTATTTGCAAAGCGTAACGGTCGTACATACAAATAAACATCAGACTCATGACATGCTTACGAGTAATCTGGAAAATGCTCACAACATAAATAACCCAAAAATCTATTATCCGCTAAAACGCTGAATCAGATGGACAATTGATCGACTACATGCGGAGCCAAGCAGGCTGGAAGAAGGTAATACGAGAAAGAAGAATCTAGCTTAGATATGGGTAGAATACAAAAAACCTTATGACATGTTCCCAAGGTTATGCATTATTATGCATAACCTTGGGATCATGTTAACGTTATAACGTCTGAAAATAGAAACCTCTGAGAACAGTGGTCAAAATAAAAAGAGACATCTTCTAAGGAGACTTGTTATACTTGCTACTGTTCGTCATAGAACTAATTCCGCTGGACCAATTCTTCAAGAAATGCAATGAAGACTACAGATCCACAAAATAAATTGAAAATGGCAATCGTACCATGCATATGGATAACCTAAAATTTTCTGCTGACGACAAAAGGAATTTGTAATTTCCATGCATAGTCAGAATCCTCAACCAAGGTAGAAGAATGGAATTTGAAATTATTAATGCTCGCAATGAACAAGAAAAAAAGAAAAGAAAGAAAAACAGGTAGAATTGAACTATACAATGATGAAATTATCAGGACATCCAACAAAAAATATGGCTACGAGAACTTGAGTATTTTAAAGCAGACACAGTCGAATAGACAGAGATGATGGAAAAAATCATCAGAAACCATCATAGGAACAATAGAAATATCAGAAATCAAGTTGTAGAAACAATATAAATTATCAGTTCTTTTAGATTAACAATGATTTTTCCAGATAAAAGTCCTACTATTTAACCAATAGCTGGGGGAGAAAAGGGCTTCATACCTTTTCCAAAGATATTTGCGCATAAGTGAAAGTAACAAACCTGATTGGAATTCGAACTCGACTCTCCGATTTTTCATTCCAAGCTGCTATCCTTTACATGACCCGCACAAAAACATAGACGGTTTTCAGTCTGAAGTATTCTGAACACTTCTTAATTTTGGACAAGAAAGGTACTTCGAATCATAGGCTACAAAAATATTAGAGTGCTATGCCCTACAGACAGTGTCGATATTATGTATGATAAAAGAAAGCCCCAAATAACTGATCACTATTGAGGATTGTATCGAATCTGTAATTAAATGTATTGACGAGTAAAAGAGACAGAGGAAATAATTACTGCTAATAGAAAAATCTACAATGAAACGAGCAGAAGAAGCAAGCAAAACCCAGGAAAATGAAAAGAAAAACCTATCGAATTTTCAGAAGACAAACAGAAGGAAAAGCACATAGATCGACGGGGAATAAATACGTTGGAGAAATGTTGGAGAGAGAATGTCGCTTATAATAGCGGCCCTAATAAAATTAAAAATTAGTTAATTATTTAATTTGAAATAAAAAAAAACTGACAATTGCGATAATCAGATATTTTTTATTAAAATTTAAATTACGTAACGGTCAGTCTATACTTAACACCTGAAGATTGCGTTGTGCATGAAACTCCGACTCGTGCTATCGGTAAGGGATAATATATATATATATATATATATATATATATATATATATATATATATATATATATATATATATTAGAGAAGGTTTTGTTGGACGAGTATAGTTTTTATAATTGTCTTATTTAAAAAATCGCTTAATAGTTTCTCATTAATGTCCCTTCCTTTGCATTGCGCAACTTTTTAGTTAGATTTCTTTCCAACAATTTAAACTTAATTCCAGAAGAGACGCTAGGCTTCATATTCACTTTATACATGATCAGTCATGACTTATTTCATGATTTCGCCAGTTTGTTTACGATTCAATATAAATGATACATACTAAAAAGGAGAAAACAAATCCTGTATACGAGACCTGATCAAAAAAAGTATCAGGACTAATGCTATAGTAATGGAGCTAAAGTAAGTTGAATTGACCATGAATTTTGTGGTGCATTCAACTTTCTTGCTCACTTCAATTTTTCATAGCAGTGCTTGGAAGGAAAGTGTATAGAGTGTTGTCGTCTCGCCAAATCACAGAGGTTCCATCAGTGAACACAGCTTTTGTAGTAGTTTTTGCCAAGCACCAGATTCCACAGGACCGATAGACTCCCCATATTGTCGCTATTTACGAATTTTCCTCTGTCCAAAAATCAAATCTCAATTGAAAGGAACATGATTCAAGATGTCGAGATAATTCAAGCGAATGCGACGAGGAAGCTGCTCGCTATCCCCAAAAAGGAGTTCCAGAATCAATGGAAACGATGCTTGGCAAAAGTGTGTGGCTTCAGATGGAGACTACTCCGAATTTTTATATGTTGTTGTTTTCATAGCACTAGTCCTGATACTTTTTATAAGACCTGTAATATATGTAATTTGATTGTCGTACATCGAGTAAAATAAAGATTTTTCTTCAGTTGATGAAGAAGCCCCTTATTTAATGAGTAAAATTTGGGGAGGGGGCCTCCCCAAATTTTACTCATTAAATAATTTCTCTATATTCCCTGTAAGAATATAACAACTTGATTCAATCAGAATTGAAACTATTTCTGATTTACAAATACAATTATTTTGATATAATATTCTGCCATCGCTGTGATTAAAGTGTTTGTAGGATGAAATGTTTGTTTGTTTAACGGCACATCAACACCTTATGGGTCAACTTAATGCTGACATTTAATTTTCATTGGAGCTTTGAAGTAAATTAAAATGTTATTCTACTTTCACAATTGAATACATGGTAGACGATACTAAGGTTTTTTTGCATATTCATGTTTGTGTGGTGATTATTAATGGAGACAATGATATTTGTGGCTTCTGTTGTAGTTTTGTTGAAGTTATATTTTGGAATACAGATTGATTTAAGGAATTGTAGTATATTATGTGGATTAATGTCATGAAAGAGTTATTTTTTATTGGTTGGTTGATTTTATTTAGTGGCATATCAGCCTCTGTGATTTATTTATTAAAGCCGAAATCTAAATGTTTTGAACACAATTTTATGGCTTCAACTAAATATATTTTAAATGCAATGAGATCATTTCAACTACAGAAAAAATGTATTATTAAGCATTTCGTTATAAAATATATTGTTGGTAATTTTACTATAAAATGTATTGCTGGTAATTTTACTATAATTTTTTTAATACTTTCTTGTTTTATTTAAGTTTGGGGTTCACTATTTACCCTTAGCTGGGACCCTAACAGGTGCTATCATCCTGGGTTTGAGTGGACCCGGGAACAGCAGTAATTAAGTGATTCCACACACCTCGAAACCTCCAATCAGAGGCCTTGCTAACAGATGTATTAGGTTGGTGCAAAAATAATGACGTAATAATGTCGTTTTTTGACGTTAAAAAATACGTCAAAAAACGACATTATTACGTCATTATTTTTGCACCAACCTAATAGTTTATAGCCATACTCAGATCTTCAGGGTGAAAACTGAAAGAGTCGGTAATATTTCAAAGATTACTTTTAATAGCTGTGAGAAATTAATTGTAATTTATCAAACCAGACATTAATTCAAACCTTGCTTTTGATACAAGTTCGTTTCTATTACTTCAGTTGTATAAGCAACTCGGTGACATGATTTATTTCTAGGTAATTTTTTCTCTCTTTTCCTTCTCTTCAAACGACGACATTGTTCGCACCGGTTTAGCCTCACCCGCCTCCCTACCCCAGAGAGAATGCACTTATTTCAACCGAGCAGAGATCTTTCTACTTATTTATGAATGAAGTTCATTGTATTTCTTTCTGGCATTCATTCTAAACTTCATATTAACTCATGTAGTAATTTTGCCTGTCACCCGTGAGTCGCTGTCACTTTTCTTTACTTTTCGTATTCCTGTTTTTACTGTTACTGTCACCAATGACTGTAAGCTTTTAAAAGTCTAGTCTTGTCAAAGCGAGTCAAGTGTATGGTAAGTAGTTTTGGTAACGCGGCAGCAGCTTTGGCCATATTGGTAGAAGATGAAAGCGGAAATTTGAAATAATGATGTTCATGATATGTTTGCCTATCCTTTCCGCAATCGTATGTGAGAAGACTTATTTCCTTCTATGCAACCACTTTCAAACAGGCGCAATATTGTAAGCCGGTCGCTAATCCATTAGTATTTCCATAGAAAATATTTAGATGAGCCTTGTTCTTGAATTACACCTGTTCAGACCTTTACAGCTACGACACGCCATCCTACTTCTACGGAGTCGAATCATCCTCATTTCCCCAGAGTTTAAAATATAAAAATAAATTTTGACTCAGGCATCTTTTTTCTCAAGAGCTGCCACTTTGTGGAACAGGCTTCCGTGCGGATAATTCCTAAACGCTTCAATTTTTTATCTCTTCAAGTTAAGCGGTAATCGTTATCTATCCTCCCTATCATAATAATCTTCACTTTCTGCATATTCATAACTCACACCTGGTTCATCATTAATATTTTGAGTGTCGTCCCAAAACATGGGGGACTCTCGAGCCTTGTGTTAGTGCAAAAAAGTTAGTTTTTTGTTTTGTTTTACCGCATATGGGTTATTTAATTCCGGCAACTATTTTTTTTTCCAAGTAATATTTTTGTTTTGTCAAAAATCTATTTCTGATAATATTTTTCTCCCCAAAAATGTATAGCTGGCAATATTATTTTCAAAAATGTATAGCTGGTAATATTTTTTTTTCAAAAACGTATTGCTGGTAATAGTTCTTTTCTTCAAAAATTTATTTCTGGTAATAATTTTTTACAAAGTATTTCTGGTATTAAAACCTATTTTTACATTTTCATAATGCATTTTACCTCAGTTTCGGGGTTAACTATTTGCCCATAGCTGGGACCCTAACAGTTGTTACCACCCCGGGTCAGGGTGGACCTGGGAACACCAGCAATTAAGAGGTGGTTCCACGTTCCTCAAAGCCTCCCGATGAGAGACATTGCTGTTTGACGTAGTTTATCGTCATACCCGGGACGGGTTAGTTCTTTGTTCTATCATATAATAAATCTATTTATCAAGGTGGCAGTATCCCTTAATGACTATCGATTTGGCGAAATCTATTCAATTGTGTATATATAAATATGACAAGTTTGGTAGCGGAAAAAGTTGTGTATGTGTCTCCTTCAATCATTTTAGCAAGCGAGGGAATAAATATTTTATTAAAATGACTGATAGTAGGACAGGGAAAAATGGTTTATGTTTTTCCTAACAGTCCAAATGTGAAAGGAATATAATTCCGATTTTTCTTTTATTAACCGTTACGTCACCCCGAATTTCCTTGCTTGTGTGTCACACACACACACACACATCGTTCTCTTTCTTTCTCTCTCTATCTGTATAGACAGATTGATATATATATATATATATATATATATATATATATATATACATATATATATATATATGGAGAGAGAGAGAGAGAGAGGGGAGGGGGGAATTCCCAAACACATGAGTTGGAATCAAATAGATTCAGCATAACTTTCGCTTTGATTCGCGGATTCCGTTTTCCGTGTTGCTGTCTTGACGATAAGTCTCGTTACTGGCATGTCTTAATGGATGAGTGACTAAACGACTTTTGGTTAATTATATTATTAATTGGGTGCATATCTCAGTGTGTGAAACAAAAGATCCTTACTTACTACTTCAAATCGAAGAGCGTCGCCATATTTTTCACGATAGCGAAAGGGGTACTGCGTTGGGTTCCATTTTTATGGCAGATCGCAGAAGTTGGTGAACCGGAAGTTGTTTGGGATTGGACTATAAGATGCAAGAAAAGTCGCAGTGTTTTCTTTACATCATGAAAAACAGTTGCAACTGACGAATGGCACACAAGTCGATATCTGATAAGTATCGGCTGCGTCACCGTGGAGAGGGGGGTGCATTTCACGAAATTAAGTATACTTGTAAAGCTACTATCAGTAAAATAGTGTTACCTCTTTTGCCAGCCTTGACGAAAATATATCAACAGGCACATAAAAAATATTTTAGAAAATCTCAGTTGTCTAAAAGATATAGAAAAATTTACATTAATATATTCTTTATTTTGTTGTATTATCTATTTAAATTTTGGATTAAATCCAGAATAATAAATCATAAAGTTAATTTATATCATTTTTAATGCATTTGACACAATGTGCCAAAAATATCTATTAGAGACTATATATATATATATATATATATATATATATATATATATATATATATATATATGGCTGAGTTATAAGTAATATTCGTTTTTTAAACCAGTTGTTATGAAACCTATACCATTTTAAATACTATTTAAACGTGGCACTTAAGAATAAGTTTGGAGTACATTAACATACCTTAGGTTTTTCACAGTAGTGCCAGCGTACACAGGGAATAAAAGGACAAATGTTTTTTTCTTTCATGACAACCGAGGGCCACATACAACAAGAACAACAAATTTTAGATCCTGGTTTGTCTGTTCTACTGCCGCCAAACATCCCGCCATATTCATCTGAGCTTGCACTAACCGATTATTATCTTTTTCGTTCGGTGCAAAACGCTCTGTTAGGGTAAACTTTCTCGAACAAAGATTTAAGAGTTTGTCGAAAACATTTTACGAATCAAAACTCGCAGAATTTTGGCCAAAAGAAATTGGAGAGCTGCCTTGGGAGTGGCAACAAGTCATTTCAAATATACATGAAGAATGCATAAAATAAAATGTTGATATATATATATATATATATATATATATATATATATATATATATATATATATATGTAAAGAGAGAGCGAGAGAGAGAGGGTGTATCAAAAATACGTTTACAAACTACAAATACACGCGTAATAACTTCGTCCACTTGTAAAAAAAGATTTTAAAAAATGGAAGCCATAATAAAAAAAGAGAAAAAAATCAATAACATTAACTATGAACACGGCCACAATGTGCTGACCGTGTTTGGAAAATAAAACATTCATATAACCCTAGAAATATACATAACACACCGCATACATTCAGTCAAAAGTAAAAATAATATCATCCTTGATAATGGCTGAAAGTAGAGCCGAAAGCGCTCGAACATTTTTGGACAATTTTTGCACACTGTGTGTGTGTGTGTGTGTGTGTGTGTGTGTGTGTGTGTGTGTGTGTGTGTGTGTGTGTGTGTGGTAATGAAATGTAACTTTTGTTATATCAAGAATTGCTTTGGAGGAAAGATCTATGACAACGTGGAAAAAAGTTTTCGTGTGACGCGTTTCGTCCCCTTCATTGTATTAGGTTTATTTACATGAGCGTAAACAAAGCTAGTCCGATGAATTCTTAAGGGACGAAACCCATTACACGAAAATTATATATATATATATATATATATATATATATATATATATATATATGTGTGTGTGTGCGTGTGTGTGCAAATTTTACGTCGATACAATATTGTGTCTTTAGCCTAACGTTGAAATAGAAGCACTAATTTTACATGAAAAACATAATTTTTTTAACTGAATAATGAATGTGTAATCACAGAGGGCTACATTAAACATTTCAGATCAAAATTCAATTAATAAGCGTGATGCAGCCAGACAAGGAATACATTAGTAATTCGAAGAAAAACTTTTTGTTTTATTATTACCTTTAATTTATGACTTTGAACTCATTTATTTTGTTCATTTAAATGTAAAATGAAGTAAGAAAAAATCATGCAAATTCGGACTGAAGAATCTGGTCTAGTGAAAAAAAATAAAAGGTTCTAATTACACGTGCGTACATGTGTGTCTATATTTGTGTTTGTGTATTCGCTTGTGAGTGTGTGTCTTTATGGATATATATATATATATACATAGCGACTCGGTCAGACAAGAAATAAGGAACGAATGACTCCGACAAACTGTTTGATGTCACCACTCCACACCGCTTATACAAAACGATAAACCAGTTCCGTACAAAGTTTAGTTGCCAAGTAACTGCGGTGGAAACACACACAGGCAAAGTGATTTCTTTAATCGTATTTAGTACAGTTTTAGTTGGATGCTAAAATTCTTCTCGTGCTCTTAATTATACATATAGTAAGTTTCGCTTAAAATTGCCATGAACCAGAGCAAGCCCGTCTCGCCTGTTTTTGTTCTGAGACAGATAGGGACCCCGGAATGTCCGAATAATAATAATTCTTCTTCTTATTATTATTATTATGATTCTTCTTCTAATTCTTGTTGTTGTTGGTGTACCATTTGATTTTCCTTCCGTAGGTGATCATGGCTCTCTGTTGTTTGTAGCTCTTAGTAGCAAACGAAAATCTGTTCGCATCGCTTAAAGGGTGGAGGTTGTGAATTTCTGGCGGAGTGGATGTAGCCCTCTCCCTGGCGACGAGATAACCTAGAGTCGACATTGATCTTTCTCGTTCTCTTTCTGTGTGTTTATATATATATATATATATATAATATATATATATATATATATATATATATATTAAGAAATGGACAAACTCCGACAATTTATTTATTAAAGACATTTTTTATGTTTAACGTTCTTTTTATAGATACAAGTATTTAAGTAAATGCTCTGTTTATAATAAACAGTATTAAATAACATTTACCGGCTTGAATGTCCGAGAAATTTTCCTAGAAAATATTCGTCCTTTGACAGGATTCGAACCTGCATCCTATATGAATCGGTTAGGCACGCCCGGCTAAATGGCGGTTCCGTATAGGATGCAGGTTCGAATCCTGTCAAAGGACGAATATTTTCTAGGAAAATTTCTCGGACATTCAGGCCGGTAAATGTTATTTAATACTGCTGATTATAAACAGAGCATTTACTTAAATACTTGTATCTATAAAAAGAACGTTAAACAAAAAAATCTCTTTAATATATATATATATATATATATATATATATATATATATATATATATATATATATATATATATATATATATATATATATATATATATATAGGTGTAGATTCTCCTTCAGAGACTTTTGAATAGGAGCAGAGATTTAACCCTTGTTTCATCTTTTATGCTAGTATTTCTGGTTTTCTTCTAAAGTCTACATTAATTCTTTAATTCTGAACTCTGAAATTTTATTCGCTAATTAAATCTTCACCTCTTCAAGTCTAGATTTAGCTAACTTCTCTCTTAGCTTTTTCTTTCTTACGTTAATACAACTCCACACAGTAACCCTCTACCTTGAGTGGCCTTTGGGCCTTGTATTGGGTGAGTGTAAAAAAAAATATTCTTGAACTAAACGGAAAAAAAAATTTAAAAATTAAGCTCGTTTGAAAAATTCAGAGAAATGTTTGAGTAAATCCATAGCCGAATGAACATTTCTCAACCCCGACCCCCCCCCCCAAAAAAAAGAACACCAAGAAACAAAAATAAAAATAAAAATAAAACAATAATAAAACAGATTGATATAAAGTAATTCTTTTTCTCAAAGAGTCACATTTTCATCATCTCATATTAATAGATATTCTTATCGTCTTCACACGTCTAGCAATCAAATAACAATAAAGACGTTCTATTTAAAGCCTTATTCATATGTCTCAATTTAATCTTTTCAATTAGCGTGAATTTCCGGGACATTTATTTTCGGAATCGTGTTTATATTAACAGGACATCGCTTATTTCCATATGTTAAATAAAAAGAAATAATTATGTATGCAATTGACAGCGTTTCTCAGACGAGTGCGAATAAACAATCATCTTGACAGCTATGGTTCACGCGTCACGAATTCATTCAACGTTAGGTTTGTTCGCACAGAGAAAAATGAATGAATGAGGCGCACTATTGCTACAAAGTCACTTGATGCCGATAACACGTACAAATAAAAAGAAAAAGAAAAAAGAAAACTCTTTCTAAGTATCTGAATAAAACGTAGCGAAAAAAGAACAGACGAAATGATCGTAAGATTATTTTTTTAAAAGCTCTTAACAAACGCCATGTTATGAGAAAAAAAAATGTAATTCTGATACGCCGATGTTTAACTTTGTTAGAAGTTAAACTTACTTTGTTATTGTAACTCATTTACGATATTATAAATCATAAACTTATCATAAGTATAAATACATAAAAGAAAAAAAAAAAAAAAAAAAAACAGTATAGAAAAAGTCACCCGACCCATCAGTGGTTTCAGAGGTTCTGCAATATATTTTTATTTCTTTTTATTTAAACGTTTCACCTCAAGCAAAACGGGAAGCCACTAGTACGCAAGAGGTTACAGAAGATTTGGAGCAAGAGCAGATAGGAATGATAGAGGAAAGGATGAGGAGAAGGATAGTGAATAGATCAAGGCCACTGGAGATGTCGATTGACATTACATTTGAATACCTGGAGATTATAGCTCTCAGGGAAACAGGAATAGGGAAGAGAGTTCCACAGGCGAGAGGTGCGAGACATGAAGCTAGTGGAGTAGAAGAGACGGCTACATTTAATAGTTTCAACAGTGAAAGATTGAGAGCGGGATGTCAGCCTCGTAGGGCGCTTGAACTCATGAAGTCTGGGAACCAGCGAATGCAGCTCCTCGGAGCAATTACCATGAAAAAAAGACAGAGAGTATTCACTGTGAACACGGAGAGAACTGTTTAACCTATTTTTAATTTTTCCTTATTTGTCTTGAATTTATTTTTTAATCTATAGGCACGGTGGAATAGCGGCTCGGATAGAGGAATCGGAGAGCCGAGTTCGAATTCCACTCGAATCCATTACATTCACTTATGTGCTAATACACTTGGGAAAGGTATCAATCCTCTTCTCACTTCCCCCAGCTATGGGTAAATAGCAGTACAGACCGGTTTCTATAGCCTTTGTCTACCGTAGAAAGAAATGGCAACCTACTGCGGGAAAAAATCTGTCTCGTCAGTCATGTATCGAAAGATACATGATCGCCTAAGCGTGTATTACGCATGACACATAACTGACTGACATATTAATGCCGTAAAAAAGACAGTAGGGAAGTGTGCGACTCCAACGAAGAAATCTAACGAAATTGCAACACAAGAAATATATCCATTTGCTATCTAAACAATATCATAATTTCTATCTGTGAATTACAGTGTATAATTTTGATAAGCGGCCATATTGATTGTGATAGAAAAAAAATAAAGAAATAATTGTAACAATATTAGAGAAATATAATCATTTAACTTGGGCTTCTTTAAATACTATGATAATTGTGATTCACACATAGATTTTTGCTTTGGTGTGTTTTACGGCATATCAACCTCAATAGGTTATGTCATAGATTTTTGGTTTGGTTTGTTTTACGGCATATCAACCTCAATGGGTTATGTCATAGATTTTTGGTTTGGTTTGGTTTGTTTTACGGCATATCAACCTCAATAGGTTATGTCATAGATTTTTGGTTTGGTTTGGTTTGTTTTACGGCATATCAACCTCAATAGCTTATGTCATAGATTTTTGGTTTGGTTTGGTTTGTTTTACGGCATATCAATCTCAATGGGTTATTTAATGCCGACAAAATGTTTATTGCTGATAATATGTTTTTCTTTGAAGAAATCTATAGCTGGTAATATTTTTTTCAATGTTTCGGCCGTTATACGCTCCGGCCTTCTTCAGCTGGTTGGAATGTCGAACTGAACCCTTTATTTCGCTCACTAGGGTAGACTGTTCTAGTAACACGCGCCATGTTTAATGGATGTCAGTTATCAGTTATCTCCTGTTAATTCCCCTCTCCAAGTTCTCCACTGCCTTAACCGAGTATTGAACTCACACTCTTTGGGTCCTGCTACTGGATCTAACTAAAGCCTTTATCCACTGTGCCATGTGTCATCTGTGTACGAATTTCTGGGTATTATAAACCTAATGTCTTCAGCAACCATTTTTTACCAGTGCTCGCATTGCAATTTTTTGCTGTTATCATTGCATGTTTTTACCAGAGCTCATATTGCAAATTGACACCCATTAAACATGGCATGTGGAACTAGAACAATGTACTCCAGTGAGCAAAATAAAGGGTTCAGTTCGACATTCCAACCTGCTGCAGAAGGCCGGAGCGTGCAACGGTCGAAACATTGTAATAAATATAGCGACAAAGATGAGGACAATAGTCCGAATAATGTAAATAAAGATAACTTGTATAGTTATCATCAAGAGGGACCACTAAGGATGTGAGCTACGAATTGGAGATGTCAAAATTGAGCAAGTACGAAAATTTAAACATCTGGGAAATGTTTTAACAGAGGACGGAAAATATGACACCGAAATCCGAAGGCATATTTGAAAAAAAATCCCTTCCAAGTTAAACATATTATTAAGAAACAGGAGAAGTTAATTAGAAAATAAGAAAATATCTCAGCTGCTATTCATCATCAGTCTCCCTGAATGGCAGTGAATGCTGGAGACGAGGAAAAAAGCTTGGAAATTTGACACAAACAAGAGAAATAGAAGACAAATGGGACACCAGGATAGGGATTTGTGGGGAAACATGACTGACCACAACCTGAAGATACACGGCCCATAAAAGAACTAAATTCAAGCAGCTAGTAGTTGGTAGTTGTGACCAAATAATAACCAGAATGCTGATTTTTAAAGCATACTATCATCTTCAAATAGTAGACTAGCAAAACACAATCTTATATCGGCACATTTCTAGCAATTGCCTTTGTTTTGCATTAGACTAAGGTTACGAAACAGAAAAAAAAAATCGTTAAAAAAAAAATCGTTAGAAACAATGAAAATAGCACTGAACTAGTACGCAAGAGGTTACAGAAAATTTGGAGCAAGAGCAGATAGGAGTGATATCAGTCCTCCTAAATAATGGACAATCTCCCCACAGATGAAGAAGAATCTGGAAGCAACAAAAATGTGGTTTTACATATAAAGATTGGTAATACCGGACATGTGGACAACGACGAAGTTTTAGAGAAAATGGAAGAAAAAAAAAAGACACTCGTATTTAACATCAGGAAGTGACAGTTGAAATGTCCCGCGCACATAATGAGGAAAGAGGGCTTGGAAAATTTGATTCTCGTAGGACAGATTAAAGGCAAGAGGATCAGAGGACAACAACGCTTAGCCTACTTAATGAGCTTGAGTAAAAATGGATGGCGGAACAAGGATTAGGAGAGATAACAAAAAGACAAGATTTATTAGGAGCTACAAATGACAGGAAAATGATCGCCAAAGTCCTGGAGGAACACGACAAAAAAGTATTAATTTCAAGACAATTTGTGAGACAATTGTTCAAGTGGCACTTTCTAGAAAAAAAAAAAACTTGTCAGATGAAACTTTTTTAAATATTTCAAGTTAAATCTACCGAAACGTTATATATTGAAAACCTAACATTAATACACACGTATATACACACGCACACACACTCTCTAAGTCTTTTTCTCTATATACATATATATATTATATATATAAAATTTGTTCAATACTGAAAACGTTATAGCTTGATAATATTTAAATGTTAAAAAAATTAATGTGACAATGTTTAGTATAAATTTTTACCATTATGAAAGGAGTTAAATAAACTTGATAAATTTTACCATAGTAATCTATGAAATATAAAGCATTTAATTTATCACAATAAAAATGATTGATTGCTTTCTTTGGCAAGAATATTAACTATTGTTTCTTTTTTTAAATTATCCCCTTTATTTGAAAAAATTGATTCGCTTTAAACGCATTAAACCTCCATTAATTCTTTGTTTTGTTTGGCGTAAACGATATTATATATATATATATATATATATATATATATATATATATATATATATATATATATATATATATATATATATATATATATATTGCGTCTAGTATGTCGCCTCTGAGTGTTGACTTCAATGTTCACTTTTATATGTACATACGCTCTATCAGAGATTGAGCACTTTATTCCATAAATATAGTATACGTTAAAACTATATTTTTTCATATATATATATATATATATATATATATTGAACAATACAATAAATTAAAAGATTAAAATCTTCAGACACACTGGGTTGTAGAATAATATTCTTTCGTTTTTTTTATTATTATTCCATTTAGATTCCTCGACTAGTTTAGGCCAATATATATATATATATATATATATGTATGAGTGTGTGATATCTACTTTGGTATATATATATATATATATATATATATATATATATATATATATACATATACATACATACATATATATATATATATATATATATATATATATATATGTGTGTGTGTGTGTGTGTGTGTGTGTGTGTGTGTATGTGTGTGTGTATCTACTTTGAGTTTTGCGCAGATACATCTACTCTTCTGGAGATTTAAAGTTTATATAATTCTTCAATAGAGAGAGGAGGTATAAATTTGTGTGATAATGTTTTTTTAAGGCAAGCAGTCTTTGTAATTATAATGTTTGATATCAAGAGAGACAAAGAGAGAGGGGGAGAGAGAGAGGGAGATATATATAGAGAGCAATAATAATAATAACAACGATAATAATCATAATAATATTAAAATAAATGTTTTAACTTGTTTTATTCCTTACTATTTGCGTTTTGTTATGACTTCAACTAATTCAAAATATATAGCGATAGACACGCCTTGTATTAATTGAGAGTCTCCCTGTTTTCATAATGTCATACTCTGGTTCATTCATTTTCGATGTAACCTGTCGTCTTATAGACGACCTCCAATGGTCTTCCTAATTAAATTAGAGAGCAAGGGAGGTAACTCTCGATTTGGAGGTGTATTAATCTTGAATCTATTCTAAATAAAACTAAACAAAAACCTTTTACTGAAAAAACACCAACGCTCCAGGCTTTATTTTTTTCTTTTAATCTTTTATTGAAAAATTTGAGGATTTGTTTATCTCATTTGTCTGTTATGAATTTTGAAATTACAAGATTGATAAGTGAGTCAAAGGTTCAAGGTTTGGGCTGACTGCAAGTTCATTTGTTTAATCTGCTGTTGCAACAACGCTAATTTCTTCTAGTGCAATTATGACATTTTCAGTTTAGCGGTATTTGAGTGCAATAGAATTTACATGTAGACAAATGAACCCTTAAAAGTAAAGGAAATTGGCAACCAGAATAATCTTTGACGCTGTGAATAGTAAGGAACTCAAGTCATCAGTCATCTGCATAAAAGAATGCAAAATAAATAGTCATAATAAAATAATAGATGACAGAAAGAAATAACAGAGAAAAGAAAGAAAGAAAAAGAAAAAGAAAAAAATGGTAGAAATAAATAGAATTAATAAAAGGAATAGAAAAAAGAAAAAAGAAAGAAAGTGGAAGAAAGAGGTCGAAATGGAATAAAAGAAAGAAAGAGGATAAGAAAAGAAACGAGATAGAATGAATGAAGAAATAAAAAGGAACAGAAATAAATAAATAAAGAAAGAAAGAAAGAAAGAAAGAGGAAGAAAAATCAGAATGTAAGAAAGAAAACCAGAAAGAAAGAACAGAAAAATAAAAGAAAAGGGGCAGAAATAAATAAAAAGATAAAGTAAAAAAAATAAAACGAGGTAATGAAAACGAAACAAGAGAGAAAAATATATTAGGTTGTTGCAAAAATAATGTCGTTTTCTCACATATGTTACTATGTGAGAAAACGACATTATTTTTGCACCAACCTAATATAAAGGAATAAAAAGGAAAAGAGGAAAAGAAAAAGATGAATAGAGAAAAAAAAAAAAAAAGAAAGCGGAAGAAAAAAAGAGGATGTAAGAAAGAAAATACTGAAAAAAAAAACAAAAAACAAAGAAAAGGGATAAAAATAAAGAAATAAGAATTAAAAAAGACAGAAAGCATGAAAGAAAGAAAGAAAGCAAGAGGAAGAAGACTAGAATGTAAATAAGTAAGAACAGAAAAACAAAGAAAAAGATAGAGAAATAAATAAATAAAAAAGAATAGACAGAAAACATGAAAGAAGGAAAGACAGAAAAAGAAAAAAACAGGGAGAAAGAAAGAAAGAAGGAAAGAAAGAAAGGAGGACTGGAAAAAGAGAAGGAAAGGAAATGGAGACAATTTAAAGAACAATAACAACAAATGGAGAGTAATTCGAAGTTCAAGAATGAAATACAGTGTAACCCGGATATAAGAGACCCGGATATAAGAGAAACCCGGATATAAGATAGATTTTATCTGGTCCCAAATTAGAGCCATACTTACCAAAACAAAATAGTCCAAACCCGGATATAAGAGAATTCTTCGCCGGTCCCGACAACTCTCTTATATTCGGGTTACACTGTATATTTATTATTTGATAAATATTTCGGATTATCATTATTCTTTTTAGCATATTTAAGCCGATGCATATTTCCGGCTTCCTCGGGTGTACTTTCATCAAATTCTTTTAATCTAGGTACCTCCACTAACTCGTTATAGCTAAGGTTTAAAATGATTTTTTTATATAAATGGTAAAACTTTTTTGAAGCTTTCATTTTAGCTCTAATTGAAAGCTAAAGAATTAAATTTATTATTTCCAGTAAGCAAAATACTCTGTTGTATTTCAAACTGAAGTTATATTGATCGGAATCGAGTTTTTATTTTTTCTAAAATGGTTGGTTAGCGCCTATGTTTTTAGTCGTCTTTCATCACAATGTAATTCTCTGCATTAAAAAAAAATCTTCCAAAGATCAAATATACTTTTCTGACGCTTTATTTGAGAAATAGCTGATTTAATACAGAAATATATTTATAAAACAAAGCAGTAGTTTTTAACCGACATCGACATGTTTTACGTGGCGATGACCGGTGATGTAATGAGTGTTATACTACGGAAACTTTTAAGACATAATTTAAGAAAATGACTTGAACGCCTTTTTTTTATATAAGTGTTAAGTACTCACTAAATGTTGGAAAACCTTTTCCGTAATCTAGTTTTAGGAATGTTGACTTTAAATTTACTATAGTCATCACTCTTATTTTCTGATAATGTCGTGTATGGTCGGCCATACTTTAAAAAATGGGCAGGTTACATAATATTTTATATACATAAAAATCTAGGTGCAAAATGATTTGTATTAAGGTTTTCAATTTTTGATCAGTAAATATAATTTTCACTGAATAATGATATCACCTAACGAGATTACACTAATGTAGAGTTTTAAAAGACTTTGAAAATATTATAATAAATTATTATAACTAAAATTAAAAAAAAAAAATGAAACAGTTCTTGTAAAAATTCATTATTGATCGGAATTGTTTTTTTCTTAAGATAATAGTATCCTTAATGAATTTTAATTATAAAAGTAATTAAAAACTTTTTTTAACTAAATAATGTCAGTTTTATTGCATTTTTTATTTTACGAATCGGAACAGATTTTCGGGAAATGAGTAGTCATTTAAAAAAAAAATGTGGATTTGCATTCTCTGAGGAGACCTGTTTTTAACTAATAAAAATAATTTTGGCATGAAAATTTAATTTCTCAAAATTTCATGAAATTAAGTAAGTGGAGGTTAACGTACGTAAAAAAAGTTTCTAACAAGATTTTCTAAAAAAAATTTCAAAATAATTTAATTCATTTCTGAATAAGTCCTGAAAGTTTCATTAAAATCCAACAATTATTTGATTTTTGCAAGAATTTCCAAATCAATGTCTTTTTCACCGGAAGAAAAGGTGCTAAAACACTAATCGTAAATACTGCGCCGACCGTTAACGAAAAAGAAAACAAGATTGTTAACCAAAATTAGGAGCGTGCCAGAAAATTGAATAATAAAAAACAATAATTTGTTTTTTCTTCTTAATAATAAAATATTTTTACGATAAAACTTTGTTTTTATTAAGTTTGTGGCCTATTTTTCATCATGCTATGCTGTTTTTTCAGCGAAAAAGTGGAAGTACCTATTTTAATTTGAACTCATCGCATCAAATGCCGGTACCATTTCCTGCAAGACGGGTCAACTAGAACGCAGATTCCAGTCTGGCCGTTTTCTCTTTGATCATACCAGCACAGAAACTTCAAACTGAATACCGAAATTCTCTTTGACTTGTATGTTCGCATTGAAAAGATAAAAAAAAAGTAGAAGACAAAAAGTAGCGAGCAAATTTTAAAACCTAGACACAACAGAGAGAAAAAATAGAATATTATATAGATGAAAAATTGCTACAAAAACAAAAATCCGAAAAATATATTAAATAAGTGATTGCAAATTTCCAGAATTCATCGTTTGACTGAAAAGGATTATATATTCCTCCTCGGTTTATTGAACAGGAGTAGAACTTTATTCCTGGTTTTCTGTTTAAGATTGAGTTTTCAGGTTTCCTTCTAATGTCATCTTCGACTGTATACTTCTAACATCTCCGCATAAAACTCTGAAATTTTATTTACTATTGATTTAATTTTCTTTTCTCAATAGGTATAGATCAGTTGGTCTATCGTCTTGTTCACGCTCCTCCCTGGTCTTTTGAACAAGAGTAGGCGTTTATCTTTTGTTTCTTGTTTAGGATTGGGTTTCCGGTTACTTCTCTTTCACTTCCGGTCTCCCCTTGGGTATTGGTGGTATTATTTCATGGCTTGGGCTAGTAGCTCTTACTTTGTAACCCTCTACTTCGAGTGATTCTTGACACGTGTACGGGGTGAACGTCATTGAAAAAAAAAATCTAGCAACTAACAAAACTATCTACTTGCAAAATTAATAGGTCTTTGATTATATTTTATTATTGTTAAACAGTCAATTTTTTCCTATTCTACCTCGCCATTTTTATAAATGACCATCATTATTAAATATGTCAGGCAAAGAACCGGAATAAAACACTGGTATTAAATATGTTCCAGTCTCAACATTTATACTCTTTTCACATTTCTGCCTTACAACTTTATGACTTGAAGCGTTATTTTTAATAAAACTTTGTGTCATGGTGGTTGTATAATTATACATTAACAAATATTTTATTGTAAACACACGCCAAAGTACTTCAGGTTTTCACAGACTGATTACCTTCTACTACACGCTATTGTTCAATTCCCGCTTGTTTCAGTGTGAACAACACCGGAAAAGGTTCGGTGTACGTTCAACAAAGTAACTGAAGGTAAAAAAAAATCTCACACGGAGATCTCATTATGGTTGAGAAAGGCAAGAAATCTGTTGGTTTCGATAAACAGGATTTTTTTTTCTGTTGACCTGACATTGTTTGTGGGTAGGTAAGTGAAATTTGGGACATCTTCGCTGCTACTTCTCCCTTCACTCACGACAGACTAACGTGCTAGATCTTCCTTTCGGCCAGCAAGAACTCCATTTACTCGGTTTGGCTCTATAACTCTTCTTATTTTAACTGTGAATCTGACTGATGACTGCTCTGAGAGTATCTACCTCTATAAGCACTTGATCAAAATTCTTCATCTTCCAGCTGAGTGGAACGTGATCGCGAAAGTTTACTTTTTGTTACTTCAGGACAGGGGAGGGTTGCTTTGAAACTATCCCATCTCGATTTTACTGTCGTCTGAGTCGGTAGTAAATAAACCAGCCTCTCGCTCTAGGCTAGGATAAAATCCGTTATAGTCCACTTGACTATGTGGGTGTCCTAATGAACAGAGACACGCAAATTGTGTCACATGATAAACAGAAGCAAAGGATATAAATATGTGAAGAAAGATTGAAATACAATGAACCTTCTAACTGGTTAAAAATGGTTTCATTTTTACTAAGAAGCTGTAAGTATTTGAGGATGTGCTCAAGGAATAGTATCCGTGGTCATTCGAACTGTAGAGGAAGTTGTTGCACTCACAGTAGGAGGAGAAGATACAGATCAGAATGCAAGATAAAGGCGAAAATAGAACATGCCATATACACCTCACTCTATGTTAAGTGATACGTCATATACACCCAACTATGTTAAGTTATACGCCATGTTCACCTCACTCCATGGTACGTTTTACGTCATATTCACCACACTCCATGGTAAGTTTTACGTCATACGCACCTCACTCCATGGTAAGTTATACACCATGTTCATCTCACTCCATGGTAAGTTATAGGCCATGTTCACCACACTCCATGGTATATTATACGCCATATGCACCTCACTCCATGGTGAGTAATACGCCATATTCATCTCACGCTATAGTAAGTTATACGCCATGTTCAACTCACTTCATGGTAAGTTATACGCCATGTTCACCTCACTCCATGGTAAATTATACGCCATATGCACCTCACACCATGGTAAGTTATACTCCATGTTCACCTCACTCCATGGTAAGGTATACACCATGTTCACCTCACTCCATGGTAAGTTATAGGCCATGTTCACCTCACTCCATGGTAAATTATACGCCATATGCACCTCACTCGATGGTGAGTTATACGCCATATTCATCTCACTCTATAGTAATTTATACGCCATGTTCACCTCACATTATGGTAAGTTATACGCCATATGTACCTCACACCATGGTAAGTTATATTCCATGTTCACCTCACTCCATGGTATGTTTTACGTCATACGCACCTCACTCCATGGTAAATTATACATCATGTTCACCTCATTCCATGGTAAATTATACGTCATATGCACCTCACTCCATGGTAAGTTGTACGCCATATGCACCCCACTATAGGGTGGACGCCTTCACAGATAAAGGTACATATGCAAATGCTAAATGAACCAAATAATTTGCATGAACTTTGGAGTCTTTAACTTGATTTGTCTTTTTAGTGAAGCTGAAAATTCTTTCTGTGATAAATGAGTTTGGAAAAGAGAACATTGAAATGTCAGAAATTGTTAAATATCTAGTGGCTTGGAGTCGCTTTATCCAAGTCAACCAGAAGAAGGATGATAATATTTGGAGCAAGAAAAAAGACTGACTGACCTTTGAAATAAAACAGAAGAAATCTAAGAAAACTAATTAGGATATCATTATTCAAATAAAAGTATTTCCCCATAAAATAAGGATATATATAATTTTAATGAGTTTTTGAGTAATTTCATGGTTTCTCAACTTTTTGCCGGTTATTCAAAACCAGAAAATATTTTAGATCCTAAGAATTTTTGAAAATAATAATGATTTACTGATACACGTCCTACTAATTAACTCATAGAGGGGAGGAGAAGTGGTTGATTCATACCTAATGGTATTTGCGCATAAGTGAATATAACGGATCCGACTGGAATTGGTACTCGGGTCTCCAATTCTCCAATTCCGAACCGTTGTTCATTACACCACGCACACATCCAACTTACAGCTCTTAGTATTACCAAACGGCCACCCACCTAGGTACTGATTATGTTCGGAGTTGCTTAACTTTGATGATCGTACGAGAACCGATGGATCAATGTGATATGGACGTAAGCCAATCTACATAGGAAACATTGCGTTAAAAAATGAGGAACAAAAAACAACAGCAAAAAAAAGAAAAAAAAAAGAAAAAAGAATCTTATCAGTCAAAAGAGTATCAGGCGTGGGTTAATAAAAATAGGCAACTTAGTAATAAAACAGGTGTAGTATGTGATTCATACCAGCAAATGCCAAGTCTGAATCAATTTTAATCTCAGGAAAATCTTATCTAAGAGGAATTGATCTGTGGTGTCCCCAAAATATGTTAGACGCATGCCAAGTAATACAAATGTACTCGGGGACACACCAGAAGATAAAAACGCGATTCAGAGGTTTGACCTTGGAAGTAACCTCATAGCCACTAAGTGTAGAATCAGCCTACAAATATCGCAGCAGCTACGTCAGGAAGTTAACCCAGCTGACGTTAAGATGGTGGAAGTTATATAAACGCCCTACCCGCCTGTGGGGAGGGGGAGTGTCCGTCACTACCTTGCGAAAAGCCACATGCCTTCACGGGCGACGTTAATTTGTAGGGGACCAAAAGTGAATAAACAATAATTTTACGCAGGAAAGAGTTAGAATCGTCTCCTTATAAAACGTTGCTAACATAATGTTATGCAAAACAGAACTGTATTCTAAGTCAAGAGATTATGTACGGAGACCAGTCAGTACAAGAAACACTTCAAGATATACAACAAAGTATATAAAACCCATTCGTTGGAGTTTAATTGTTTAGGGATACATCAAAAGGAAATATGCAAAAAATGGTTGGTAATAATCGATGGAATATTGAACAACGAAAACTACATTGGGTAGGCTAATTTTTAAACATTTCTTACTTAAGGTTACTAATTTTATAATCTAAAAGATTTTCTAGACAAAAATTTATAATCCGAACATTTTATTGAGAAATTGACATTTTTATAAAATGAGGCGTTTTACACTTGATAAGATCAGAGACAAACATTCTACGAAATTGTACGAAAAGTGTACAAAAACATTCAACAGCCAAATTTAATAATGAGTTCTACCTCCACTGGTTTTGATGATTTCAAAAATTCTTTGGGGCATGCTAGAAATTAGTGTTTCCATTAAGCTGCGAGGAATATTGCTCCAGCTTCTGAAGATAGCTTCACGATGTTCATTTTTTGTTGAATATTATTTGCCATTTCGATAAATATCTCTTGCCATCCATCCCTAAACATTTTCAATGTAAATATCCTACAATGTCAATGTAAATATCCTACAATGTCAATGTAAATATCCTACAATGTCAATGTAAATATCCTACAATGTCAATGTAAATATCCTACAATGAGTTGAGGCTGTAATTCGTGCATATGGAAGAAATACTAAGTAGGTTGTGATCAAAAGGATAAAGTTGATAATGCCAGTTAGAATAATTCATGATTAATAACATTTTCAAACCGGAATAAGAAAAAGAGAAAAAACTATTGACATAAAAAGAAGTGACTGAAACAACAAAGATGAAGATAAACAATTCATTGAATAATGACAACAAAAAATTTTAGAAATAAGAGGGACGCTGATGAGCATAAACAGAAATGTAGCTATTAAAACAATAATAGTGAGGATACTTGTTCTAGACTTTTAAGGAGTAATACCAACAATATTTAAATTTCGGACTTTAGAATCCCCGGGGTCGGACAATGCGCACAAAAGCTACATAGCAAAACAGGAAGCATTTTCGTCTTTTTCTTTAGGTTTGCATCAGTCTTACAATCATGTTTTCGTTTTGGATCTGTTTCTTGCCGCAATACATATTTTCCTAACCGAATTACAATATAGTTGTATCTCTCCTGAGCTTTCTCTTACACCTACCTTTAAATCAGTCGGAAATTAAGAGACCCACAGGAATAACAATATTGATATCTTTTGTTCCGGAAATCTTCTAACCGCCCGACTGTAACCGAACGGATACTGTTTGTATTTCGGACGCCAGAAATAACAGTTATTTAAGAATCATGGCGTCGGCAGTTCTGAGAAAAGACATTAAGTCTCCCGGCAGAAATATCATTGCTCTGATTATAACATATGGCATTCTCATTTTTAGCGTTTTTGCCTTGTTTATTTATTGATTGATTTTTTATGGATTATCAACCCTTTGCAGGTAATTAAAACTCAGAAAACATTTTTAGATTTTAAGAATTTTTTTGAGTTAATAATGATTGTTGCGTTTTACTATTTAACCCATAGTTTTGGTAGAAGAGGTGGATTTATATCTTTCCCAAGGATATTTGCACGTAAGTGAATATAACGAGCCCAAATGGAACTGGAACTCGGCTCTTTGATTAGCAATTCCGAGCCGTTATCTATTACACGACCTGCACATCCAAGCTTACCTGGTATTCCCAAGTGGTCACATATCTAGCTACTGACCAGGCTCGACGTTGCTTAACTTCAGTGATACTACGGTAAGCTGTATTTCAATGTGATGCGGCCGCAAGCCCTTTTAACGGATGAAAACATAGGAAGTCGACCGGATTGAAGTATCGAGAATATAAAAGGCTGTCAAGTCTAGACATTCAGACTTCATTTGAAGTTCATGCAGGAGTGAACGAAATCATTTTCTTTTCATATAAAGAATAGACTAAAAGCAACAAAAATATAATCCTATATATACAAGAATGGCGAAAAGAGAATAGCAAAGGAGTAAGATATTTTGATTATAATATGGAAACATTTCTTAGCAATTTGTTTAAAGATAAAAAGATATAAATAGTGCAAAGTAAATAACGTCCTGGCAATTCGCATCATTTTTCCCTATTGTTCACCCAAATACAAAACCCAAGAACCACTCAAGGTATAGTGTCACTGAATGTGATTGTATAAACCATAAATGAAGAAGTGTATATCATAAAAATATGTAGGATAGATATAAGTTGATACTAGTCTTAAAGAGGTTTTGTAGTGCCAAGGGAAGCAACCTCTCAGGAGTCTGTTCCACAAAGTTACAGTTCTACGGAAGAAATGCTGTCTAAGTGGAATTTCCTTCTTACCAAAATGAATATGAATGTAATAATCTCGTGTATGTGTTATGGCGGTTCCTAGCTGTGAAGCTGAATTGGTGGAACTAAGGAATGTATCGTCTTTTAACATGTCATTAATGATAGCGATAGATTAGTGAGAGGAAAGCAATATTTCGTCTGTGGGAAAAGAGATGCAGGTTGGTAACTAATCCATCACCCGCAAGGCCGTGTTCTGTTACCGCAGTACATAAACTGTATTATTTTACTTCCCCTTTGTTTGTCCCTTTTTTTTTTAGTCTAGTTACCTTTTAGATTGTCACCGTTTTGACCACTTCCGGTCAGCTAATCACTGGGACTCTACACAATAAAGACGTTACACCAACTACGTGGTCGGTAGTTTCATTACTCTAAGCTCACGATCAATGTTACCATCACCGGTTCGTAACTTTTATGAACTGTTCTCTCTATATATTTGCCTATTTTATAATCACGTCCTTATTTGGACATTTACTTTATGTAGCCATATTTCATACGTTTATTTTACATTTTGTATCTCTTCGTGTAGGAATCCTTTCAACACGTATCCACTGTCCACATACACTTGTAACTTCCTTTTCTGCGAACGCAGCATAACATTGAAATGTACAGGGTGTTTCAAAAAGAATACGCCAAAATCATGACGCTGTTTTATCAGGGCTATAGCATTGTAGTGGACTCAATCAGTGGTTATTTGATAGAGTAGTTATCAAAGTTTGATTGGGTGTCAGTTTCACCGCTTTCGTTAGTATAACATCCGGTGCAGCTGAATTATGGGAAGATCAATCAAAATCGCGACTCCTCAGCAGAAGGCGTTTTGCGTGCTTGAGTTCGCGAAAACAAACGCCATTGTCACGGTGCAAGCAGATTCGAATGACTTCATTTTCAGCAAGATGGAGCACCACCCCATTGGCATCTCGGGGTTAGAGCTTATCTGAATGAAAACGTGCCTCAGCGATGGATTGGGAGGAGAGGTGCTAAAGATCTTGCTCTCTGTGCTTGGCCTGCCAGATCCCCGGACCTCACTCTGTGTGACTTTTTCTTGTGGGGGGATATGTTAAAGACCAAGTTCATGTTCCAGCACTTCCAGCAAGTATCGATGACTTGAAAGATCGAATAACAGCTGCAATCAACACGGTGGAGCGTGACATGCTGAGGCGTGTTTGGGAGGAATTCTCATATCGGCTTGATGTTGTCCGCGCTGCCGGTGGTGGCCACATTGAGCACTTATAAAACATGAAATGAAACTTGAATGTATATACAACACATGTGTTCATGCTAGAGGTTTGTAATTTTTTTCGTTATTGACACATCACGTGATGATTTTGGCGTATTTTTTTGAAACACCCTGTATTTCTGTAGCAAACTTTATATATATTCATATAAACGAAGTATTCACTGCATTCCTTTATCCATTTAGATAAATGGTCTTAGTTTTATGTTCAAGACTCCGACTGCTTTTGTCATACATTCCTGATCAAAAATTTAAAACCCCTTGAATAAGTTTTTTTAAAAAGATTGTTTTTCATGGAAAAATTTTAAACATTTCTTACTTAAGGTTACTAATTTTATAATCTAAAAGATTTTCTAGACAAAAAAAAGTTACAATCCGAACATTTTATTGAGAAATTGACATTTTTATAAAATGAGGCGTTTTACACTTGATCAAAATTATAAGACCAGAGACAAACATTCTACGAAATTGTACGAAAAGTGTACGAAAACATTCAACAACCAAATTTAATAATGAGTTCTACCTCCACTGGTTTTGATGACTTCAAAAATTCTTTGGGGAATGCTAGAAATTAATGTTTCCATTAAGCTGCGATGAATATTGCTCCAGCTTCTGAAGATAGCTTCACGATGTTCATTTTTTGTTGAATATTTTTTGCCATTTCTATAAATATCTCTTGCCATCCATCCCCAAACATTTTCAATTGGGTTCAAGTCCGGTGAGCATGCAGGATGTTTCAAGAGATGGATCCCATTTTCTTGTAGAAAGGTCAAGGTCCGACATGCAGCGTGTATTGCAGCATTATCCTGTTGGAATAACCATCGATCCCCACACAAACGATGGTCCTTCGTCACCAACGATGCTTTTTGTGACATGCTAACATAACCAGCCGCTGTCTGACAACCCTGCACCACCTGGAGCTCCATCGTCCCTCTGTAAGAAAAGGCACCCCATACCATTAGGGATCTTCCACCACTATGACGTGTGGAGAAAATTTCAGGAGGCATGTTTTTGTTATGCCAATATCGTTGGAAGCCATCAGGACCATCTAGATTGAATTTTTTCTCATCAAAAAACAGGACTTTCTTCAACTTCTCAATGTCCCATCTTTGGTATTCACAACCAAACCGTAAACGGTTCACTTTGTGGCGTGGAAGCAGCCGAGGAATTTGTTTACGCTTTTTATTTACCATGCCTTTTTGTCGTCTGATAGTTACTGGACTGCAATCATCTGTGTCTGCCTTAATTTG
Organism: Acanthosepion lycidas; assembly: GCA_963932145.1. Lineage (NCBI taxonomy): Eukaryota > Metazoa > Mollusca > Cephalopoda > Sepiida > Sepiidae > Acanthosepion > Acanthosepion lycidas. Next base: position 74,362,244 of record OZ010584.1, on the reverse strand, counting down.
GCTAGAAGAAAGTCCACTGGCTTTCAAAACAACCCATCTTATTCCCCTACTCAATGCCGGATAAATTCTTTTGGGCCTACCAGTAGATTTTGCGTTTCCATAATTCGCACTGTCCTTTAGAAAGTTGCAAATCACAGTTTTACTGCGATTTACCTCAGCTGCGATCGTCCGCTGTGACAAACCTTGATTATGGAAATCTAGAATTCGAGCACGTCCAACTTAGTCAAGTTTGCTTGCTTTAGACATGGTGACAGCTTTATGCGGTGATTGCTAATCTTTGAAATAAAAACTTTGAAATTACCGTGGATCTAACAATTTATACCCTCTGGTCTTATAATTTTGATCAAATGTAAAACGCTTCATTTTAGAAAAATGTCCATTTCTGAATAAATTGATCGGATTATAACTTTTTATCTACATGATCTTTTAGATTATAGAATTAGTAACATTAAGTAAGAAAAAGTTTATAATGTATCCATGACAAACAGTCTCTTATAAAAAATTTTCAAGTGGTCTTAAATTTTTGATCAGGAGTATATGTCTCGTTACCCTTGTTTATTTGTATTTTCAAACTAACTCATCTTATTTATATGTGTTTATTTCTTTTTCTAGTTTTAGACTTTTATTTCTTAATAAACCTGACGATGTAGGCGACTTTGTCTTCTTCAGAGTTGTAATTGCCTTAAAACGTTTATCTGGCTGTCGTCGAGACTACGCACGCATATGAGACGGACGCGTGCTCTCGGAAGTGGGGTAGAACAAGCTGCGTGATCGCTTTTGGACTCTGTCAAGGCTAGACAGTGAGGATACAGACAGGTACATCATAAGAACAGTTTAATTTCACTGTTGTTTACGTTTAGACACTTGATATGCTTAGACTGGCTAAAGGAGATATAATATTAGCGGTATCTTGTAAGCACCAAAATTACTATACCAGCAATCTTCAGCGGTCAAAAGTTTTCTGACTAAATGTTAGCACATGGATACAATAGCTGCAGCACACAGACGTATATCAAAGAAGCGTTTTAATCACTGCTTTAGAACAGGAGTACAATACATAATCTCAATTCTCTAATAGAAAGGGTTAACAATTATTTTAGGAAATTTTCCAACTCTACCGAGTTTATTAAGAGCACACCTTTGATTAATTAAGCTCTTTTTGCTCTTTTAAATGATTTTTCTTTAAATGATTGAGCTAAGTTTGTTTTAACAAATGGGACAGACATACTCTTAAAAAAAGGTCGTATAAAAGAATCAGTGAATTTAAATGATTGTGGTAAGTTTGTTTTAACAAATGGGACACTCTTAAAAAAAAGGCCGTAAATCTAACGCCCCTAATTGGCGTTATTAGAGAATCAGAGAAATTTTCCACCTTCCTTAGAATCGTGTTTCAGGAATAACAATATAAATAAAAAAAATCCAAGACGAATATAAGCGAAGTTTAGGATTGAATTCAACGCCCAGTAAGTTAATTTTTCATATACAAATGTAAGTTGGCATTTGTTTGATATGTAAGTTTATCATATGATTACAGTGTTACTGAAACATACATACAAACATACACACACGCACACACACACACACACACATATATATATATATATATATATATATATATATATGTATATCACTGGGACAAACATCATATTTTATTCGTACAAGTATTTGAGAAAATATCCTCGTTTTTTAAAAGGGAATTTATATCTACCGGCCTAAACATCAAAAGTCGTATTTTTACTTAAAATAATCAACCCAACAAATATAACGTTTAGAATAGTAAGGGATAATACATTAAAAACACACGTTAACTCACTCACTCCACTCTCTCTCTCTCTCTCTCTCTCTCTCTATATATATATATATATATATATATATATATATATATATATATATATATGTATGTCAAAGAAATAAGGAAATTTTTTATATGATAAAAATATATGTACTGTTTATGTTATTTTAATAGATACAATTTATTTAAGTATTAGGTTGGTGCAAAAATAATGACGTAATAATGTCGTTTTGGACGTTAAAAAATACGTCAAAAAACGACATTTTTACGTCATTATTTTTGCACCAACCTAATAAATGCTCCGTTTTTTTAAATAAAGAGTATTAATTACTTTTACGGGCCTGAGTTTTCGAGAAATTTCGTAGCAAATATGTGCTTCTTCGACAGAAATCGAAACTGTTATCTCAATGAGAACCATCATTTAATCTGATTGGCTGTTAACCATTCAGCCATGAAGAAAGATCGTCGAAGTTTTGTTGTTTCTAAACAGTAATTCGAACTTTGCTAACCTGACGCTTCTTTGTCTTAGGCGAATATTCTTTAAGTCAAACAATCAATTTTGTGTGGAAAGAGCGTTTCCAATCCGGCTGAGTGTTGGTTCAAGAAAGCGAGTTTTACGGTGACCAATATCCAGCAAAATACTAAAATCGATAGGGTTACACTCGCGAAATAATATATGAAGGCAGGTGTTGAACAGCCCATACGGTCTCTTACATGACTGGGAATCTGTTACAATGTCTGCCAAGAGATTCTTCTCCAGTAACTTTTCGATTCAATCTCGTACTTTCGTATTTGCAACTGTTACAATAATTTTGTTGTAGTGATTCAGTGTCTGTGACACTTATCATATATCCCCGTGTATAGGAAAACTAAACAATTTTGTCCGAAGATAAAATGATCTAATTACACAGTACAAATTGCTAAGCTCTTGTTGTGAAATCTAAGACTCCATTTAATTCTTTTGTAAGCAAAAGATTAAAATCCTACCGGAAAATATGATGTGTGCTCATTAAGAGTAAGAGCTAACATATCTATGTTAGCTCTTACTCTATCAGACATATTTTGATGGCGGAGACGACCACCCACAAAAAAAAAAAAAAAAAAAAAAATAGATGTTGAGCAGAGGGATTTCAGTCTGTGGTTGAGATTAAGGAAAACGTGACGAGGTAGCTTATAGTGATCCCTCAAATGCTTTGCATATTCTTCTCCTAGTCTTTTGTGCCATTTCCCTTCGGGACGTGGGCGATCATGACTCTCCACAAATTCCTATCCCTTTTAACGCTCAGTAACGTTGTTTTTTTTGTCATCCCTCCTATCCTCCTATTCCGACATCCATTCGCACAAGCTCTTGAGGTAGGTGACTCGCTGTTTCACACTTGTATTTTGAAAAGTGGAAGAGATGTTGGGATAAATATTAGGAGTACTTTGAAGCGGACTAAGGTGCCATTGCACTTGTGGGGGGTTATTCCTTTCATTAATATTAACTGACTGTATATTTACCGAACAGATTGTGTAGTTCAATATAATAAACTTACTCTCATAATGCCGGATCGTTAACCATATCTCTGTCGTAAGGTGCTGTAGGGTTGTATGACGTTTATCTTTGGAATAATCAGATCAGATTGATTATTTTAGTTATCATTGCTTCACGGCGATGACACTCGAGATTATAGTATAACAACCAGAAAAAAAAAAAAAAAAAAAAAAAAAACGGCAACAGAAATTATACTTGCCACGAGGTCACGTGCTGGCCATTGCAGATTTGGGCACGTGTTGAAGAAAGGAGGAAACACAGAAACATATGCATGCGCGGCTACTTGTACATACGAGTCGGCAATTACCACACGCAGGTTGTTCGCACACGAATCTGTATATGAACGCGCAGATCCCCGTAGAAGAAATATCATAAAAATAGACGTGACGAATCAGACGACGTGCTTTGGCAAAAATATCCGTTTACAAATTTGTTTACGATCTCCCCCACTCAGTTGCAAACATTTAATTTTGTACTTTACAGATGAAACAACACCCGAAAAAGAACGAGAGAGAGAGAGAGAGAGAGAGAGAGAGAGAGAGAGAGAGAGAGAGAGAGAGAGAGAGAGAGAGAGAGAGAGAGATAGGGAGAGAGAGAAAACTAATGCCTGTGAACTTTACAAATTCAGATGGAACGACAAAGAGCCAGGGCTGAAGTGGATGAGCATAAACTGGTATTTAAACACATCAAGCAGTTTTTATTTCCGTTTTCATTTTCAGGACGTGGGCGATTATGACTCTCCACAACTTCTTACCCTTTGAATATTCATCCATTTCCAAAAAAAAGAGATATCTGACGTGTTCAAATACCAGTTTATGCTAATCCACTTCAATTGTGCCACCAATTTACACAAGCTCGTTAATTAGGTCATTCACTGTTTTCCTCTGTAGTTCTTGTTTCCAGTATGTGCTATGAGTATCCAGTTTTCCAAATCTTTTGTCCTCATTATGGGCCCCAGAAATTTCAACTGCCTTTTTGTTTCCATTTCTCTTAAAACTTTCCCGTTGAAGTTTTAAGGGAAATAAAAACAAAAAGTACAGTCACACCGGGAATCAGAAAGAGGCATTCTCAGTATCCTTCTGTAGAACCACATCTCTTCAAGTCTCCTTTTCATCTGTGAAGAAATTGTGCAGCTTTCGCTGCCATAGAGTAGGACTGATATCACATAGCATTTCAGCTTATTTTTCTTTGTTTCTAATAAAATTTTCCTGTTTCTTTGTTTTACTTAGCTTTTGCAAGGCATTTTTTTCTATTCCAATGCGACTTTGGATAGCGGTGTCATATTTCCCGTTGTCTGTTAAAACATTTCTCAGATAGTTAAAGTTCTGTATTTGCTTTCTTTTGAAATTCCTTCGAAACCTTATGAGGAAGCAGGGCTTGTAAAACTTAACCCTCTCAGGACATATTGAAAGTAAGAGTGAAAAGGAAACTGCTTGTGTGAATGAATGATGCGGATGTGGGTTGGAGGCCTTAGAAAAGAGAGAAAAACTGCTAAGAGCTACACGAGATAAAAAGTTGTCGAGAGCCATGATCGACTTATGTGCCGTACCCATATTTTGGGCTGTTCCTCTAACAAAGAGCCGTAAAATAGCTAAAGAGATTGGTTACATCTAGCCAATTTAACTGTGAATTGATGAAACCCCTTGCCGCCAATTTAAATTCATAAAGTCGGGGTACCATAGCGGAGAGTTCATCCGAACAATTACCATGAAAGTATAAATAGAAGTGTAATTTTTGTTCCCATTTAAAAAAAAAACAACTTCCGCATTGCTCATTTGTTCTGACAATGGCATTCTCAGCATCCTCCTATAGAATATCTCCGTTACCTCAAGTTTCCTCGTCATTGGTGAAGATACTAGAACGTGAATAGAAATCTTCAAACTGGTTAATGTCGTATTTTGTAAAATCGGTAAAACATTTGCGAGATAATATAAATCTATTTTCATCTGTATACGAAAAGTATTAAAAAAGATATTTATTCTCTATCTAGTTTCCGCCGCTCACGTGGGCATGTCTGTAACAACTGAAGAGTTTTTACTTAAAGTATCATGACTTTTTCAATTTCTGTATCAACAAAAGTCCGACTTTTATTCAACTTGCTTTTGCCTTTTCAAATTTAATGAATTAACATCTTGTGATAAACACTTGTAGACGTATCAGGCATTTGGTGGGCGTTGCACATTGGTTTCCAATGATGTCATATAAATATCCTTTGAAAGACATCATGACACAGGTATCTATACATTTGGCGGATATCTCGGCGCGAGGTAATGTTTAGCGCGGCTAAATTGAGAGGAGCGACTATATTAAATCAATTGCTACGTCTACTGCAAGGAAAGTCGGTTCACTGTGTAGCACCAGAAACTTTTTTCTCGTCAGAATCCATCTTGCATATTTATAAAACTACTATTCGTCCTTGCATTGGATACTATTGCCAGATCTGTTCTGGTACGCCTGCTTTAAATCTAGAGATATTTGATAAAATCCAAAGAAGGATCTGTAATGTAATCAATCCTGACCTGGCATCTCGGCTTCAATCATTTTCTCACTGACGTGACGTGGCTTCCCTCTGTTATTTTTACAAATATTTTCCCTCGTTACTACAAGAATTTAAGCGTCATGCTAGATTGGCAAGTAGGTCTCACTGCTAGATTCAACAGCCACTTCTATACTAACAGTTTCTTTTCACACACTTCTCACCTGTGAAACTCTCTTCTGATTTCTTGTTTCCCTGCCATCTACAAAAATTTAAATCCAATGTCAATCGCCATCTTTTATCTTATGTTCCTTTATTATCCTTTGATAAATTCACCACCCTAAAGTCTTCTCATTCTCTTTCACTCCGTGTAACCCCACTGAGTTTTAGTGGCTTTATCGCCTTTGAGTAAAATGATTACAAAAAATACTCGTGTATTCCATTTTCAGTGAATCTCTCATACAAAATCTGACATTAAATGAGTAAAAAAAAAACATTGACAAGTTACAAATTCAAGCAATCTAATCTATATTTCATCGCAGACGTGCTTTAATTCTTCCTTTTAACAGTCAAATAAAATTAGTTGCTTCTCTCATTAAATAAAAATCTAATTGAAAATCTCCATTTAATTTATCCTCCTAATAATCGGATGAAGATTTTTGAATTTCATTCCGAGTTATTTGTGGAACTTCTATTTTATAGAATTAGAAATTAGTACTTTTTTTTTAGAGCTGGAAGAGACTAAGAGACCGCCAGTCCCTCAAATGCCAAAACAATAAATATAATATTGTAAATGTGAAGAAGGCTATGTTCGAAATATTAGCAACAAGTATAAAAAATGTATAAGACAGATAGATTGTATCACTTCTGAATTATGATTTAAGTCTTGGGAACGATGTTGTACACATTTCAAATTCAAGATAAGGAATTTGTGATCCAGTTTAAAATAATGCCACGGAGCCGTCATAATCTCAATATTTGTAACATCTGTAACGAAACGTAGACCTGAATAATACTAATAATCATAATAATCAATCCGAACCGATATCTATTACTCTACAGTGCCTCAATACACACACACACACACACACACACACACACACACACACACACACATATATATATATCTTCTTCCCACATCTATGGATAAATAGCAGGACAGACTGGGTCCTATAGCCTTGGGTGGAGAACAGTCTAGGAGAAGGACAACTCTAAATTCAAAGCATGCGGCGGGGTGTTTGGGATCTTTTGATATACTGTGCACCAGTTCTCTGTATTTGGTTCTTCCAATAAGAATGGTTGGTTCTGCACTAGCCATCACTAATATAATTAAATAATATGTGCGGAGGGGAGTAGTCTGGCTGTTGGTTCTAAGAACTGAGCAGCTGAACCCTCATATGTCGAAACCAACAAGAGACTGCAGTATATATATATATATATATATACATACATATATATATATATATATATATATTATATATACTGTGTAACCAGGATATAAGAGACCCGGATATAAGAGAAACCCGGATATAAGAGAGATATAAGATATATATATATATATGAAAAATTTCTCAAAGTTAACCTGTAGAAAAAGACAATATTTATAAATGTAAAAAACAATAGGAAAAATTGCAATGGTAGCGACGCGTTTCGTCCGATGTAGACTTTTTCAAGGCAAAAACGAAATGAATTTATTAAACAAAGTAACTAATAATACCAACAAAGCAAAATGTCCTTAGCAACTGGAAGAATTTAGAGAACGCTATTTTCATACTGTTAACTAAAAATTACGTCCACACGTGACAGTACTTGACGTAGTTTTAAGTTCAGTTTCTGTTAAGTGAGGATTTTACCGCTTCCGGATAAAACACTCTTTATATATATATATATATATATTTTTTTTTTTTATATATCCTAGCTGATTTCGATTAGATTATTTTATTCTTTTTTTGTTTTGTTTATATCTCTTTTGTTATAAGATATCCCACATTGTGATAATAGAAGATCTGAAAAAAAAAAAAAAATTAAATTCCCAACATTTCTTGTTTGTGCATGTGTAGTCGCACCAAAGTAACGAATTTAATCCGATGACGTCACAAAGGATGAAACGCGTCACACGAAAACTTTTTTATCATACCAATATTATTCGTGATATATATATGTATAAAAATTATATATCGTTATCTTATATAATGTTAATCACCTGGCTTATGTCGGAGGGTATCCCCCGGACGAGGTTCTGCCGAAGGGCATATTCTCGTCTCGGGAAACTGACTCCGTTTTTACGTGGTCTATATGGAATTTTTGGCCGAGCCTACGAGCTCGGATACCCCACTTTAAACTCAGCCTTGTGCCACATCTTACTGCGTGGGTAAATAATTATATAATGTTAATCATATAGTGTAATCAGAATCTTTAGATATTTACATAAAGAAAGGTTTTTCACCTCCTACGCATGTAGTTATTATGTGATGAATATATATTCCTGTAGACATAAATATATCTACTCTGAACTTATAGCGGATGCTTGTGAGAACTTTGTGACTGGAAGAGGTTGAAAAAATTCAACATAAATCAATTCAACACGTGGAGGAGTAAACTATATATTTTTATATAGGACATCATAATTCAAGAGAAGAGAAAAATATACTGATGGACAACCTATAAAAAAGGAAATCAAAACATTTATGTGCTTAACTGTAGTGTGTGTGTGTGTGTGTGTGTGTAATGACCCCCACCGTGGGTTGGTTGAATTTAAGTAGTCGGTTTGCCCCGGAAAAGGAGTCCAGACTTGACGCTGCTGAATCTTGGAGTAAAAAGTGAGAGAGCAAAAGAGATAAAAGCTGATATCCTTTCCTTTTATAAAACCTGTTGCCACCTTTCGTTCGGGCGTTAAGCGAAGTTTCCTAGCAGGTAAGGTGGGGGTAATCCCCAAAACTTGAGCCTAGAAACCGGTATCACTATGGAGAAATACCTGAAATAATTAATCTTTTCGTTTACTTATAATACGATATTTAACAGAATGTTTGTATTACAAATAACAGCTGACTCGCCAGGTGAGCTGTATATTCCCCAACAACAATATCTGAGCTCAGTAACTACTTATAATAACGTTGATGAATAAGCGTACAGGGATTTCCCGGTTTACATTTGCACAACACTGAGAGTCGATATGAGGCAATCGTTCTGTTAACATATAAAGCAAAACAGAGTTGACGGTCTTTTTTAACGACGTTTTTTAAGTAAAAAGATATCTTTAATAGAAGATTTTTATCAGGTCGTCATACTAGTGGTTATAAAGAAAGAAAGCCAACAAATTGACGACTAGCAAACTGGACACTTTGAGTCACGTGCATGGATCGGTTATAACAAATTTAGTAAAGGAGATAAGGAAATTGAACATAGAATAACCTGTGCTAACGGTAGTTTCACCTAAAACCGAAATTTGTTACAAAAAAGATTAAGAAGGAATTTGTAAAGTCTCTTAATGTGTTGGGGGATACTTTATTTTAACTGTCCCTCGCTTATTTATTTACACGTTATTTCCCCTCCCCTCGTTACAAGTATATACACTTGTTTGTTATTTTAACGTGTTCCTCATTTTTGCTCTCTATTGTCGTTACTATTCTTTTCGTTAATTATCCAACGATTGCCTCCTGATGAGATGTTGGTCGAAAGGGCCTTAGAGACTTTTAAAATTAAAATCAATACATTCCTTGTTTTTAAAATTATATATAAATTTTGTACCTCTAAACATTTGTTTATATATATATATATATATATATATATATATATATATATATATATATATATATATATATATATAGGATGACAATAAAGTCACTATACAGTTACTTACAATAACAATTAAGACAAAGCAATTAATCAACAGTCCAGAAAATTTTTATTTATTTTTTTTGTTGATAACAATATAATTCTATTGTAAACAATAGTAAATTAATTACTGATAGTGATCGAGCTGCAAGCCACCCTTGAGGAAATCGTTTCTCTGTCACTTCCGCCAGACCACGTTCTGTCATCCACTTACTTAAGGCTGCCAGGTATGTCATACGTTGTTTTCCCTTGTCTCTATTTTCCTCTATTCGACCAGTGAGTATCAGATTCTCCAGGCTCTCCTTCCTCATTATGTGCCTCTTCTTAGTGTTAAGTATAAGCCTTCTTGTTGTTTGCATCCTATCTAAGACCTCATCGTTGCTGATATGCTCGGTCCATGATATCCTTAGCATCCTTCTGTAGAACCACATCTCCGTCGCCTCGAGTCTTTTTTTAATCTTTGAGGAAATCGTCCAACATTCGCTGCCGTAAAGAAGGACAGATGTCACGTAACAGCTCAATATTTTTTTCTTTTTACCAAAGAAATCCTCCTGTCTCGCAATACATTGCCCAGCTTTTGGAATGCGTTCTTGGCCATCCCAATACGTCTACGGATCTCAATGTCACACTTACCGTCCTCTATCAGAACTCTTCCCAGATATTTAAATTCCTGCATCTGCTTCATTCTAGTGTTCCCGAACGGAAAATCGGATTTTGGTCTCATCCTTTTAAGAAACCTATTTTCCTGAACAATTGGTTTTACAGAAAGATGTTATAAATTTAAAGCGAAAGTATTACATGCTGGTTGGTTAATGAATGCCGAATATTTCCTTATAAGGAAACGGCAAATATTCTCATTACTAATTCTGTTATTAGAATGTATTAAATGTACATTGATTTTCGAGACGGATGAGCTTCTGTATGTTTTTGAAGGTTAAGTGATTATCAACCTGTTTTTGATGACATTAGATCTGAACGTTTTCAAGCGCTTGTATTCTTGTTCTCTTCCACGTTTGTAAAGCATCATAAACGACAACTAATGATGATCAACTTGTAGGCTTTATATCAATAGACAAGTCTTCACTTTGAAAAACGTTTAAACGCATTTTCGGTTAATTACAGTAAGATGTTGAATCGTATTCTTTCACTTACCGATTTCTGTGCGTGCAGCTTCAGCGGCATTGTGAGTCATTTTAGAGTAATCCTTAGAAACCACCAGAATGTAAATAATAAGGCGTCATTCTACAGTTGGTGGCTTCGTCGTATCTTTTTAAGTCAACCTTTAGGACATTGTGATTTTCTAAGAGGGTGGGGTACAGAGTAAAAAGAATCACAATGATTATTCTTAGGATGAGCCCAGTGTGGATTTGTTTTGATCAACTCAAGGTTCTTGGTGGACATTACATTTGATTCAGACCTTTGTTTCATATATATATATATATATATATATATATATATATATATATATAT
>OZ010584.1:74288638-74348638 GCA_963932145.1 Acanthosepion lycidas | reverse complement strand
CATTACTGATTTTTTTTCTTTTGCGTTTAAATGCTATGGCTGACAGTTATGCTTTATCGTTCATTAGAACGTGGATAGTTATCTATTATGGAATTATATATATATATATATATATATATATATATATATATATATATATATATATATATATATATATAGCCAGAAAAAATCAGTTACTAATGTAGCAACAAACTTGGATTATGATTTCCCCGGAAGCTAAAATGGTCAAATATTTTCACTTACTCTTATTGCTGCTTTTGCCTCTTGGTCTATGCGTACATGCATCCTTTAAACTTAAAATCTTTGACTTGAATGTCTGTAAAGAAAAAAATCGAAAGTACGTCTCTAAATCTTTTCAATCCTCACGGTGAACGTTCACAAAATTTTATCGGGATATTTATTTATTTATTTAAACTATTTAATCGTTTAAGGAATGCACAGCCCAATTCTTTCATTTCGCTCCGAAGATTCGTCTATTTATACGATCATTGAAAACTTTGGTTTTCTCGATAAGCTGCACAACCATAAATCCCAGCTCAATGTAGTGACTAAAATAGACGCGTAAAAACACCACTGACTACTGACTGTTTTTAGTTTGCTATCAAGGAATTATCGCTCGATAAGTGGATCTTGACTTTTCCGACACACCCTGGTGACAGATCTTTTTTATATCTAATGTCGCAGCCCCAAATAATCATTGAATTGAATTCTGTCATCTTGTCATTTTTTTTGCCTTGACTGCGATATCTTGAAGCTAAGACCGGTATCTGTCTTTCAAAATTTGAACTTCGTTTTATCTCCTTTTTTAACATGTAAATATGAACGACTATACTGGACGATACAGACATGTTTTGTTTCTTGTTAGGTTTAAGATATATGAAAAAAAAAAAAAGATGGATAAAATTAAGCAGGCACTTTCGAATTACACTGCAGTTATTTTTGGTAGTCTTTTGCCAATTTCCGCGCATAAAGTCAATTTTTGTATCTGTACATCAAAAAGCAATTATTTAACAAAGCAAATATTTTTTTTTTATCGGTTTCGCTCCTTGCAGGGTAGAAAGAGCATTAAGAAACAATGAGATACCGGGTGTGGAAGAATTAGGAACAGCAACATTAATAATGAGCGGGAAGTGAACAAAAGCAATCAGGACAGCAGAATGACATTGCATTTAAATTTTTGCAGATTAAAGTTGGCTGGAAAACGTGGAATCGGAAGGGAGTTCCACAAGCGAGAAGTGTGAGAAAAGAAACTTAGCATAGAAATTAAGACTGCACCTAACCAGCTTAACTCTGTGATGAGATCTCGATGGCAATCTAATACTGCGCTTAAATGAAAAAAGTCTAGGTACCATAATGAACCGTCTTGGGTAAGACGATAAACTACATCCGCGTCCTGGCTATGACGATAAACTACATCCGCGTCCTGGGGAAGACTATAAACTACATCCGCGTCCTGGGTAAGAGGATATACTATATCCGTGCCCTGGGGAAGACGATAAACTACATCCGCGTCCTGGGCATGACGATAAACTACATCCGCGTCCTGGGGAAGACGATAAACTACGTCCAACAGCAAGGCTTCTGATCAGGAGGTTTTGAGAAGCATGGAACCACTTCTTAATTGCTGGTGTTCCCAGGTTCACCCTGACCCGGGGTGGTACCACCTGTAAGGGTCCCAGCTATGGGCAAATAGTTAACACCCAAAGTTGTGTAAAAATAGTTTTTAATACTAGAAATACTTTGTAATAAAAAAGTTATTACCAACAATAATTTTTGAAGGTAAAACTATTATCAGCAATAATTAAAATTTACAGTGAAACATATACTGTTAGTGCGTGCAGAACAAAATATTACCAAGTGAGAAATTTAAAAAAAAATTTTTTTGCTAAAATAAAACCATGCAAGATTGTAAATTTCCTAAAAGAAGTTGGATTTTGCTAAAAAAATATGAGTAATTGAAAAATGGTATACATACACGCATTTTTCTTTTTTTTTTTTAACCAAACTATCGCTATGAATCTATTTAAAAAAAATTGTTGGTATTAAATGACCCACTGAGGTTTTGATATGCCATAAAACAAAACAACCAACCAACCATAATGAAGAGCTCATCCAAAACAATTACCATGGAAGTATTAATAGAAAAGACACAGATGCAATCTTACGGCGGTGGGAAAGTGACTGAAACTGAGCCGCCAGATCCGGGCCAGTAATATTGCTGATTTAAATTTCAACATAAATCCCTTTCGTGCCAATGCACTGAACGCAATGGAGAATATTACTCTCATAGGTGGAATATTAGTTTCTTCCTTAGGCGTCATGCGTAATGTACGCTTGGGCGACCACAATTGCTAATTAATTTGTTCCTAACTGAGTGCCTTATTAGTGCTAAACTTGATAATTATCTGCAAGCAATTTCAATTCCAATTTCTGGACAAATGGTAAACTGAAATGCCAAGCGGGAAATTCTGTCTGAAGAACTAGTGATGTTAGTCTATATGCGAAGATGGATCAATAACTTCGTGACACAGCTGAATTTTGGCCTGGAATTTTTATCCTATAATGCTCGGTCTCTGTGATTAATGGAAGAATGTTGGTTTAAGTGCATCGACAATGGATGAGATTATCTTGAAAAATAAATATTAGTTGTGTAAGATAAACACTATTAGGTTGGTGCAAAAATAATATCGTTTTGACGTATTTTTTTAACGTCAAAAAACGAGATTATTTTTGCACCAACCTAATATTTCCACTATTAGGTTGCAGACTTGATTGCGATTGAATGAAGATCAAAGACGGCTATTTAAAAATAATTTGTTTTTTCTCAACTCCGATATAGAGAATTTCCAAGCGTTGCTTAGATGCGGCACAAAGTCGAAAGTATGGAGCATCCAGTGAGGATCGAACTCACTTTTCAGTAGTAACTGATGTAGCAAGACAAGATTACTAACCATTACACTACGCCGAGGTGCCCGCTCATCGCCAATATATGGCTAAGAACATGGGCTTTACTTTTGATCATAATGTTCTTGTCTACATTTATCATGGTGTATTGTTTTGAATTAAAGGCGAAGTCACTTTAGGGAACGAAATAAAGAGGTTCTTGTGGGCTATTTACGAGTACAAATAAAATGCACAAGACAATCTAAAAGAATATTACTTTAACATGTTTCGTCAATTATCTAACTTCATCAAAAAGGGCATTTTATTTTGCAAGAACAAAACAGCGAGAAGAAAAGAGATTCCCGTTGAGTACGGGAACGTATGGGATTTTACTTGAAATGAATCGTTATAGAAATTAGATTTGAACTAATTTATTTTTATTTATTTAATACTATTTTGTTGCTTTATTTATTAAATTTTATTTACATTTATTTTTTATTTAAATTTTGGACGTATAAATCTCTCTCTCTTTCTCGCTGTCTCTCTCTTTCATTTCCTTACTCTGAACTTTCATTGAGTTATCTCTCTCTCATCATTGTCCTTACTCTTTTCTCCTCGCCATCCACACAATCGTTCTTCCTCTTTCTTTCTCTCTCAATCCCTTACTCTGGTCTTTCTGTGAGTTACCTCTCTTTCTCTCATCACTGTTCTTACTCTTTCCTTTGGGCCATCTCTCTCTCTCTCTCTCTCTCTAATGCTGACCTTTCACTGGGTTACCTTTCTTTCTTTCTTTCTCATCACTGTTCTTACACTTTCCTCTGGGTCACCTCTCTCTCACTTTCTGATCTTTCACTAGGTTACATCTCTCAATTTCATCACTGTTTTGACGCCTTTCTCGGCTCCCCCTCTCTCTCATTATGACTTTACCCTGGGTTGCCTTCCCGTCTCTCTCTGTTCTTACTCTTTCGTCTTTCCTCTGGACACTCTTTCTTTCCCCTCTGGTTCATCTATTTCATACACTCTTTCTCATCTGACTCTTTTCTTCTAGGCTAAGTTTTATATATGGCAATTCAATGGGATATTAATATATAAGATATTAATATATAATATAAGATATTAATGATATGGGATATTAATATATAAGACATTTTTAACTCCTGTTTGCCATGTTTCTTCAGTGAACCATCATTTTACAAGGAAAACATCTACATCTCATGAGACAAAACGTGATTTACGACAAGCAAATAAACTCTTGATTTTTCGTTAAAGCAGTTATATTTTAACTAATTTTATTTATTTTATCTATTTATTTAATATTATTTCGTTACATTTATGTATTTATTTTTATTTGATTCATTTATTCAAATATTCATAGTTTACGTATATTTCATAATTTCTGTACAAATTTAGTAAGATTGCTTATCAACACTTTGTAGTTTATTTAAAACCAAAACTATTTCGGATTGTAGGATGATGCTTACTGTACCTGGGTTCTGATCGAACGAGAACAGATTTCAGCATGATTTGACCATAAGATCTAGGAGGATATATATATATATATATATATATATATATATATATATATATATATATATATATATATATATATATATATATATCCGATGCAGTGAAAGCGAAAATAATATATAAATTCTAATTCACAGCATTAATTCAAAAGAGGACTCGATACAGTTAGTAGGGTAATAATTTTTTATTATTGAAATACACTGAAACGAAGTTGCGTCTTTGTAGTGAGTAAACTGTTTTTGTCTATATATGAAAAAATTATAGTAATAATAATAATAATAATATATATATATATATATATATATATATATATATATATATATATATATATATATATGAAGTAATATAGTTTTAAGGTGTGCTATATTTATGGGATAAAGTACTCAATATCAGAGATAGGGCGTATGTAAATATAAATATAAAAGTGAAAATTGAAGTCAGCACTCAGAGGCGACAGGCTGTTTCATACTAGACGCAATAAGCGGCCTGGCGATTGCATCTAGTATGAAACAGCCTGTCGCCTCTGAGTTCTGACTTCAATGTTCACTTTTATACACACACACACACGGAGACATGTAGGCAATTTCCTACAATCGGAAATTGTCTACAGCAATCGGTGTTTCCAAGTGATTCCCCATGTAAGTAGTGACTGGGTTCGACGCTTTTTAACTTTGGTGGTCGCTGTCAATCTAGTACCACGCTTAAATTCATGCAGTCAATGCACCAGGGAAAAGGGCTTTTCAGAAAAATTTCCATGAAAATATTTGTAGAAAAGACAGAGGGAGCCTATATCATGTCGGTGAGAAATTGACTGAAGTCAAATTCTCTTATTCACTTAGAAAGGATTGCCTTCCTAGATCAAGAAAATACCATTTTGATTATGAGCTACCGTCACTCTTTTCTGTTTACCTTATTTTTAATTTTGTACGTTGGGTTCAGATCGTCTATATTATTTGAAATGCATTCTAGGTGTTGACGAAGCCATCAATATTTATCGTGCCGTATTTAGTAATATAATTTTTTCCTTGTCGTCGTGGAGGGGCTTGCGTGGTCCAATGAATCTGAGAACGATGCCGTCGGGTGTTCTAAACTCCTGATTAGGTCACCGTTGGTGACCAACCCCAATGACTCCAATGGTGGAAAAAAGCGGATGACAATTACAACAGATCTCAGTGCTTGAACCAGCGGATGAAGAGGGCTACGCATGACGGACATACTACAGAAGGCGTTAATAGAAATTATAGCAGCCCTTTGCAGTTTCACGACTGGATTCCATATATCTCATTCCATATTTGCTCTGATTTTGTTTCACCTCCAACCAAAACTTGCAAAGTCAAACGGCGATAGGGAATGCATAACGGGAGCAGGTTTTGATGAAACCGGAAACTTATAGTTTTGAACCTGAACGTTGGCGGCGAATTTAGTCATCAACGCTATCACCATAACAGAAACGATCAGCAAAGAAAAAAAATTAAATACTTGCTACGAGGTAAAGCCGATGATGGCGACAAATTTTTCTATTGGTAATTAGTAATATTATGTCAGGCGATAATTAGTAATGTTATCAAAATGTTAGAGGCAGAATGTTTGAAAAGTTGGTACTACTTAAATTCACTCAAATTATTTACTTAATTTCATGAAGGCTACTTTCGCTTGATGAAGACATCTATACGCCACTGGATTTTTGTGTCATATTTTTTTTATCCGTCAGATAGTTAAATTTCTGCACCTGCTTTTATGTACTGATTTTAAAATGAGACCATGCAGAAAAGCGAATTAAGTTTGACTGACATTTTTTCCTGCAGTCTTAACACGATGGTGCTCTATTTAAAAAGACAAAAAAGGAAAAGAAATTAGGAATAAGTGCATTTGGTGCCTGGTACCCGGTACCCTAGTCTGTGATTTTTATGCCGGATTGTATTACAAAAACTCGTTGAGAAAACCTTGAAAGCGAAAGCGGTAAGTTATAACCCCAATTGAAATATAAGTAACCACATTTTGCAAAAAATTACATGAAAATTCTTTTGTGAATAGAATGACATCAAAATAACCATAACATCAATAGTAAAATAACAAATTTGACACCAATAAACAATAGATATATTATGCCGAGGCGTAGCGTAACAAAAATATATCACACAGACTCACACACACAGACACACACACATCACACAGACACACACACACACACACACACATATATATATATATATATATTAATCATCTGGTGACCGACTATAACTGTCAGTTTTCAGCATGTTATGGACGCATTCTTCATATATATATACATACACGCACACACACATATATATCATGGTCGTCCTTCGAAGAAGGCTTTGTCTTGTAATTTATTTTACATTAGAAGGTGGCACCGCAAGCCAAGTCCGGACGTTCAGATTCTGGAGCAATGGGGACAAATATACAGAATATAATCAAGAGGGTTGAAGTCTGGGGAGTTAGGTGACCAGATAGATATAACGGTTGATGTAGTCGCAGAAATCGTCCGACAGCCATGATGGCTTCTCCTGCTTGTGTAGCATGGAACAGATTCCTGTTACCAAGACAAGTTCTTCCACCAGTCACCCACTTGGCCTTGATGAGCACTACCTTCTTAAGGCACTTGATGTAGTCCCCCGTGTTGAGTCTGAGGCCCTATGGGAAGAGGAATAGATGCATAACATTGCCATCACTAGTTATCACTGACAACACCTTCGTAATCACCACTGTAATCCTCCAAATCTTTCCGTATCCTCTGCTCTGTCCACAGTTTGGCACCCAAACACTCTGAAATGTTCGTATTGGAGCTTCCGGCGCGAATACCAAGGAGTACAGCATGCCGTTTCCATATTTCTGGCAGACTGAATTGCGTCATGGTGTTCTTTTTCTCGCAGAAAGTGCCCAGCTGACCCTACTATATTGGGCAGCTGGCAAAATCAAAAACAAACAACGCGCATGCGCGAAATTAAAATATAAACTGGAGACAATTTACCCATCGCGGCTTGTGTATATATTTATATTCGTATGTGTGTATTTATGGAAAATTTCATTGGGAAATTTTTATCCGATGCAATATATATATATATATATATATATATATATATATATATATATATATATATATATATATATATAATCCGTGAATTCCCGTCGAATTAAATTTTGTCCGGATGTAGGTTGTGGCATCGGTCTCCCCTCCCTCCCTCTACCCAGGCTCTCCTATCTAACATAATTCCAGAAACGATGCCTTCGTCTACCCATACCTCCCAATAAGTCCCTGATGTTTAAACCATAATTAATTGCCAAAGGAATAAAAAAAATAAAACAGTTTCTTCCTGAATTCGATCACTGTCTACCAATTCTATTTTTTTTGTTGTTGTTGATAACCGTTAGTCTATCGGAAGCGAAAAAAAGTATGATTGTTAGTTGTTAGTAAAAAGTAACTTTGGTACAAGGCTTCAGTGAACGTGACCTCGTCCGACACCATGCTGCATGAACTTACTGAAGATGATTTACTTGACTAGAACGCTTATTAGTAATTTTGATAGCTTCGCTTCTTGAGGAGATAGAGAAAAAAAGCAAATCAGGACATCAAAGAGTGGTTTGACACAAGGATGAGGATAATAGTAGTACACATATTTTTAGGCGGCGCCATTATGTTTCCCTGTTTAACACGAATGTTGGCTCTTCAAAGCTTGGCAATCCTCATTTCAAACCTCAGCTGTTTCTGGGCTTCATCAGTTCCCAACTTCGTATTTATGCCGATTACACTACCATTTAAAATTTGGCAACTATTCTTCAAAAGGACCTCCAATCAGTGGTTAATTGGAGCAAGAAATGGCTTGTAAATTCCAATGCCTTCAAAACAAAACTGCTCTCATTTAATCACCACAGAGAATACTTTCTGTCTACCATCAAGATGGCTGACGCATAACTCCAGGTGAGTAACACTCTACGTTTTCTTAGTCTCACGTTTTCTACTGACACGAAGTGGAGGGACTATATCGAGACAATTGCTACGTCTCTTGCAAGGAAGGTTGGTTCACTGTATCGTGCCAAAAAATTTTCTTGTCAGAGTCCAGCTTGGACATTTATAAATCTACCATTTATCTGTGTATTAAATATGTTGCTATATCCGGTCTGAAGCTTCTAATGTGCATCTCTTGACAACATTGAGAGAAAGGTCTGCAATACAATCGATCCTGACCATGCATCTTGCTTCCAGTCACTTTATTACCGACGTGACGTAGCTTCCGTTTTAGAAATATTTTCATGGTAACTACTCTGAAGAGCTTTTATTCTTGCTACTCCGACTACATGAATTTAAGCGTGCGACTATATTGGCAACTAGGTTTCACTGTCTTGCTGTCGAACTAGCTAGATGCAATCAACACTTCTTTCACTTCCCACTTTTTTTTTTCACTTCCCACCCGTTGATTCTCCCTTCCGATTTCTTGCTTCCCCGGTAACTACAATCTTTTAAAATTTAAATGTAACGTCAATCGTCATCTTCTGTCTTCTTGAACGGTTTTTCTTCCTTTCCTCAATTGGGAGAATTGAATTTTGAATCTTTCCATTCTCTTTCACTTTCACTCCCTGTAACCTCTTGCGTCTTAGTGGCATTGTCGCCTTGTTTGGGGTGAAACGATTAGCCCCACCAAAAAACAAACAACAAAAACAAACAAACCCAAAAACCAAAAAAAAAAACCCCCCCAAAAAAAACAAAAAAGAAAGAAAAAAAACAAAACAAAAACAACAAAAAAAGAAACAATAGGAAAACAAAAAAAATCAAAACAAAACTAGCGCATCATACATTTTCCCTCACTTGTGCTGTCCTAGATTTGAGATGAGTCATCTCGACGTGAAGAAATTGTTAATAAGCCTAATTTAGTCTGGTTGACCATTATTGGTAAGTTGGGAATTTGATCCTGACTGGGTGTCTCATACTTATGATCTTCTGCGAAATTCAGCTAAGCTTAGTAAATAATAAGTGAGAGATTCAAAGTTGCTTAATGGTTAACATGTTTAGTTTGGTTGACCCTCACAATTAAGGAATGATTTCGATACTCACTGTGTGCTCCGTGCTTATGGTCTTGTTTCAAACTAAATTAAACTTTGTAAATCATGTAAGCGATTCAGAGTGGAGTAATGGTTAGCAAGGTTAGTCTGTTCAACAATTACTACTAATTAGTATGTTTGATCCTCACTAGGTGCCCCATACGCTATTTCGTATCTAAATAACCACACAAGGGTTCACATGTAGTTAAACCAACCAGCCTAACATAACCTAGATATGATATGAGTAAATATTAAAAAAATGTAGGGCTAGCGACGATTTAGAGCGGGGGAGTCGAAGCAAATGGGATTCTTGTAGGAGTTGGCGTGGCAACGGCTTGAAGAAGCAAGCTGACTTAGGAGTATGTAGTTGGGTTGTTCCAACGCCACAATTAGTTTCGCAGATAAGCCGGCCCGGCATAATATGCGGAGCGGGAGTAAAGTGTTGACGTCGACTTTGACTACTTTTCAACACGCTTAACTCAGACATAAACAATTAATATATTTACGTGCTTTCTCCTTCAGCGTTGAAGATAAGTTTGCTGACATTGGTTTTATAAAAGCAGGATTCCCCTTGGTTAACGCCCTGTGCTAGTTTGATATAAATCAAATTTAAGATCTTTTTGCTCGATGTTCACACATTAGCAGTATCGTAATGCACACGCGATCAAAAGATATAGAGAGAATAATAACGTTATTTATATTTTATATAAATAGTAATCATAAAAGAGTTGGCCGTAGTGAAAATATCAGACGTGAATGCATTTTTGCTTCATATTATTTGTATAGGACAAGGAAAGGGGTGCTGAAATGTAATGTAATATCAGTCCTCCTATATGGCAGTAAATTGGACAATTTCCTCACAGATGAAGAGGAAAACCGAGGCAACAGAAACAACGAAAGGAGTATTGAACTCTAATGAAATAACTATCCTCATGTATGGCAGTAAATTGAAGAATTTCCCCAGAAATGAAGAGGAGACTTGAGGTAATCGAAATAAGGTGTACAGAATTTTAATGAAATAATTAGCCTCATATATGGCAAGGATGCTGGACAATTTCTTCACAGATAAAGAGGAAACTTGAGACAAAGAAAGGAGTCAGTTATGAAACTTGAAACTACGAAAGGACTCACTGTTATGTGCCATGCGTGATACACGCTTAGCTGATCATGTATCTTTTGATATATGACTGACAAGGCAAATTTTTTCTCGCAGTAGTTTGCCATTTCTTTCTCCGGTAGACGAAGGCTATAGAACCCGGTCTATCCTGCGGGGAGAAGATGAGGATTCATGCCTTTCCCAAGATTATTAGCACGTAAGTTAATGTAATGGATTCAACTGGAATTCGAACTCGGCTCTCTGATTTCTCAGTCCTCATTACTCCACCGTGCCTCCCTGTAATATTTTTCATATTATCTCATACTTAGTAACCCTTTGCGTCTTAGCGGCTTTATTGTCTTGCTCGGGGTGAAATGAATAAAAATAATGGAAGAGGAAATAATGACGTGATCAAGCTTTTAACTTTCCACACTATCAAAAACATAATATTTCTCCTCTTGTATGCCAGTAAATACTGGGCAATTTCCTCACAGATGAAGAGGGGATTTGAGTCAATAGAGACATATAAAAAGTGATCATTATCCACTGTGCCATGTGTCCTTCAGGCGTTGGTTAGATCTAGTGACAGGACCCAAAGAATTGTGAGTTCAATACCTGGTTAAGGCAGTGGAGAACTTGGAGAGGGGAATTAACAGGAGATAACTGATAACTGACATCCAATAGACACGGCACGTGGAACTAGAACAGTCTACCACAACGAGCGAAATAAAGGGTTCAGTCCGACATTCCAACCGCTTGAAGAAGGCTGGAGCATACAACGGCCAAAACGTTGTAATAAATATGGCAACAAAGATGAGGACAATAGTCCCAATAATTTAAATAGTGTACATAATACCTCATCTCAGAAATATAGACAGATATCATTTTTGCTATATGACAGGGATGCTGGACAATTTCTTTAACGATGAAGTGACTTAAGGCGACTTAGATATGGTTCTACAGAGGGGTTCTGAGACAGATGTGAGCGATGAAGAAGAAATTTTAAAGAAAATAAGAACTAAGAGACAGCTTTCTTCTTCTATGTATCGGGTCACTTCAGGCGGTCAGCGATTGTGACTCTTCAAAATTCTTTGTTTTTGTCAAGAGTCCTGCTTCCCTTTTCGCTACCCATTCACACAAGCTTGTTAACTTTCCCAATCTCTTTTGAACTCGATATACTCAGTGAAAATCAAGTTCTCCATGAAATTCCTTCCTCATTATGTGTTCAAGAAATTTCAGCGGTCTCTGATTCCGAATATTAGTGCTCTTTTTGTTACCATTATCTTTAAAATTTTCTTGTTGCTTACTCGATCCGTCCATGGAATTCTCAGTATCCTTCTGTAGAACCACATAAGCTTGTGTAAAAAGGATGGAAGTATATTGATAGGACAGTGATAGTAAGTAGACAAACTTTGGGATGAGGCACAAAGGAGAGGAAGACGTGGAAAAGAAAATTCATTGACCAACCTGATCGTGTTATCTTCGGCTAAAATCTCTTTAAAAATACTCTTTAAAAACAGTTTTTAGGAAATTCGACTTCTCAAATCCACTAAATGTTATAGCTCTTTCTAGTACTTATGGGAGTTTCCTTCCATACTTTTTGTTTTAGGTAGTGATGAAAGTTAACAGCTTGATCACATCATTAATTTCTCTTCCATTATTTTTAATCATTTCATCCCGAACAAGGCAAAGGGTTACTAAGTATGAGAATATGAGAAAAAGAATTTAAGGAGAGAGAACAATAAAAGAACTGGAATTAAGAAGACAGAAATTAACGATTGACATTGTATTCGAATTTTTAAAGATCAAAGTTGGCTTGAAAGTAAGAAGCCAGAAGAAAGTTCCACAAGCAAGAAATGCGAGAGAAGTAACTGTTAGCATAGAACTTACGGATATATTTAACCATTTCGACTGTCAGATGATGAGACCTTGCCGCCAATCTGCACTTAAATTCATAAAGTTTAGGTATCAAAGAGGGAAGCAGTATTTATTTTGTGTAAAATACAAAAATGTGGCACAAAGTCAAAAGGGGGTTGGGGAAGGCCGGTCATCATCCGTCTTATAATTAAACTTGTCTCGCCATAATCACTAACCCAAACATATCATAATATTCCTTACACCAAAACAACACATTCTTACTTACCATTCATACTACAGTCACCACAATACCCCAGAGTCTCGATGAAGTCCAAACTGGTCTCCATATGTACAATTTTTCTTTTTGGGGCGAGGAAAGCTCATCAACACAATTGCCATGAAAATATTTATAGAGAAGGCACAGGGAAGCTAAGTTACAGTACTGAGCTGTCACATCAGGGCCGATAACGTTGCAGATTCTTCTTTGGATTTTATCAAAAATGTCTAAATACAAAGCAGAAGCACTAAACCAGAGGTGGCAGCAATATCCGATTATTGGACGAATGGTAAACTTAAAAAGGTGTAAAATAGATTCTGTCGAGAAAAATTGTCTAGCATGACACTGAACCAAATTTTTACATTTGTTACCTAATTTCGTTGCTACTGCTGATAGAAATGTCGAAGTGATATATTTGTTTATGATACAGAGAAGGACGGACAATAGATTATTATTGTTAATGAAGGACAGGGAATAGATTTTGTTATTTGATAAAGCTCTTTCTTTATGATTTTGGAGCACCAGTCTATAGAGTTTGATAAAGTATCGTCATTATTAAGATCTATAATATCTATTCTTTTGAAACCGTTTTTGTTTTTGATCTAAAAAAAAAACGGTTGTTTGGTATTTATAATGCTTAGCCCAGTCCATCACAAGGTTTCAGAAGCCAGAAGCGAGTGAATGGTTTCGCAAGACTCGCCAGGTTGACATTATTCTACGCTAAACGCTTCCTAATACTAGGTATGAGAATTGTTATTCAGGGAAAATGGCCAAAATTTGAAGACTATAGAAACAAGATCACTGGTTCCGTATTTTGATTACGTTCGCAATACGGTTTTCTAAAAAAGAAAAAAAAAAAAAAAAAAAAAAAAGTCTAACTCTGTAGAGAATTTAATTAAGAGATGCTAACAGGTTCGGAAATCTTGATTACAATGAAAATAACCAAACCTATGATATACATATCCACCTACCCATCCGTATAAACTGAAATGTTAAAAGAAATTGCGGTAGCTACGTAATAACGTCTACGTTCCGCCTTCACACGAATAACGGTGGCTATGTGAGGCAGCTTGAAATCTTGCTGACCGGCAAACTTTTCTTTTAAGATTTCATGATTTTAAATTTATCTACGAGGTACTTGGGGTACTGGATGGATATATCTTTCTAGGCTCATTCCAGGTCTGTCCATAACTATGTTTGTCAGTTGTGGCTGCAGTGAGATCTGCACCTGTCCCATACATGCCATTTCACTAACTGACAGGCTCCAGTCTCGATCCAATATGCGTAGGCGTCACCATCCGGATAATCGCTCTGTAGTAGGATTATCCGTAGGTGTTGAAATCTATCGTGTTTTCTGTTTTACATTTTGAATTCAGAGTTGTTCTTTTAGACTAGTTGCCAATGACGGCTAGAGTCAGTTTCATGTTCCCTAAACATAATGGACTCGTGTCGCGTTGTCTTGAAGTGTGGCGAGCAAAAAGAGGTGAATATATTCTGCAACAATATTTAAACATGTCGCATCTTTAAAGAATACAGTTTCGCTAGTTAGTTTGTCATATGATGATAAACTACATCCGTCAGTATGTCCTGAGATTGGAGGTTTCAAGAAGGTGTGGAATCTTAATTGCCATTGTTCCCAGGTCTACCCTGACCCAAGGTGGTAGCTACCCGCTAGGGTCCCAGCTATGGGAAAACAGTGTTTTGATTTTTGTTTGGTGGTTCACTAAGAAAGTGCAGTAATATATTTTTATAGCTAAATGACCAGTAGTAATATATTTTTATAGCATATTGACCAGTAGTAATATATTTTTATAGCATATTGACCAGTAGTAATATATTTTTATAGCATATTGACCAGTAGTAATATATTTTTATAGCTAAATGACCAGTAGTAATATATTTTTATAGCATAATGACCAGTAGTAATATATTTTTATAGCATAATGACCAGTAGTAATATATTTTTATAGCATAATGACCAGTGGTAATATATTTTTATAGCTAAATCACAAGTAGCAATATATTTTATAGCATATTGACCAGTAGTAATATATTTTTACAACAAAACGTCCAGTGGTAACATATTTTTAGAGCAAAATGTACAGAAGTAATACATTTTTATAGTAAAATGACTAGTAATAATATATTTTTGTAACAAAATATCCAGTTGTGAATATATTTCTGTATAGCAAAATGACAATCTATACAGCACTAAAGCAAAAAAAAAAATAAATAAATAAAAAATGCGCGTTTGCTTTGAAAGTATAAAATGTGCAAAATATCTGTAGTTGGCAGGCATAAAATTGCGTAGAAAATATTTAAATTTCTGCATTAAATAACGCATAGAGTTTGATATGGCGCTAAATAAAAACCAAACCAACTAAAAGAATGTATTAGAGGAGTTTGCCAACTATAGCTTTATATTAAGCGCTTAATCCTACAGTGATTAATACGCATTGCCTCTTAAGCCAAATACACTTCTTTAGCGTAGATTAATCTAGGGCACTCGGTGAAGGTCAAATTCCTCTTTCAGTACTAATGGCCTGGTTGATTTACCTTGACTAAACAAAGACTAGACTATTAGCGCTATAATTTCCAGAGTGCCATTATAAATGCCGATGGTGAGACTATAAAGTTTGGGTAGTATTAGGGATGGCTTATAATTGTTGGAAATCATTTTTTTTTTTTTAAATCTGTGGGTGGTCTGGAACCGGAGAATAAGTTTAGTCTCTTGGAATCATATGACTTACCCCCAAAAATCGTACTAGAATTTGAAAACTACTAAATGTTAAGTATGCAAATTGACACCGTTTTCGTTTTACTTTCATTGAAAGAAATGTATAGTTTAACTTACCTAAATAATTTCATAATGGTTTTGCACAATGTACATCACCGATAATGCATTAGAAAAGAAGTTATAATTAAAGAGAATTATATATATATATATATATATATATATATATATATATATATATATATATATATATATATATATATATATACTTTAATTTGCAAAAAATTAAATGCGATGTCAATCCCGATCTACTGTCCTCCTGATTAATCTTCTTTAGTTCTCGCGCCTTAGCAATGTTACCGTTTCTAATTCTTCCACACCCAGTAAGCCCTTGTGTTTCAGTGGCTTTACTGCCTTGCATGGGGTGAACTCGATTAATACATACATAGATACTTATATATATATATATATATATATATATATATATATATATATATATATATATATATATATATATATATATATATATATACTGGATCGTATAATCATTTAATGTATCTAATGTCACCACAAATGTATCTACACTTTTCCAGTGTCTGTTTTTAATTTTAGGTCAACGAATCGGTAGTGATTTATGCATCGGATAATAACTCATATTATCTGTATCTCACTCATTAAAACCATTATTTAACTTCTCTCTTTAAAACTTCCCCCTTTTAATTTTTATTCCACACTCTCACCTTAAGGTTTTTCTTTTTCTTCTTTCTTCCGTTACACCTCTCTCTAGAGCTTTCACACATTTCCTTCTCTACCCTGGTTTCTTTCTCACTCTCACACATACTCTCTTACTGAAATTTTGTGTTTTATACCCGAAGTTATATTTTATGTTTTCTTTTTGAATTCATAGGTCTGATGAATTGGATCGTGATTACGATTCCAATGTTATAAATTATAACCATGGAATATTAGTGTTTCAGTCATTTATATTCTTGCTCTGTCTGGATATTTTAATTTTGGAAATATATATATATATATATATATATATATATATATATTAACCACTAATATTATCATTATATATATATCGCCGTGAATGGCATCGAACTGAAATATTTTTGTCGCCTTTTGCATTTTTACCTTTGAAAAAAGGCACCAATCTATTTTATCCCCGCTATGGATTAAAAAAGCAGAGCATATTTTATCTTTTTTGGTAGTCAAGCCAGAGTAAAACTCTGAATTTCAAACGGCGAAAAAGGTAACTGGAAACTTCTTAATTATCTTTCCCATGGCAATTCACAGATGATAATAAAAAATGTGAATTTGTGGAGAGCTATGATTGCTTTCGTTTTGGAGGTATATGATATTAAAAATAATCAGGATACGGATCTGTTCCCCGTCCCTCGTGGAAAAAAAGTTCCGCCGCCCGAAAACGGTCTCGTACCAGATTAAACTAAGCTTAGTAAATATCTAAAATGACATAACATTATATCTAAACCGGTAAGTTTTGCAGGGTATATCAGAAGGTGATTTTTTTAAGTGTAGCTTAGATATAGCACAAGACCAAAAGTATGAGGTTCCAAGTGAGGATCGAACTCACTACACAGTAATAATTGTTCAAGGAAGACAAGCTTACTAAGCATTACATTACGACGAAGTAATATATATCACTTAATTCAATAATAGGATCGCCTGTGTTTGCTCATTGGCGACTTATGTTCAAAATCAAGTGTCGACAGCGACACTTCATTCCTATATAACAATTTATAGCCATCCTGCGGCAATTTCTACACTTCTTTCATTTGTATATGTTTGTGTGTTTTGCCAATACATTGAATGTATTCCTTGCTTTTTATTTACCTATTATTCCTGCACTTTCAAGCGGCATAGTTATTTAACATTTTCAAAAGGAGTTGACATAAAGCTATCAAGGGTAAAATGTTTCGAATCTTGAAAGGACCTTTAGATTGCTGAACAATGTAATGCAAGATATTTTAGATAGGAAAGTGTCCAGAGGAATTTCCGTTATCCCCTCTCCGTATCGTTATTCCTAGTTTGACAATTTAGAATATTTACTTTAATCTTGTACATGTCGTAACCCTTCCCGACGTAGGCAATAACGAATCCATATAACTTTCTATCCTTAGTATCTCTTATTATATATTATTAGAAATAGTATCTCTTAATAAGCTTTGACTTTTTGTTATCTCACCCAATCCTTGTTCTGTCACCCATTTACACGAGCTCATTAATTTACTCGCAGCTTTCTCTTGTTTCTCGTGCCCTCACCGTGTCTTGCGAGTTTCATATTCTCCAGGCGCTCTTTCCTCATTAAGTATCCTAGAAGTTTTAATTATCACTTTCTGGTTATAAGTATAAGCGTTCTTTTTGCTTCAATTTCCCTTAAAACTTCCTCGTTAATCATATGTTTGGGATTCTTCTGTAGAACCACATTTCTGCTGTCTCAACACTCTTCTTTACCTGTAAAGAGATTGTCCAACAGTGAATGTTGGACAATCTCTTTACAGATAAAGAAGCCATATAGGAATTACTGAGAATTCAAAACAGCTTAGTATTCTTTCCTTTGTTTCAAACGAAATTTTTTTAATAGTTTGTCTAGCTTTTGAAAGGCATATTTTGCTATTTCAATGCACTTTCGGATTTCGATGTTGCATTTCACATCCTCTGTTAAAACAGTTCCTAGATATTTAATTTTTTTTTGCTTGATTGATTCGTAGCTAGCATCTTGAGCTGTTCCTCTTGCTGACAACCATACATTGAATTAATGCTTAGTCCTTTCTTTTTGATTTCTTTTACTACTTTCCATAGGAGTTTCTGCAGTTTCCTTTTCCTGCATGCTATCAAACATATTTGTAAACCACTACATTTTGATCTTGTTAACTTATCTGAATTTCTTAGATGAAGCATTATCGGTAAACTTCAGGGAACTTCCAAATGAGCCCTTTATTAAATATACGGAGGTAGACTGTTCTCATTCCGCTGCTCATGTTTAGATACATCTGTCTTTTTTGCTACCTTTATTGCTAAGGTTTTTAACATTAATTAATTACACCTTTTCCTACACCCTAAAAAAAGGTAGTAAGAAAGTGTGGATCAAATAAATAGAGAATATGGATTGAAGAGAGGAAGAAAAAAGAATAAAGAATGAGAAAACAAAGAAAGAGAAAGCAAACGGAATGAAAGAACAACGAATTGCTCGGGGAAAAAGGCGAAAGTATATTTTGATGAGACTCATATTTTAACGAGATTCATTTTTTTTTTTGGCCTGGTCTGCATTTTGATGCCCGGAAAATACGACGAAGATGGGCGTGCCAATGTGTGAAAGCGCTATTTAATGGACCCGCCTCTACTCGTCTACAGCTTAACAAAAATTCCTTTACACACGCACACACGCACACACACAGACAGAATGAGAAACAAAGATCAAAACTGCTGACATTACACAAAAATCCGCTGTCCTCACAAATTAATTATAAATGAAATAAAAATAATAATGTCCAATTGGGACCAGTAGAAATTCTGCAGTTTTTATATTAGGTTGGTGCAAAAATAATGACGTAATAATGTCGTTTTTTGACATATTTTTAACGTCAAAAAACGACATTATTACGTCATTATTTTTTGCACCAACCTAATAAAAGATTTATATATTTATGAAATTCTTGCAGAATAATGGACCTTCAAGTGAATCTTTATCTGTGGAATGTAGAATGCATTCACTTGCATTAAATAATGAAACACTTTTGGTAAGATCGTGATAAGATCGTGGGACATAGGAATGATAAGCCCGGTTGCTCATTGTCGCTTTATATGTATTAAGATTTTGTAGTCTATTAGTAATGTCTAAAGATACATAATAAATTAAAAAATTGGTGGAAAGTCATGATCGTCAAAGTCCTGAAGGGACATGGCACATAAAAGAAGAAAGATACATAAACATTTTTCTTAAGTACGGAAAGGTTATTGTTAAATTAGAAATATCAGAAAGAAGGTCAATTTTCAATACCGGAATTTTGCCTTTGTCTAAGAGAATAGATAAATAATAATAATAATAATAATAATAATAATAATAATAATAATAATAATAATAATAATGGAAAGAGGAAGATGATGGAGAAGAACAAAATGAAGAAGATAAGGATAAAGAAGAAAAGAGCAGAGGCGAATAATAATAATAATAATAATAATAATAATAATAATAATAATAATAATAATAATAATAGGGAACATCAACAATCCCTGTTGTAGTTGGAGCCCTAGGACTGGTTGGAAAAGATTGCAGTAGACTAATTGAAGGGATTCTTGGAAGTACATGCCTCAAGGAGATACAAAAAATTGTTCTGACAAGTACAGCCCACACTTTATGAAGGGCTTTATCTATGTAATATTTTTTTTTTGTCAGTGGAAAGTGTCATGATGCCATTTCTAACCTTAGGTCTCTGGGCGGGACCCGGAAAGAAATGTGTAAACGCCAGAAACCAAAGAAAATAAAAATATATAATAATAATAATAATAATAATAATAATAATGATAATCTTGTATCATGTTGCACTGTATTAGCACTCACTGAATATAGAACTCTTCATGGCAGAGTGGGCCATTATCTGCAGTGGAAAACCTGCAACGTTTACGGGAAGGAAACACCACTCAGACCAGGCTACAGACATAGGACCTGTAACAATTGCTCGTACATGGAACTTTACAATACACACAGTCAAAGACAATCGCTCAGACATAGTGATCAAAGACCACAAAAGCAGAATATGCTTTCTTATTGACATGCTATTTCTTGCAGACTATAATGTATGCTGAAAGAACTTAAAAAAAGTAAAAATACATGGATCTTGAGGTGGAAATCTAAAAAGAAAATGTGGCAAATAAGAACATAAATAATTTCAGTTGTAGTTGGAGCCCTCTGTATGATTGGAAATAGGCTCATTGAAGGGATCCCTGGTAGCCCATACCTTAACAAAATACAAAAACATGTACTCACAAATGCATCTCATACATTACGAAGGGCTTTATTCATGTAAAATGTGTGTGATCTTAGGCTGCCTATTTCTTTTACAAAAATGTTCAGTAGAAAATGTCATGATACCATTTCTGATATTAGGTCTCTGGTTGGGACTCGGAAGCAAATGAGTTTACAGCAGAAATCAAAGGAAACAACAACAACAATAATAAACCATGCGTGGCTCTCGTGGCGTCAGATTGTAACTGATTGAAAGTTTTAACATGTACATGTTTTATCTTAAGATGGACTAAAGTAAATATCGTGTTCATTACCTTAACTAGTTCAGCATGTCGTCTTGGGACTGGCGCACTCGATATTTTTTATTCATGAGCAGGGTTAGTGGGGGAAACATCTTAGCCGGTCCTTGAGAAGCGTTCACAAACGGTCATCCATCTAAGTACTGACTAAGTTAGCCGTTTCTTAACTTTGGTGATCGGACCAGAAGCGGTGTTTCAATGTAATATGGCCGTAAACCCGAAGCCATAAGGTTTCTCATGGGCCGTTAAGCATTTAAAGGAATCGATTCTTATTTAATTAGATTTATTAGGATTCTTGTCATCGTCTTCGAATTTGGATTCAGATAAACAATGTAGCCAGCTTCAATAGCTTTTATCGGAATCAATAAACTAGGCATTTTTCTTTGTTATGCGAATGGGAATAACAGAGAAGAGACGAAATCTTCAAATAAAGAGAAAAGAAATCACTGTTTGAAATGGCGATGATGTCTTTCAGAGTCTAAGATCAAAGGATATCCATATCATGAGACATTCTTTAAAAGCACAGGGAATGACGAGATTTTCAATCTTAAGACAATAATTTTTAATTTTACTGCTGGCATTGTTGAAATCAAGAGTGGGCGGTACACATGATCAAACGTACTGATGCCATTGTGCAACAATACAAATTCTCTGGTCGGCTTTGCGCCGGGTAATGGTTAGCGAGCTGGTTGACAATTACTGCTGGGTACTGAGTTCGATGTAAACTAAGTGCCCAATACTTGTGACCTTGTGCTAAGCTAAACTTATCAAATGACAACAAGGCAAATTCTAGCGTTGCTTCAGCGTGTGGTAGTGGATAAAGAACTAGTTCAGTTGACAATTACTTTCCTCACTGTTGAAGAAGAGACTTGAAGCAACAGAAATGTGGTTCTACAGAAGAATTCTGAAAATACCATGGACTGAACATGGGAACAAGTTTTGAAGAAAATGGAAACAAAAAAAAAAACAAAAAAAAAAAAAAACACTTATATTTAACATCAGAAAGAGACAGTTAAAATTTCTAGGGTACATAATGTGGAAAGAGGGCTTGGAAAATATGATACTCAGAAAACAGATTGAACGCAAGAGAGACATAGAAAACTAACGCATAACCTATCTAGATAGTTTGAGTAAATGGATGCTGGGGTAAGATTTAGGAGAGATAACAGAAAGAGAAAATATATTAAGAGTTACAGAAGAGAAGAGACTGTGGAGAGCCATCATCACCTACGTTTTGAAGGGACACTGTACATAAAAGAAGAAAAATAATGTAATATTTTCCCTCGAAAATTATCAAAGTAAGTAAATGTAAGTAAAAGTATGTAAGTGTGTAAATAGATGGTAGAACAGGGTTTAGGAGTGATAACAAAAAGATACAATTTATTAAGAGCTACAAAGGACAAGAAATTGATCATATGCTTGGACACGGCACATAGAAGTGATTTTTATGTATAGTGGGTGCTCTATACTTGTAACCTTGTGCCAAACTAAGCTAAAATTAGTAACTGACAACAATGTAAATTCTATGGTCGCCTCTGCGTGTGGTAATTCTTAACCATCTAGTGTGATTGAGACCATTACTACTAAGTAGTGAGATATATGTTCACGGGGGGACCCAAAACTCGTCAAGTTGAGACTTTTATTGGGATGTCATATATGATGTCATATGTATGATGTTATATATTGGATGTCATATATGGCGCCAAACACATTCAGCAATATCTAAACTCGATATTTATTGTGAAAAAAATTTCATTGCATACAACCGTTTTTTTTCAGATCAATTGTTAAAAATGGTTTTCAGCAAGTGAAGTCTATGGATCTTGGCGAATACCGTCCTTGTTCGAACATTGTGGACTGGCGCTAAAGAATCACTAAACAAAGAACTGTACCAAATAACAGAAACCCCCGCACTTGAGGACTTTCGATAGTAGCAACAACTAACATAGATATCACTTGGTGTAACACGAGGAGAAAATAATAACACAATCAAGACGTTGTTATTCCACACTACTTCATAGAAAAGGTTAGGAAGGAAACCTTTACTGGACTTCATAAACCTATTTTCCTCAGAAATTGTGAAAAATGTTATAAATTTCAAGCGGTAAGTGAAAACTTCTCGGTCAATGAATGCCTAATATTTCCTTATAAGGAAGTAGATAATATTACAATCAACATTAAAATTAGTAAGTTATAGTTAAGAAGCTACACTCAGGAGCCCTTGTTTATGAGCTAATTCCGAATTTTTCCTCGTT
Organism: Acanthosepion lycidas; assembly: GCA_963932145.1. Classification (NCBI taxonomy): domain Eukaryota; kingdom Metazoa; phylum Mollusca; class Cephalopoda; order Sepiida; family Sepiidae; genus Acanthosepion; species Acanthosepion lycidas. The sequence goes on along the minus strand of OZ010584.1, from coordinate 74,325,665 downwards.
GATGCTGCTACTGGTGAGTTGGGTTACTAATCTGCGGCTATTATTACCACTAAATTTATCGTTTCTGTCACTTATACCTCAGAATGCATATAAAAAACGAATAGCGGATATGCGCTTAGCTTCTATATGAATTACAAATCCCCTGTTTCATACGCTGTAACATGAGTTAGCCATTTGCAAATTTAGCATTGTAAGAAGGTCTGTATCGAAAATCAGTGAACTCTACAAATTCAGCGCGTTTTAAATATGTTAGTCCAAAGTCTCACTAACAAGTGCTAGTTTCAAACAGATACAACGTATTCAGAAAGCGTTTCAAGTTGGCTAAACGTAATTATATTTTAACACACGAAGTAAAAAAAAAATATTGCAATCATAATAGCTAATGATGTGGATATGACCTTTAGCAACAAATACAATAGATGAATATATCATTGTCGTTGAATAATACAGATGAAAGCATCTTCACTGGTGTAATTGGATGACGGGTAAAGCTTAACGGTGTAATAATTAGGTACTATATTCTTTTATGAAATATCAATTTTGTACACATCTGCTCGAATTTCCAAGATCAAATATTGTCATAATGAATTTTGATCAATTTCAGACAAATCAAAAATAATATGATTGCTACTATTACTACTACTACTACCACCACGAGGACGACCACCACAAACACCACCACTACTAGATACCACTTAGCAATAAGGTGTGAATTTAATTTGAAAATAAAGATCCTAGCTGTTATGAAGTAGAGTACTCTCCCGAACAGACGTTGTCAGGTCAAAATATGGTAGTTCGACCTGCATTCGCTGTGGAGTACTGATTTTATAACAATAGCCCATTTAAATAGAATACTATTTCTCCCTGAACCGAAATGGCCTTATGCCCTTCGTTGATCTTTGATTTCTAATTATATTTGGGAATCTAAATTGTCTTTCTTTGTGTGTATCTTGATTTCTTCTCATAATGGGCCTAGGTCTGAGTTCATTTTCCACTTCCGACTCCTCGTCAGATTTCTGGCCATTAGTATCCATAGATTGTTCAGTTTCACTACTGGATTCATTAGTCCCCTCCTCCCTTTCATGTTCTTCACCTTCAGATTCTTCGTCCATTTCTATGTCCTCGGGTTGCATTCTGATTCTGAATTGATCCGCAATACATTTTGTTCATTTTCCGTTAGTATTCATTTCTGTACTACAAAGTTCGTCTTCTCTGGATTAGATTGTTTGTCTTTTTATACCATAGACTTTCACTTGTTGAAAATGGCATTGTTATGGGAGCTCGGATCTCTCTACCCATTAATGCGGAAGGACTTTGTATTCTGTCGGCATGTTGAATTGTCCTATAACTTAATTTTGGTAAGTAACTATTTATATTATTATTAGATGGGGAAAATGCTTTTAGTTCCATTTTCACAGTCTGCACCAGTCTTTCTACGATTCCATTCGATTGTGGGTGGTAAAGTGGTGTTTTTATGCGAGACATATCCAATAATCTTTAGCCACGAGCACAAACTTTCCTCGCAAAATTCTGGCGTGTTATCCGAAACCAAAGTTTTAGGCACTCAATTACTTGAAAATATTGTTCTTAATATTTATTTTGCAGAGGTGGCTTTTCTGCTAGCAACCCTAATTACTTCGATCCATCCTGAAAAAGAGTCCATTAAAATTTATAAAATAGTCCCATGCCTTTAATATAGGCATGCTCCATGTGTATCTGAGCCAGTGGTTCTTTTTCTTTAGGCCACGAGTAAATTTTGTTTTGCTGAAAGGTTTTTATTTCAGCACATTTTGGGCACTTTTCTATATAGTCTTCTGAATCTGGAGAATATCCTGGCCACCACGTTTGTAATTTTAATCTCATTTGTGTCCCTGTTATACCACAATATAATCTTCATGTACACCTTTTAGTACTTCTTTTCTTAAACTTCAAGGGGGTATTATAATATCACCATTGCATATTATGCCTTTCTCTACAGTTAACTTATGGCTTGATTCTTTGTAGGGTCTTTCGCCATGTGTTTCTTTTTATTCTGTCTGAAATTCTACTTAACACTGGAGCTTGTATGGTCTCCATTTTCATGACGATTTAGGGGTAACACACCCGTTTCAACCCAGTCCAGTATTTTATCTGGATTTTCAAATGTTTCTAATTTTATACTGTCGAAATTTAATCTGGATAGCGCATCCACGCGTCGAATAATGTTCCCCTTTACGTATATGATGTCGAAATCAAAGGCCATGAGTTTTATAGCCCATCTTAAAATTCTAGAACATGTGACTTTTGGTAATTTCTTTCTACGGTTAAATATAAACTCGAAAAGATTGTGATTTGATTTTAACAAAACTTTTCGCCCTAACGAAAAATTTTGATCTCTTTCTGTGCTCCATACTATTTCTAAATATTCTTTATCAGTATTTGAGTAGTTACCTTCAGCTGACGCTAATTTTATTAACAGGTACCTTATTGGATAACCTTCTTGAGATAAAATTGTAGCTACATCATATTCACTTGAATCCTTAGTAAATGTCATTTCTTTTTTTTTTTTGGATCAAAGATTTTTGCAGTCGGAATTTTTATTAGATTTTTTTTAAGTTCTCAAAAATTATATTTTGCCTTTGAGTTCATTTAAAATCTGTATTCTTTTTCCGTATTTCTGCAAATGGTTCTATTAGGTCGCTGTATTTAGGTAGGTATTTGTTATAAAAATTGGTCAATCCCCAAAAGGATTCTAATTCTTTTTTTATTTTTTGGTGTAGATACTTCTGATATTTTATTTATACAGTTTATCAATTTCACCGTATCCACTTTTAAATCGTCTGTTTCCAGGAGTGCATGAGTTTTTTGTGCATTTTACAACAGTAGAACGAATAATCTCAAAACGATTTTCTCGAAAGTTTCTTCATAGGTGCCTAGAGCTTTTTATGACAGATCCGTCATATTGTTTTAAATTAAGATTACTTTTTCTTAATTTGGGTTTACCTATTTTTTCCCGGAAATTCCTTGGAATCCAGGTAACATCTCTCCTCGTGTCAACCTACATGGGAAAAAGTTATACCATTCAATTTTATTGTTTCTCTAATTTTTGCGGGGGTTCTTATCAAATATACTTTTCAGTATGAGGGTTTATATTTTCTACCCTTTCTATTCTCTTTTTGTATCTGCACATAGATTGGGAATAGTCTTTTCTTTTACAGTTTAAACAATTTTCCCAGGGTTGGAAATTTGTTTTTGTTTCTTTCGTCTTCTTTGTCTCAATATTTGCACTTAAATAAGAATTTAGTTATGTTGTATGATTCCACATTATTTTTAGAACTATTAAATTCATTAATCAATCCTAATTGCTGCAGGAATTTAATTTCATGTCATTTGCTTGTAGCCGTTCTAAGGTCTTATTTCTATATGTAACGTCATACATGCCTGCAATTGATCTTAAAATTATCCATCTTCTATAGACATTTCTCTCGCGCCCAGTTTTTCTAATTCGCAGTATCTTGATGCTTCTTTCAGTCTATGTAGATATTGCATTACGGTTTTGTTTAGGTTCTATTTTTCTTAACTTTTGTTCTCTCCGCAATAACCAGCTTTTTTGTCGCATATTTCTTTTTATAATGGTTGAAATTTCCTCATATGTTAATTTTTTCTGTATTTTGGAGTACGCAACAATAGATATTTTCTTTATGGCTTCACATCCTGCCGAAGCCAAAACCAAAAAAAAAAAAAAAAATTAAAAAAAAAAAACAAACATAAATACAAAAAAAAAAACAAACAAAAAAACAAACAAAAACAAATCATTAATTTCATTTTCCGCTCGGGAGGCTTTCTTTTCTTTCAGTTTCTTTAACTTAGTCATACGCTACGAAACATCTAATCTCCCTTTCTAAGTGCTCCGGTTCATCCATCGCTGTTAGGGATCCTATCGGCGACGCTATATTTTTAAGAAGTAGAATACTCTTTGAAATAGACGATATCAGGTCAACAGACGGTCGCTTCACTGGCATTCGTTGTGATGTGCTGCTTTTATAGCAGTACACCATTTACATACAATACTACACTGGCATTAATGATGAATTAAAATGATGTCTACAGATTGAGCCTAATCAGTAATTTATATCAGACAAGAACCAAAGATTTCGATAGAAACAAAAAAAAAAGTAAAAAAGAGTGCTGAATTGCTATACAATAATCAATCCTTTTATATGTCAGTGAAAGACAGATGAATAAGTAATATAAACCAACAGATATATGTTTCTGCTGATGACTACTGTGAAAACACATGCATAGCACAGATGATTTAAATCCGACACCTATAACATGTTTATTAAATTTAGAGACAGTACACTAAATAGATGTGCGATAAGATGCAATGGATAACGGCTCGGAATGTGAAATCGGAGAGTCGAGTTCGAATTCCAGATGGGTTTTGTTACATTCACTTATGCGCAAATAATATTTTCCCTCTAGCTAGGGGTTAAATAGCAGGACAGACTGAGTGGCAACCATTCTACCGCAGAAAGAAACGGCAACCTACTGCGTCAGTATCTTCTATCAATTTTCCTCATAGAGGAAGAGAAAACTGGAAGAAACACTTGTTCTACAGAAGGATGCTGCGAACTCCACGAGAGGAAAAATGGAAACGAAAGCAATATAGGAGGACTGATATTACATAAAATTTCACTACTATATTCTTAGCCTTGGTTGGCTACCATTCTACCGCAGAAAGAAACGGCAACCTACTGCGGGAAAATCTTTTGTCTAGTGTTATGGTCTAGGTTAGGACCAAGGAAGAACAACACAAACGCAAGAGTAGAAATAACGAAGGTATATTACACGAAATAATAATACAAGACGTGGAAGGTGTTAGTATGACTGTCAGTCTGGTTTAGAGTGAACTACTATCGGCTCGACTCGATTCGACCCTCTCTCTTGAGGGGCGTAGTATACATAGTGTTAGGAAGAGTTCATTCTGTAGTTATAGGTAAGGAGCCATGACATCTAGTCAGTCATGAATCAAAAGAGACATGACAGTCTAATCGTATATCAGATATGGCACTTAATTGACTGATACTAAAATATATTTCATAACTATAAAAGATATCGCAAAATGTAACGCATAAATACTTGATAATTTAAAAAAGGATATTACGCGTGAATACACGATTTTGAAAAAAACAAAACAAAACACTCTCATAGCAACAAAAGCAAAATGCATGCATATAGTTACAGAAATATAAACAAAAACTCTTTGAAAACGCTTTATGAAAGCCGGATATAGTTTGACATATACTAACAGATTATAGACAGAGTGAAAAAAAATCTACGCGGCCTTGTGAGTGATGAATTGTTTCCCACCCTGCAAACACTTCCTCTCAAATGAAAAATTAGGGGCCTCGTGTTACTCTATCGTTATTTCTATGTAAATTGTTCTGACGAAATAAATTCCTTAGTTCCACCAATTTAGACCTTCACAGCTAACATCCACCATGCCATGTACACTGGGACAAATCATTCCCATTCTCTTTGTATTCCATTAGTAAGAAAGAAGTTCCACTCAAACAGCTTCTTACCGTGAACCGCTACCTTGAAGAACAGCCTCCTCCACCACTGAGGATACTTTCCTGATCTCTAAAATTACACCCAAATACCCTTGGGGAAGTTATGGATCCATTTTTCTCCTCCCCCCAACACCGGGTTAAATAGTAGAATTTGGGTCGGAGAAAATTATTGCTATGTAAAAAAAATTGTTAATTCTATATCACCCTCGTAGAAAGGAATTATTCATATAATTAAAAATATTTCGTTTTTAATTAACCTACAAAGGGTTGATAAGTCGTAAAAACAAATCAATCATTATCACCTTAATCCTTTCAAGTTAACTTTCTCATATAACCTCACAAACTGCATCTCTTTCCTCCTTCTCTTATCGCTCATACAACAACCTCCTTAGTAAACCTCTACCTGGAGTGGCTCTTGGGTTTGTATTAGGTGAAAATTATTAAAAAATGTAACAAAAAAGTCCTGTAATATTAGTTAAGAACGGCTAACGCAGTTTCTTTGGAATTACACCTCTTAGGATCTTAAGTTTGTCCTAGTAGAAAAGACTTCTACGTTTTGGCGAAGCACTTTTTTTCGAATGGTTAGCTGTAACTTCAATGTGTTATCCTTAATCTCGTCTCTGATGGTTCAGTGGTGATTTTGGCTTTAGGAACAACCGGAAGTCATAATCCGGAAGTCACAAGAAGTAAAATTTGGATTCTAGGAAGGTTAAGACAAATAAAACTTTGCTCGGTGAATTGGAAAGTAATGGATACGCAGCACAGATGAAAGCTGCGCAACCAGTCTTCTGGATATTCAAAATCCGTGGATACATCCCGGACAGTCGGCGTACTTGTAAAACCGATAAACGATAGTTAATATAAACGAGTGACAAACTAATTCGTATATATAAATGTAGATCTTTAAAAATGATCTATATCGACGACCTCATAACTTTAAGATTAGGTTTTTTCATAAAAAGTCGTATTTCTTTTCATTAGAATATACAGTTTTATTTTTTAAATATGTTTTTAATTACAATGATTAATTTGTAACGCGAATATTTCTTAAGTTGGATTTTCGAAATATTTAACTCGCTTGAACCTGATTGTTAGGAGTAGAGTAGCATTGTTGTGGTTAGGCCAACTGCAACGTCGCGTTCGCACGAGTCCTCTTTTGTGCTTTATTTCAGCCTCAAACGTTTTACTTGGATCGTTGTCTTTGAACGGAAATTTTAAACAAAGGGAAAAGAAGCACATTTTCTGAAATCCTTTGTAGTTCAGGTCGCATTCCAATGAAGTATAAATTGAACCTTGCCACCAATCGACAGGAAATGATATTTGGAAAAAAAAAAAAAAAAAGAAATATAAAATCATTCTATTGGAAATTAGAAGTGGAATAATTTGAAGATGTGTGTGTTGTGTGGAAGGGGGTATATCGACAAACAATCTGTTGTATAAAAATCTTTTTTTTTCGTTTTTTTTATTTTTTATTATTGCTGAGAAACTTTTCGTCTTGTTTGGTGACTTGTAAGTTTTAATAAAATGATTGTTTTATTCACAAATAAAAATCCTGTTTAGAAAACAAATAATTTTTGATCAAGCAAATTAATGTTTTGCGCGTGTGATGATTTCCAGTCTACAGGCGACAAAAAATTATCCCTACTAAAATAATTGCCTGTAATATCTGATCTAATTTAATAGGATATTTGACATCACTCCTTAGTCTCTAGTTTCATAAAAGGCAACAAAAGGATTGTCTTGTTCGTAAAATAATGACTGTTATCATTCTTAAGAATTATTTTTGGTACAAAATAAATATTTTGTTTACTTAGTTTTATAAAAAGTGATAAAGAGACAACAATTTTCACGATGAAATAATCCTTCAGAGCGACAGTGAAGAAAGAGTTCAGCATCATTTCAGATAAAAAAAAATGGCACATCACTCATTCCGATTATATACAGAGAAGAATCTTAAACTATTAAACTTATTTCTGTTCTGCTGAAACGTCTGACACGCTGATTTTGGAATTGCTAAATCAAATTTGATATCTAAATTGATTACAATTTAGAGTTTAATAATGAAAAATTATCGATTTTTTTTCATATTTCGAACACTTATTGGCGACGTCAAAATCAAGCAGCGACAAAAAGACAACCATCTGTGTTTTATAAAAAAAGACGACAGAAATCTAATGGCGCATGAAAATATAGAATGTATTAAAGGTTTAAAATATCCTTAGAAACTGATGTAATGAATATGCATACACCTGGGTTCCCCCTCACAGTAATATGATTGGCTGGTGTCATCCATAAATACAGACTGATGTGAAGGTACAATGGGACGCCTATTGGCTACGTCTATTGTCTTCGCCTATTGCCTACGCCTATTGCCTACGACTACGACGAGAACCAGATTGCTAGATTGTCCTACCCGGTTACAGTAGTCAACAGCCACTTTGCTACTTCGAACAGATACATCCCTTTCTGGGACATATCAGAAACAAAGAAGGTGTTGCGCTGATATGTAATGTCTAATCTCCTATAAGGCAGTGAACGTTGAACAATCGCTTCACAGATGAAGAAGAGACTTAAAGCAACAGAGATGTGGTTCTATGGATGAATGATGAGAATAACATGGATAGAGCATGTGTCAGATGAAGAAGTTTTAAGGATAATAGCAACTACAGAGATACTAGTAATCAGAATAAAAAGGTGAAACTTCTGCACACATAATGAAGAAAAAGCGTTCACATGGAATACTGAAAGGAAGAATAGCAGGGGCGAGAGAGCAAATACTTCACGAGGTTCAGTCGATGGATGACAGATGAAAGAGAAAAAGGGACGACAAAAGAGTAAAAATGACTTAAGAAAAACAAAAAAAAGCGGGAAGATATGGAGACACGAACGCTAACGTTTCGAAAGGTTATCCCATTTGAAAAATATCTTTAATATAGGGATTGAATGATTGCGATAATTAATATAATAATTAATTTGAAAGCTATTTTAAGAAAATTAAAGTATATATATATAAAATTAAAGTATATATATATATATATATATATATATATATATATATATATATATATATATATATATATATATATATATATATATATATATATATATATATATATATATATAGCGAGACTCTTCGCAAGCCGAATTGAGTCACTCTGGGCGTGTTTCCAAAAATAAATACGCTAAAAATCCACCTTCATCCCAACCGTGCGCCGACAGCTTAGTGGTAGAATATCCGCCTGATACCAATTCAGTCGGGTTTCGATCCTAGCTAGAGGCAACCGTATGTTCTGTGATACAGCGAAACAGTCTGTCTGTGGATGACATTATATATATATATATATATATATATATATATATATATATATATATATATATCCTCCGACATATGGAAACAGTCATATAGCCTGGCGTGCTATAGCAGTTTAGTTACAGAAAAGTGTCTGGCTAGTAAGGTCGATTTTACTGCTTTTAAACTAATACATAGAACAAATAATAGGCTAAAGAACACATGACGTCACACAACGTATAAAAATAAAATGTATTAAAATAATTGTCGGACTTTTTCCATTTCGTAGTGTGTAACGTCATTTCTTTACGTTTAAATACAATTCGAGCAGATATGAACATTCGAGGGAAATCATGGGAAATTGTAGTTTATATATTAGGTTGGTGCAAAAATAATGACGCAATAATGTCATTTTTTGACGTTAAAAAATACGTCAAAAAACGACATTATTACGTCATTATTTTTGCACCAACCTAATATATATATAAAGAGGAACAGAAACTGGTCATAACGAGAGAAAAGTGTATATTTTAAAGAGAAGAGAGAAAACGCTAACGTTTTTGGTTATAATATGGATTTAAAAAAATATATATTATACTTTCTTTTCCATATTTTTGCTACACGAGTTCCCGGTCTCGCGACCTTCATCAGGCAAAGAGTGATTATTTCCACATAATATTAAAAGGAATTAAGTTTCCTTATGTTTTCCGATGTTCAACCATTGTCTTTTGTGTGTAGCAGTAACCCAAGTTTTTTTTCTTCTTGGACTAGGAAAAAATGGGTTACTACATATTTCTGTAAAAAAAAGGTTGCATCTAAACGTGGCTAAGCCAGTTAAAAATTAATAATGTTCGACACACAACTGCAATGGAATTTAATGAAGGCACTCAGTTGTTGATCAGTGGAGTTTCTGTTACGATTATGAGAAAAAAAAAGAATACATCCTTAGATTACGGTGAGCGAAACACATGCCGCGGAGCGCAATTCCGCTTGGGCAAGCTAGACCGATACTCACGGGGGTTTGATTACGAACAGTTTTATTGCAGCTGGCAAAGGCTGCAAATATTTTTGCATTAATTCAACCAGAAAGGAAGAAAGAAACATCAACAGTAACTGTTTGGTTAACTGGTAATTATGCACAATGATGCCCCTTGTTGCACACCCACTCACGGGTAACACACACACTCACACACACACACACACACTCACACACACACACACACGCGCGCACACACACACGCGCGCGCGCGCGCACACACACACACACACACACACACATTGTAATATGAAGTTTTATAGATCAAGTTAGAAGACCAAATATAATATAAACAGATTTATCTGTGGAATCTGCATCAATTTGCAATCTAACATATGTCGCGTTTGTTTCTTTATAAGAGACACATAAATGTCGGTGAATTCTTGATTCCTTTGCTAATGATCATCAGTCATAGAGGAAGCAGAAGTCGAACAATAGAGAAGAATTCCTCATTTAAAAAGGTTAGACCAATTCCCGTAGTGTGTGTATATGTTGCATCATTTCTGTTTGAGATTTCTGAGAGGAATTATCATCGTTGTACACGGATATATTCGAACAGTTGTCATCATCTTGATTTTGAGAGTCACTACATTTCGGCTGCTATATTCACCGGCCTTCTTCAGATACTCTTTGTATCCGTTAACCTTTAAAAAATGCTGAGCAGAACCGGTCATTTAACCTCCGAGGTTAGACTACTCATTTCGCTGATTATCCTAGGGGAGTTAACTCGTATTATTTAATGCATATGTTATTTTGTCCTTGTTATTAGGTCGGTGCAAAAATAATGTCGGTTTTTGACGTTAAAAATACTTCAAAAACCGACATTATTTTTGCACCAACCTAATAATATAGCATTTCTGAGTGTTTTACTGAAGCAAGGTAGATTCCACTGTCGAAGCTAGAGATTGAACACATGGTCATTACTTTCCTGATTAAAAGCATCGATATTGTGTTTAATTCTATGCTAGGCCTACTCAGAAGGTTATTAAAGTTTAGCCTGTGTGCTGATTCTTTAAATCGCGTTATTTTCTTATGTCGCTAGTTATCTATCTATCTATCTATCTATCTATCTATCTATCTATCTATCTTAGCCTGTATGACATACTACACAGACAGTGTTCCAGAATAAAGTAAGTACATCTTCAAGGCAGGTAAATGGGTCAACAACCGGAATGCTGTGGAAACTGGACGGAAAGGAAACCAGACTTTTTGGTTTCGGATTATGGAAGCCGACGAAGGAATAATTAAAGGAAACGCAAATAATGCTTGACAGACTTAAAAGTGTGAGTGGAAAATGCCAAGCATTATGACATAAAACTGCATAGATTCTATGAAGAACGGCCAGAAAAAAACGGAAAGATCCAAGATCAGCTCAAGTTGATTTCAGAGATTTACGCCGATGCATCCAAGACTAGTCAGACAATTGTCCTATGGTTAGTTGGTTGATTTTACGAGGTGTCTGGTAATTTAATGTCAAATCTTATATGGGATACTCAGTGAGAGTGGATCATTCACAAACCATATGGTTGATGGTTGATATTACATAATTGTTCAGTTCTCTTTTTGTTTTTTTTTCTAACGAAATTTTCCCGTTTCTTAATACTTTGCTGAGCTTTTGGAAATCATCTTTCGTTATCCCAATGCGCCTTTGGATTTCAATGTTGTACTTACCATTCTCTGTTGAAACACTTCCCTGATATTTAAATGGCTTACTTGTTTGATTTTAATATAGGTTTCTTAAAAATCCATTAATAATTATAGGTTTTTGCCTATAACCTATAATCAATTAACATCCAGCCTTCCATTATGGTAATAGTGGACATTAATAGGTTATAGGTAATGGTTAATGGCAGCCTATAATAATTCTATAGGAACAAACAATTTAAGTCATGAAAGACAAGGCACACAACAGTAATATTTACTATCAAGAGAAAGATGTTTGTATTCGAGGATACCTCTCCACTAGGGCGGCTAGCCAATCCCTATTGCAGATGATTGCTCAGGCGTATTTGTGTTTATTCAACACCCACAGAGCCCCCATGTGGTTTATTCTGCAACTATGCTGAGCAGACTTTAGTTACAGTTTCAGGGAAAGAGCTTGTTATCTAGCATGATCAACAATTTGAACTCAGCCACGATGATTTGTGACTTTGTGCTAGCACAGCTATCTTCGGCTCTCAATAGTTCCGTCTACCCAATTTCACTCGCTTGGGTCAACTCGTTGTATGGTTTTCTGGCACTTTCCAAAGTTTCTGCACGCAGGGATCGACCCCTCCAGTCCGATAACATCAGGAAGTCTCCTTCCTGACAAATCGACAATGGTGAGATTCGAAACCGGGTCTCGTGGTCAGAATGCAAACGTTCTAACCACTCGGCCAAGAGAAATACATAAGACCATCAAAAATATAAGCAAATGTCGAAAAATGACTGGATACGAAAGGTAATCTTCGTCTTCTTCTTATGGTGTCTCTTCAGGGATTGAGCGATCATGGTTCTCCACAACTTCTTGCTCTTACCAGCTTTTCCTTTTTTACTATGCATCCCATTCTATGTTGCGTCATCTGTTTTCACAAGCTCATTGGCTAGTTTACTCGTTGTTTCACTCTGCCCTTGCCTGAAACTATCTGTCTATATTTCTGAGATGAGGCATTGTGACTATTTACATTGTTGTCCTCACCTTTTTTGTCATATTCACGATGTTTCGGCCGTTTTACAGGTGATACACGTTAGAATTTCGAAACTAAGCCTTCATTTTGTTCACCGGGGTAGATTGGCCCAGTGGATAAAAGCGTTGATTGAAGATTGACCTCCAAAATTGTGAGTTCAATCCCTTGCCACAGCAAAAGTGAACCAAAAATTGGAGAGTTGAGTTACTAAAGGGAATTAACTGAGACTGAGATATCCAGAAAAAGAATGGTACGTGAAACTAGAACAATTTATCCCGGTGGTCTAAATAAAGATTTCAGTTCGAAATTCCAAAGTATATCACCTGAAGAAGGCCAGAGCGTACAACGGCCGAAACGTCATGAATATTACAATAAAGATAAGGACAACAGCCCGAAAAATGTAAATAGTGTAAATATGTCCTGAGAGTGTCAAATTCACCCTGCCTTTTTTCATTGTGTCAAAGAAACTTCAACGTTCTTTTTTTTTTAATTCCAAAAATAAGTGTCCTTTTTGATTCCATTTTCCTTCAAACTTCCTCGTTGCTTACATGCTCTGTCCATGGTATTCTCCGCATTCTTCGTTCGACTCAGATTCATCGTTGCTTCGTGTCAAAACGACATCATTACCGAAATCAGCTAGAATACAGATAAAAGTTATTGGCGAGCAGTGGTGACACTTGACCTCCATTGAAAGCCAGTAGATATTACGGATGTGAAAACTCGCATATGTATCTTGTATATGCGCACGCGCGTTTTAATCTGGGTAAGCGCAAACATAATTATGGAGCGGTATAGACGCCATCATAGACACGTAAAAATACACATATTACTGCGTTTAATCATCTGAATTCTCACTCATGCATGTTTCAGTAGCTGCCCTTCTGCGCATGTGCTAATCATAAGCCTTGATAAACGTAAGTCTCATCACATCATATTCAATTCTGTTTACACATGCACACACTCAAATACATATGTATCTATCTAAGCGTGCACACAGGCCAGTTCTAATATTTGAAACATATATGTTGATTATGAGATGTATATTGTCGCGGTCGCCATTAGCCGCTCCTTAGAAAGACGGCCTTGACCTTCACAACTCCCGATCTCGCAGATTTAAGTCAAGCAACATGCGAGAAACCAGACGACTAGTTCAATATCGTTGATGCCAAACTGTACCTCGTGAGCATTGGATTATGCAGCGCTTTCTCAAACATCGGACAACAATTGTATTAATTTAATATCTACGGTTTTCTACTCCCTCTAACCGGGGAGTTCTTGAATGAATCGCTCCAAATATCATAAGCCCCTTTTTTCGTCCAAATCCAAGGTGCTCGGCCCGGGGACCTGGATCAGAGTGTAGTACGCTGCCTTTGTGAGCTTCCGGTGCTTTGTCGAGAGTGTTACTCTTCGGCGCGATCCCGTTTCCGCGGTCGATCCGCCCTGTGAAGTCTATCACTGTTCTGACTTGGCCCTGTTTAGGTACTCCGTCTTCGCCAAGGGATACACTTTGGCGCGATCCCGTTTCCGCGGTCGATCCGCCCAGTAAAGTTGTATCACTGTTCTGACTTGGCCCTGTTTAGGGACACCGATCAACCTGCTGCTGCTCCCGTCTATTCTCCCATCCGGCAGTCGACCAGCTACATCCGTTTCGCCGATCAACTCTACATTCGTTTTTACCAATACGACCGAAAGCAGCTACCCCTAAACAAAACCAGTCATACCGGACCCGACACCGACTTGAACACATTTCTTCAGAGTACACTCTTGTACAATTGGCATTAATAAAATCGACATTATTCCTTCATAAACCTTCGCCTTTGTCCCCTCATTGTCTTGGCTGTTCACACGTTTCTTCATAAAGCTTGCGGGGGCGACATCCTTATCGGCCCCGCAACAATATAAAGGTAAGTAATAAAGATGACAGAACGAATAGTTTGTATACTATCAAGTAAGTTAGAACAGATAAAAGTTCACTACTCTGATTTCTATGTTTTCAAAACCAGTCATTTATCGTGAATATGAAAAGCACGGTGATTGTGTGTGTGGGGGGAGCACAAGATTGGATGAATAACAACACTTGCCCACTTATTATACACATATCGTAATATTAAAATACGAAGTTCGATAAAAAAAATCAGAATTCATACATTTTTTGTTAGAAACTTATAAAAAAGTCATTCAGTTATACGCGTAAGCGATCATGTATCTTTCGATACATGACTGACGAGACAGATTTTCCCCACAGTCGGTTGCTATTTCTTTCTGCGGTAGACCAGTTGCCACCCAAGGCTATAAATCCCGGTCTGTCCTGCTATATACCTATAGCTGTGGGGAGAAGAAAAGGATTCATAGCTTTCCCAAGGGTATTAGCACGTAAGTGAATGTAATGGATTCGACTAGAATTTGAACACGGTTCTCCGATTCCTCAATCCATGCCTCCGTAAAGTATAAAAAAGCACCTACCCATAATCGTTGTTCAAAATAGTTTCTAATTTAGACACACGATCTAAGAAAAGAGGTGTCATATAATTACTATGTTAGGAAAGACTCTATCTGATATAAGTACAATAAGGAGAGGAATTACTAGCGTCAATAGCATTCCTAGAGAGGCAGGAAGTACTGACTTTAATGGCAGGCTTCGCAGTGGCAGGCCAGCAGCTGCTACTAATCACAATGAGATAAAATAGTCTGAAGCTCTTATTACAGCCTACAGAAAAAATCTAACACTCTGTGAAAGCATTCAAGTGAACTACGGTAGTGCCTGTAGTATTCTACAGACTCTTGGCTACTCAAAGATCTGTGAAAAGTGTGTTCCCAGAATGTTGATAGACCCCATTAAGGAAGAGAGGTTGGTTGCTTCCCAAAAGCATATGGAACATGGATAGCATTCATAAAACAGTGGTTATCCGCATGGTTAAGAAAGCAGCCAAGACATTTCTATGGAATGTATAGAGATGACCTCATTCAATGATGGAATACCACGATTAAGAAGAATATGTTGAGGACTAGATTTTAGCATCGTGTGACTTTTGTGTTCATTTTGATATACTTTATTTGTCTCTCCTATAAACTCTTTGAATTACTCATTATTTTGTGGTAAACATTACCTTCTGATAGTCATTCATTTTTAAGCGGCATTGTAATTTGTATTAAAACGGTTTGATAAAGTTTTGGTCGGATTAAAAAGCAGCCAGATAATTGTAGGTCGAATAAAAGGGTGTGTATTGGTGTAAGGAAAGCTCTATAGTGCACTAGGTAGATTAAAACTAAGGTGGGAATGTTGGAAATGCATAGTGCCCGAATACGAAATACTATTGGCATTATTGATTAATATAGGATTACGGGCGGTTTTATAAATATATTTTTATTCTTCAAATTTTGTTACCCGGCTTATTATATATATATATATATATATATATATATATATATATATATATATATATATATATATATATATATGCCGGATGACAGAAATCACCCTGAATAAATATATGTAAACATAGCCCATTTCATATATCTACTGCTGTGTTATTATAGGTAGAACAAAGCTTAAAAGAGGAAATTAAACAACCATTAATGCTTCTAAATAATATTTCTTTTATTGTTTACTACAATACAACAGCTAAAAAAAGCTAAAACCAAAATATAATGAGTATTTATTATCCTGAGTGGGTAAATATGCACCTATATATGAGAAATGAACATGACCGTATCACCAAAACACTCTGCTGCTGTCGGTTGCTGCGGAAAGTGGCAAACAACGTATAGCATTGCCCTTGTTGCCACCCAACAAATTAATGGTGGCTGATTAAAAAAATGCCGGACAAAAGAGTTACCGGACTACTGATTTCCGGATTATAGATCAGACTATATATACATATATATATATAAAATATGTATATATGTGTGTTTGTCTGTGTAAACAAATTTTATTAAAAATCAGCTACCAAATCTGACGAAAATTCTAGCAATCTAAAAATACGAGAATTTAGTGAATTCAGTTTTATCTGCAAAAAAATCGAATGTTTAATAATGTCTACCGGCCAAGAGATCGAAAGTTACCCATCAAAACACGCAACAAAGACTTGTACATGGATATAGAATAATACGTTTCGCATATCCACTTGAAAGAACAGTTTGTATATAGCATTTTATTCTAGCTAGCTAATCTAGGTATTGAGCACTTTACTGAGTAAGTAGGTGTTTAGCTTTTTCTTTTTTCTTATTGCTGATCTTCTTCGAGATTTTATCTTGCTTAAGAAGATTTAGACATTTTGGCTTTCCTTTAATATATATATATATATATATATATATATATAGCTAGCTAGCTAGATAGATAGATAGATAGAGAGAGAGAGAGAGAGAGATAGATAGAGAGAGAGAGACAGACAGACAGAGAGACAGAGAGAGAGAAAGCGATGGGTAAACTGTCGCCATTTATATTTTAATTTCGCGCATGCGCATTTTTTCTTTTTGGATTTGTCAGTTGCACACTATGGTAGGGTCAGTTGGGCACCGTCTGTGAGAAAAGAAGCAACATGACGCAACTCACTCCGTCATAACTTTGGAAACGGCGCGCTGCACTGTTTGACATTCAGGCTGGACACTCCAATATGAACATTTCATAGTGTTTAGCTGTCAATCTGAGGGCAGTGCACAGGATTCGGAACGAGTTGGATGAGTCTAATGGTGATTACGAAGGTAAGGTAGTTTAGAAAACTCACTCTGGTCGTTCTGATAAGAAAAAACCTCCCGAATTTGTTGGTGAGGGACTCAGACTCAACACGGAGGCCTGCATCAAATGCCTTGAGGAGGAAGTACTGCCCTTGGTCAAAATATTAGGGAGCGGGAACAATAAAAGAAGAGGAATAAAGAAATTAGTAGATAACGATTGAAATTACATTTAAATTTTTGAAGATCAAAGTTAGCTGGAAATCAAGAAGATAGTCGAGAAATGCGAGAGAAGAAATTGTTAGCATAGAACTTACGGTTACATCTAGTCAATGTTTCCTCTATTTTCCAGTATTTGTTTCATAATTCCTGCCCACTTGATCAATGACGTTTCAATTCATGGAATATCTAAATTATCCAGTATCTTTTCAAGTTCTTCTTTTGGGTAGGTATTTTCAAGGATTACAAGTTCTACTTTCACTTTCATTTTCCTTACATTTTGAATTATCCATCTTGATTGCTTTTATCTACCTTTTTATTCTATTTCGGTCTTATTCAAGCTACATAATATATAGAATAGGCATGGCATGGCATTTTTAAAACTGCTTCTTTGTTTCTAATTGCATTTTCCCATTTCTTCATTCTTAGCCTGATTCTGGAAGGCATTTTCGCAATATGATACTCTTTCGGATTCCGTCGTCACATTTTTCATTATTTGTTATAATATAAGACTAACACTACCTCTTCTTCACTTGTGAGGAGATTGTCCATTATTCACTGCCATAGAGGAGGATTGATATTATATAACAGTTCAGTATTTTTCTTGTTTGTTTCTAACAAGATTTTCCTTCAGTAATCTATCTATATTTCTGAGATGAGGCATTATGTACACTATTTACATTGTTCGGACTATCATCTTCATCTTTGTTGGCATATTTATCACAACGTTTCGCCCGTTGTACGCTCCAGCCTTCTTCAGGTGGTTGGAATGTCGAACTGAACCCTTTATTTCGCTCGCTGGGGTAGACTGTTCTAGTTCCATGTGCCATGTCTAATGGATGTCAGTTATCAGTTATCTCTTGTTAATTCCCCTCTCCAAGTTCTCCACTACCTTAACCAGGAATTGTACTCACACTCTTTGGGTCCTGTCACTGGATGTAACTAACGCCTTTATCCACTGTGCCAAGTGTCCTCAAGGGCACATGGCACAGTGGATGAAAAGGTGGAGAACTTGGAGAGGGGTTCAAGCGGTGGAGAATTGAAGAAGGCCGGAGCGTACAACGGCCGAAACGTTGTGGTAAATATGGCAACAAAGATGAGGGTGGTAGTACGAACAATGTAAATAGTGTGCAAGATTTTCCTGTTTCTTAATACTTTGCTTAGTTTTGGAAGACGACTTTCGCTATCTTAATGCACCTTCGGATTTCGGGGTCGCATTTTCAAACCACTACGAAGATATTTAAATATTCGTACTTGCTTGATTCAATTTGTAGTTCGCATGTTGATCTGTTCATTTTCCCGACTATCACATATTCTGTCTGAATAAATTATATATTCTAGAAGGAATAAAGTAAAATGAAATAATAACAATTATATGGCTATAGTATATTTATTTATTAGTCCGTTGGAGGGCATATTGTTCGAGAACCTAGTAATAGAATAACTATCTACTAAGAATGAAGAGCTGAAACTTGAACGTAAGACACGGCTACACATTACGAAAGGCTAATTTGGTATTCCTAAGTATTATTGAATACGAGAATTCAGCATGTATCCGACTTTATTTTTTTCTCGTCTAAACTAATGCCGCGTGGATAAAATCCTTTGGGTGGGAGGTGACGCCACCCTTCCTGCACATACGTGAAAAATTTCACGTCGATAGGCCGCGTTAGCCCCCGGCTTTTATGCCTAGAGTGCAGACGTGTAGTGCGATTTCGTCAGATTTTCGTTTTTACGCAAGATAACCAACGCATAGAGAATGGATATTGCATGAAGTTTTTACAAAAGCTTGGTGATACTCAAACTCAAACCACCCAGAAGATTCAGCAGGTGTTTGACGATAGTACCATTGGCATAACTCAGAAAGAATTGGCTACACCTCAGTGAAGAGCCAGTCACGCCATCGACAAGCCGAAACGAGGACCTAGTTGAGAATGTTCGGCGAATAATTATGGAAGACCGTTGTGTAACAATCCAGGAAATTCCTCACAAAGTTGGAATAAGCACAGGATTCTATTTTAACGGAAGGTGTGTGCATGCGGAGTATTGGCGAAATTCGACCCCTCATTCAAACTTTCCTGGTCAAGAAGAACACATCACCTGTTCGACAGACTACCTCATCTCTCTACTTGGCGTCGTGAGACTTTTGGCGAGTCACCAATCTGTAAGGTAAGCGATTTGAGTTGCGAGAGGAACTTATAAGACAAGCGACGGCGTATGTTCATAGAATTCCAGAGAAGGCGTTACAGAGGTGTTATTAACAGTGGCAGAACCGCTGGGAGAAGTGTGTGAACTTCCAACGAGAGTATTTGAAATGTCGGATACTTTTTTTTTTGAATACTCCTCGTATATAAAGTTTTAACTTAGATTAGGTTTTGTTACTTGTTACTCAAATGATATTCCTCCAGAAAGGAAATATCCTGAAACTGGCTTAACCTAACGAGAAGGCTTATTGTCTATTATCATGTCATCCCACCATTAGGTATTTAATTTAAGCCATATGTAACGGCTAATCAGTTATCTGTTCTTTGTATCCTGATTATATTCACTTCCTCCAGCCTCCTCTTACATCTACCTTGGGTGGATCTCGAACTTTTTATTGGGTTAAATTTAGTAAACAATAATCAATGTTTTTTAATTTGGATATATTTTATATGTCATCATATGTCTTCTTATTTTTCTTCTTATTATTATTATCTCCTTCTTCTTCTTCTTCTTCTTCTTCTTCTTCTTATTATTATTATTATTATTATTATTTTTTGTCTTCTTCTTTCTCTTGTTCTTCTTATTATTATTTTTCTTCTTCTTCTTCTTTTTTCTTCTTATTATTATCTCCTCCTTCTTCTTCTTCTTCTTCTTCTTCTTATTATTATTATTTTTCTTATTATTATTATTTTTCTTCTTCTTTCACTTCTTCTTCTTCTTATTATTATTATCTCCTTCTTCTTCTTCTTCTTCTTATTATTATTATTATAATTATTATTATTTTCTTCTTATTTCTCTTCTTCTTCTTCTTCTTCTTCTTTTTCTTCTTCTTTTTCTCCTTCTTCTTATTATCTCCTTCATCTTCTTCTTCTTATTATTATTATTATTTTTCTTCTTCTTTTTCCTCTTCTTCTTCTTATTTTTCTTCTTCTTTTTCTTCTTCTTCTTATTATCTCCTTCATCTTCTTCTTCTTCTTATTATTATTATTTTTCTTCTTCTTTCTTTTCTTCTTCTTATTTTTCTTCTTCTTTTCTTCTTCTTCTTTCTCTTCTCATTATTATTTTTCTTCTTCTTTCTCTTCTTCTTCTTCTTATTATTATTATCTTCTTCTTCTTCTTGTTTTTAAGTGAGAGAGCAAAAAAGTGACGCTGGGCTACAAATAAACGAAACCTTATGATATCCAGTTTGCCACATGCAACACAGTTAAATGTGCGCGTTATAGTGACAAGTTTTGATTAAAGCAGCACATCACTTTGCATGTAGATCCAAGCGAGATATACCTTCAGGCCGAGAAACCCAGTTCGCTCATATAGTTTCCGATTATGAGTGTCCCCAAATATCTAGATGTGTCTCCCAAATACGTCTTGGTTGCGTCATCCTTCAAACTTAAAACCAATCCTTTCGACAACCAGCTATGATTCCCTAATGCACCCGCTCATGAACAATGATGCAGGGTACGCCAACCCATACGCGATATGCCGGACGAGTTAAGATCAAGCAGCTGATAAGCAAATGCGTAATAATGAACGGAATATTTACATTATTCAAACTTGATTCATCAAGACAAAACACATACATGATGACACTCACCCACATTCAATAAGATCAGAAGCCATAGCAGCAGTACTTGTTGTAGTAACAAGATATTTATTATTATTATTGTTGTTGTTAATATTTGGTTTTGATTTTGCTTTGTATAGAACACGTTGCCCTCCACCCCAGAGTCTCAAATAGAAACTTCAATAGATTTTTTTTGTACCAGAAGTTACAAAAAGATGAGGTGTCATACATTATTATTATTATTATTATTATTATTATTATTATTATTATTATTATTATTATTATTATTATTATTATTTTCTTTGATTTTTTAGTGTATAATCATTTCTTTGCGGGTCCCAATCAGAGACTTAAGTTCAGAAATGGCATCATAACATCTTCCACTGGTCATTTTTTATAGAGAGAGAGAGAGAAAGAGAGAGAGAGAGAAAGAGAGAGAGAGAGAAAGAGAGAGAGAGAGAGAGAGAGCGCTAAGATCACACATATTTTACATAGATAAAGTCCTTCATAAGGTGTGGTCTGTAATCGTGAGAACTATTTTTCGTATTTCTTTAAGACATGGGTAACCAGGAATCCCTTCAATGAGTCTATTGGAATCTGTTTTAATCTGTCCGAGGTCTCCAACTACAACGAGAATTGTTGATGTCCTCATGTGTTACATTCTTGAGATTTCGAATTACTATTATTATTGATTTTTGCCGTTGTCCCAA
The DNA here is from genome assembly GCA_963932145.1 of Acanthosepion lycidas. NCBI lineage: Eukaryota > Metazoa > Mollusca > Cephalopoda > Sepiida > Sepiidae > Acanthosepion > Acanthosepion lycidas. The sequence continues at coordinate 74,303,753 of OZ010584.1, read as the reverse complement.
CCAGAAACTTCAATAGACATTTTTTTGTATCAGAAGATTCAAACATATTATTATTATTATCATTATTATTATTATTATTTAGTGCAAGTGTAATTTTGGTAACATCGTTATTTACGTTCGTAAAATCAAATGCGAGTTGGGGGCCGATATTTTTAACAAAGGTCAAGCCCTCGAGAGGAACAGTAAGGAGATCACTAAAGTAGTTTAAGTGCACAAAAAACGCAAACTCAAGGAAAACAACGACCTAACCAAATTTCTAAATGTCAAAACTATCCAAATATATTTTTCAGTGTCAAGTAAAGGTTTGTTAGCACCTACACTTAAAACAAACCAAGCAAGTCTCAGCGTAGCCACAAGTGTGCAGCCACCGTGAGAGTTCCTTGTAGAAATACTCAACGCATTAGTGATACTTTTTATACAATCGACGATCACATTGTGAACATGGAAATACAATCGAAAAAGAAGAGACAGAAACAGGAAACGGAGAGCAACATTAGTAATTTCAAAGTGTTGAGGGGTTCTCCCCTTTTTACACAAATGGACTCACCCAGGGTATACATATACTACTGCGAATACCCGAGGAGAGCGAACGAGAGCGTACGAACGTAGCGAGGAAGAGTCATAGTGAGCGAGCACGTAGACTCAGTAAGAAGTCATACAGCGATACGTCGATACCAAAGACTGTATATATATTTTGCTACTAACCCGCATTCCTGGAACTACTAACCTGCATTACCAGTTTGTATTATTACGTTAATACATTTATTTTCCTATATTCATTCTTGGCGTTTGTTATTTATTGGTACCGGATTTCAACCCGGAATCCACAACACAAAGAATACAGTGACCTCGCAAATTGGTTCATGTCAGTCGATAATGTAAGACATCGTTTCAAAATAAAGGAAAAAGAAAGAAAATAGGCAAATGACGTATATACCGAATAAAACAACGTATATACTGAATAAAAACAAACAAATGACGTATATACAAAATAAAACAACGAATAAAAGGAAATAAACAAATGACGTAGATACCGAATCAGAAAAAAGGAAAGAAAAACAAAAACAAATGACGCACATACCGAATAAAAAAAAAGAAAAAGAAAAGATGTATATAACAAATAAAAAACTAGCAAATGACGTATCTACGGAATAAAAAAAACAACAAAAAAACGATGACAAATGACGTATATACTGAATAACAGACACAAATAACTTATATACTGAATCTAACAGGATTTACCACAACCAATATAGAACTTTCTCAACAAAATGTCCCTGTTTGGTTTACTCAAAGAACAAAAGCTGTATAGACATGTTTGTAAAATAATTCTTAAATGCCAAGCATTAATATTTGGAGGTACTAAAACGAATTGTAGCTTTTAGATGTTTCAGGTGAATGGTGTTTGGTATTTAGAGTTCATGAGGAGAAATATATGATTGAAACTTCATGGAAGCATTGAACTTTAACAAATTCCCATCCATTTTATATGAACGTCTTAGGATATATAAAAAATGTCTTATCCAAAAACGAACTGAAGAACAGAAAGAAACCACAGGAAAATATGCCCAGAATATAACTGTTAATCAAAGCCTGGAAAAAAAAGCCTGAAATTAAACGAGTTTCAAAGAATTTATATCACAATTTAAAAAAGTTTAAATATCTTATTTTACCAGTTGTTTTGGAAGAATTATTGGAGCGTTTCAGGAAAACAAGAAATTCCAAGTCTCCAGTTTTGACATTATTAGTAGTTATCTTCTCCTATCAACTTTCGTTTGCGACAGAACGTCAAGAAACTTCAGCCGACAAGATTGTACATTATGAATTGGAATCAAACGTTTTTCGCTGAGGTATCAACTCAAGTTGTTTCGATGTTCTCAAACGCTTTGTTACAAATAAATATTTCAAACGGAACGAAAAGTAGCGCTTCTTATAATTATTTTATTATAATTATTATTAATTCACTCTTTGTCAAACTATGAGAATTGATCCCATTTTTCTTCTCTACACACACAAACACGTTACATTCTCACTATCAAACAGGGAGTTAACACGGGCAGGTCGTCAACACGGGCGTCGACGAAAATTTCCGTTCTTTTTTATTTTTCAGACCATAGTAGTAACATTTATGTCTTAGCACTCAACAAAATTCAATGTAAGAAAATCTCAGATACTACTTGTAATTTTACAACTAATTTATCTGGACACTCATTACATACACCTATAAAAAAAATGAGAAAGACTGTATACACTTTATTTATACTTTATCTTAACATTTGGTTGGAATCCGATCCATATTTGATCTAAATAAAAGTTACATTAAAATTTAATTTAAATCTAAATTTTTACTGTAAAAGTTAATAAAGTGTTAAATGTCTAATTCCGACATGAGCTCAGTCTATATACCAGGACTGAATAATATTGACGAAGTTTTCGTCGGTTAAAATAGATCTATCCCCCATATGAGTTAATTTTGGATTTTATTGTATAATACTATATATATATATATATATATATATATATATATATATATATATATATATATATATATATATATATATCAGTTTGATAATATAGTACAGCAATTCTAGTTAAATTTAAAAAAAAAAAAAAAAAACACAAAAAAATATCAACCTCGTTGATGATAATAACATTTTTCCAAAACTTACAAGTGGGAAGGAACTCACTGTATAGCTCATTTTCAAGGGTTCCACCCCATCGCTACTTTTTCTGCTATTTCGGTTTCGACTATGATTGCCGAAACTAAGCAAAGTATAAAGAGATGTGAAAATTACATTAGAAAAATGGAAAACAGTAGTGAAATGCTATATCATATTTAATTTTCTACTGGACACAGAATGAAGATGAAATTGTAAGTGACAGTGACGTGTTTCTACAGAATCATGCCGAGAATACCGGGGATTGAATATATGAATAACGAGAACTTTTTAAGGAAAATAGGACATGTAATGGAGAAAGAAGGCTCAGAGAATCTAACACTCACCGAATATATTAAAAGCAAGAGAGACAGACGAGAAACAACGTGTAACAAATCTAATGTATCTGTGTGAATAAAAAAATCTGTGACAAGAAAAAAAGAATTAAAAGTTACTTAGACCCACGAGCTGTAAGATGTTGCGTGTATTTAAAAGTCAAAAGTGAATTTTATTAACAACGCATCCAGATGCGACACTGCACATGAAAATGAAGAATGCAAAATTAAGTTCTTGGGAGTTTGTGTTGGTTGTTGTTGTTGTCTTTGGGTAACTCTTATTTCTATACATACAGGAGAGCATAATATGCGACGCTGGTTCTGGAAACTTACGGCGCACTTTAGCACGTGTAAAATTATTTTGTATATAAATTCTAAAATTTCAGGTATTTTTTTTCATTACGAATTTCAATATTTCACTCTTTGAAATATAATCTTGCTCTTTCGCGAAGGACTTAATTTAATCTCGGCGCACGCTATTAGGCCACTATGCACGGTTTGGCAAACACTGATCTACCATACAAAATAATCTTCTATTCGATGTAATAGTCTATGATAAACCAATTAAACAATTAACCGGAGTTGATGACCTCTAACTAGTTCAACACGTGAACGGCGTTGGCTGGATGGTATTTGAGAAAAAATAACGATAATCTGATCTCTGACCTCATCCCATACCAAATTAACCACGTTCCAATAGTGAAAAATATTTTCAAACAACTATCTTTATACAAGTCAAGAATTTTCTTACAATGATTTTCACCCTATACAAATTACCAGGGCCACCCGAGGTAGGGAGTTACAGAGTAAGAGACACGGCTTATGCAGATATATGTGGAAGATTGTAGTGATCAAGGAAGCATCCTCGTGGGAAACATCTGCTCGCGTGGAACTTATATCTAAAGAAAGGAACAGAAAGGGAATGAGGGTGGTTGGCTATAGTGTACGTGGCATGGTGGATCTTAGCTGTGGGCGTTAGAACTGGTGGAAATAAGGGGTGTGTAGTTCATCTGAACACTTTCCATGGAAATATTGATAGGGCAGCGAGAGGCTCCCAACGTTTCGTCTGTGAGAAAGGCTTGTAGGGCAGAAAATATTTCACCACTCGCGAGTGGAAAATGAAGAACTTTGCAGCACCTGCCCATATTTGACAGCAGTACTCCATTTTTGGTCATGCCTGGCTCTTGTACAGGTAGAAGATTTCAGAAGTCATATACTTGCTGGCGTGCTACAGGGAACCGACCATTTTCCAACATCTTTTGCAATGGATCGTATGTCTGAGTTTCACTTTAACTCTAGCCCGAGTCCGAATAGGCTCTCAAGGCACGGAACCTCCCTGGGAGGAACATCTTTTCATCGCCATTGGTGAAAGAAAATTTTTTAAAGATAATATTGGTTTGTGATACAAGTCTTATTAATTAACCTATAGCTGGGGGGAGAACAGGTGGATTTATAACTTGCTCTAAAGTGAATATAATAAATCCGCCTGTAATTGGAACTCGGCTAATCGATTTCCTATTCCGCGCCATGATTCATTGCATCACCCGCACATACAATCTTACAGCACCTGATATAGCGAAGCGGTCACCCATATAAGTACTTACCAGGTTCGACGTTGCTTAACTTCAGTGATCGTAAAGAACAGTTGTTACAACGCAATTCACTCTAGTAGAACTGGTGAGTATCGAATTCAAAACGATTTTTTCTCGTCAGAATCCAACATTCGCATTTATAAATCTACCATTCCTCCATACATTGAATATTGCTGCCATGTCTGGTCTGGTGCTCCTACTATATATCTCAAGAATTTTGAGAAAATTCAAAGAAGGATCTGTAATGTAATTAATCCTGATCTGGCATCTCGACTTCAGTCACTTTCTCACCAATGGGACATGACAGAAGAAATTCTATGGGGACGAGAAGTTTACCTCTTCCCAACTGCACTTTATGCATCAGCTTAAAGTCAACATTATTAAGGAAAGGCGACGACTCTTTCCATCAGAATTTGGCAAAAGGTGGGTGAATCTTGTGCGTCTGTGTTGATTGAACGGAGATGACCTGAAGTGGCATTTTGATGCAGGTTAGGCATCAGGATATTGGAAAATCCGTGTTGAACATTGGTAACTTCGCCTCAAATAGGGTAGTTTAGTTTTTTTTTATCCTTAGTTTATTCCCTCAAGTTAACTTATCTCGGGGATGTATTCCCATTGGCCTCTTTTATTTCAGTTCCCACTTTCTTTATAATAATTCCCCCTCCCCTCCACCGTTAGTTTACAGAGATGTTAGTTCTCTGGTAGATGTGGGGAACTTTTCGATTTTCGAGTGTGTATTTCATAGTTGTTTTTGTATTTGAGTGAGCGTTTGGTCGAATGATTGTTTTTAATTACCTAGTTCCGCATTAATTTCGTCCAGTTAACTGATTTTTAAAGATTTTGGAGGGTTTTATTACTAACTCTATTTTCTTTAGTTTCTTGTATATAAATTCATTGTAAATATTCATTGAGGTTTCATTTTTAAATGTTCATATTTTTATTCCCCACCCTCCACGGACAAATTGTACATACGGGAACTAGTGAGGACTACATAGAGACATTGAGGTATTATGGTGAGTGTAGTAAGAATGATAAGTAAGAATGTGTTGTTTTGGCGTAAGGAATATTGTGGTATGTTTGGGTCAGTAATTGTGGCGAGATAAGTGTAAGGTAAGTCAAACTGAAGATCAGCTTCCCGTACCTTTCTTTTGGCCTTGTGCTATATTTCTGTATTATATTTCATTTAAGTGTGCTTCTGTATCAGCAACTAAGTCTCACTGTTTTACGATTGAATACCTAGACGCAAATGTACGTTTTATTCTAACAGTTTCTTTTCTCGCACCTATTGCCTGTGGAAGACCCGATTTCTTGCATCTCTGGCACTATTCTTTTATGTACCGTGTCCCTTCAGGACGTAGGTGATCATGATCCTCCACATCTCCCTGTCCCTTGTAGCTCTTAATAAATTTTGTCTTTTCGTTATTTCTCCCAGAGCCTGTTCTACCATCCATCAAATATTTTACGCGCTGCTTCCCTCTTCCCCACTTTCTCTCAATCTCTCCTGTGAGTATGAATTTTTCCACCCCCTTTCTTCATTACGTGCCCTAAAATTTTCAACTGCCTGTTCCTAGTGTTAAGTATAAGTTTCCTTTTCGTTTCCACTTTCTCTAAAACCTCGTCGTTGCTCACATCTTCTGTCCATGTCATCCTCAGCATCTTTCTGTAGAACCACATTCTGCCACCTACATTCTTCCAAAATTTAAATACAACGTCAATCGCCATTTCTGTCTTCTTGAAACCTGTTATTTTATTGCCCTTTCTCTTCGATTCTTCTTACTAAAGTCTTCTTCTCATTCTTTTTCTCTCCTTGTAATCCTCTTGCAACTTAGTGGCACTATCACCTTGCTTGGGGTGAAATGATAATAAAAAAATACACTAGCATTCTTGTCTACGAGACGATCTTGTTAAACATCGAATTCTGGCACATGCTCTTCAGATAGGCACGGAGAGACCGACAATATGACGAATACGTAAGCTGACGTTTGTATCTCTGAACATAAAAGGAAACTTACGACTCGCATATCTAGACTGAATCTAGCATTCAGGATAAGAAGATGCTACAAATAAATCGGGACTTGAGCCAAAATTGACACCCGGCGCCGCCATAATCTTGTCCGACATCTTACTGTTCTACCATATATCCACCTGCCCAATTCTTACCTTCGAAACAAACGGATAAATAGGAAAATAATTAAAAAAAAATAAACAGAAAATAATTACTGTAGAAACAGTGTGAAAATAAAACTACAAAGACAAAACTAACAGGTCGAGATCACACATTGGGCGAAAAGAAAAGATAAAATAATGAAGGAACTTTTTTTCATCATAGCATTATATATATATATATATATATATATATATAAGGCTAGCATTAAGCATAATGGCGAGACTAAATTTTATTTTGGTTCCACTGCAAACCACTATAAGACCCCGTATTACCATCATAAAATGACTCTTATCAATAAACAATATTCAAATGACCTCTCGAAATTTTAATGGGAAATCAAGACAAAAAACTACACACCGATAGTAAATTGGAATTTCCTTGTCAAATCTACACCTTTTTCCGGCCGCGATGACCGATGTAACCTGTGTTTGCTGGAAAAAATATCCATTCTGAATCTGCTGTGAACTCACGGTAGCATGTACCCATAAAAAGAGCTCTCTCCTAAAGTATTTTGATTCTGGATAAATCTTTTTAGCCAAAGTCAACTGCCCATTAAATATCTAGGGTTAAATTCTCATTACCCCCAACCCATTTTAACCATTTAAGCGTTTATTAATACGTAACGGGTTATAGGACGTTCCTCTTTTCTTTAAAAATGCATTTTTTTCTCATTTTTTACCGTATCTACCTACATTTTCTATTTTTTAAAATTTATATCCTAATATTATTAAACGTTTTAGCTTCATATACTGTGTAATGTTACTCCCTTGAACTATAGAAATTATTTGTAAACAATATACAATCTACTGCACTTACCTCCTCCTTTTTATTCATCTTGCTTGCCCCTTACGTTTTTTTCCCAGCGGAAAAACATGTACCATATAAACTTTACGGTTGCATCATATTTTGGTGAGGTTTGTTTTTCCCAATATCTCCCTCCATACACTCTATATTTTGAATATACACCCTAATAATATATTGTGTTTATATTAACTTTGAGCTTTATCTGAGTATAATTTAGCATTCCTTCCATAAGACCCAGTATTAAAAAAAAAAAAACGAAAAACAACTGTAACAAGAGATTCAATCGCCATATGTGCCTGGCGAATTGGGAAACTAGGAAACTTTAATTTGCACTACAAACGTAGGTATGTGCGTATTTATTAATATATACTTCATAGCTCTGTTTAACTACACTGAGCACTGTTTTGGTTGCCACATGAATTAAATTAATGTAACATGTAACAATGACGAAGACTGCGTTTCACTAAAGTATTTCTGGAAGATAACGTTTTTAAGTCAAGCAGTCTTTGTAGATAAAATGCACGTGATCGAGATACAGACAATGAAGGAAAATACATAAAATTTGATGATTACTTTTCTTGTCCCTACTCAGTTTGGCGGATATTACAACATTCGTCAGAGTACGTGGTTGGAGTATATCAAGTCTCTTGATGTGAGGATGTAATCTCCACGAAACTCTAAAGTAGATACAAGATAGGTGAACGATTAATTCTCTTTATTAATATTTATCGAACGCGCAGGTCGATAGACGTATTTCACACTGTTTAAAATAAAAACGGGGTGTCTATTTCAATTACGAGTATGCAGTATAATAACGTTTGATGTAATATATATATATATATATATATATATATATATATATATATATATATATATATATATATATATGTGTTGTTTATACGTTATTTTTATAGATACAAATATTTAAGCAAATGCTCAGCTAAAAATAAACACTATTAGCAGCATTTAGCCTGAATGTCCGATAAATTTCATAGAAAATGTGTCCCTTTGACAGAACCCGAAACGTTATCCTACACGAAACAGTCATACAGATACAGAGGAAGCATCTTGTTAGCAATACGACCTTGATAACCAGACGCTTCCTCTCTCTCTCTCTCGCTCTCTCTCTCTCTCTCTATATATATATATATATATATATATATATATATATATATATTAATATATGTTTCATTAAATAATATAGACAAGTTTTGTCTAATTATTTTAAGTAAGTTCCTTTCATATTGTCTGATAAGCTTAATCACATTATCATTGAAAGACGAAAGGAAATCACCATATGGATACATGTTTAAATCCAATCTAAGGTTTCGGCTTTCATAAGCCATTATCAAAGATGACAATTTCAATAAATCAAACAACACACAGACGAAACCACAATGATATATATATATATATATATATATATATATATATATATATATATATATATATATATATGTTAAAAATTTTGAAGATTGGATAGGATAGAAGATTTACCAACAAGAGATGTTAAATTTATAAGTACCTAAACAGGCTTCTATGTATTTAACGATCCATTACGATGTTTCAATTCTATAAGACTTTCGTTGATTACATCTCGTAGATTTCTTTCTTATCGTATCTGAATTGATATAAATACATCACTCTTTCATCATTTTCATCAAGCACTAAATCTATTTCACTTTTATTTCGCGAAGACGTAGACGGATCCGTTTTTAGATCTGTGCGAATAATTATTGTAGTACTTATATGCCTTCTGTTCCATCGTATGTGAGTTTATGCGTCTATTTATGCCGACATAATTGTTAACGTGCATTCTTCGAATGCGCCGAGATGAGTCTTCAGAGTGGTTTTCCTGGCCTCATTAAAAGTTTCGGGTTACTCAAAATCAGGCTCTTTCCGTCAGATAAACGCGCTGGTGGCTGATAAGTACAAACTCTCATCTCGGTTGCTGTGTGTTGCATATTCTTCGGCTGTGCTTGTCTTAATGGTTTTTCTGTTTGTTGTTGTTTTTTAAGTGTTTCGACCATCAGCCAATAAAGGTTTACGGCCATATCACGTCATTTCATCGAGTCTGGTCACTATCTAGACGGGTGACCGCTTGGAAATACTAGGTGCTGTAAGCTTGGATGTGCGGGTGGTGTAATGGATAACGGCTTGGAATTGGAACTCAGCTTTCTGATTTTCAATTCCAGTTGGAATTGTCACTTACGCGCAAATATGCTTTGAAAGTCATGAATCCACATCTTCCCCTCAGTTATGGGTTAATTAGTAAGATTTGTATCAGCAAATTATTATCTCCAAAAATAATTATTATCATCTCCAAATTATTATTATCTGAAAAAAATTCTTACAATCTAAAAATATTTTCTGCCTTTGTGCAGGACCAACCATACTTTTTAAAGAACTGAATACACAGAATTGATGCACAGTGTTTGCCATAAGTTACGACCGTCCTCAGATTTTGGATTCAGAGTTATCTTTCTCCTAGACTAGTTGCCAACCAAGTCCAGATGCTCTACTACTACGGGGAGGTTAAGTTATGGATTCATAACTTTTCTGCAAAACCCCGTAAAATAATAAGCCGTAAAAATCAATCAATCGATCAGCCAATGAAATTCTTCCACGTAATTATATTATTACTCGAAGGGTTTAGCTCTCCTGGTTTCTTGTGAGGCTATTTGGAGTTGTTCGCCTTCTTTAGCGTGGTAAGTCATTATTTACTGTTTTCTTTTCTCCTTCCATTTTCTAGCCCTAATTTAATATGAGAAACAAACCAGTGTTTTTTTTTCTTTTCAAGTGTATTTTTGTATGTTTTTAATAGTAGCTCTACATTCAGCCATATATCGTTTCCATCTCGTTTTCTGATTTTGACGCACCGCAGCAGTTTCGTTTATACTGGTTGATAAGTCACTCCCTATTTTAAATGTTCATATCACCTGTTTGTAAAACGGGCAAAGGAGGAATTGCACAAGACAAAACCGTGAAATATAGAACTCAAATGTTATGGGAAGGTTAGTAAGAGGAATAAAATACTTCAAGAGATGATAGCAGTCAACATCAATGTCATAACCAGCTGGTTCAAAAACTGTGTCAAAACTTGTAATAAGCTATCATGAAAAATAACTATGAACTTGGCTTTTCGCCTCCTACGATTTTTAATTTTATGCTCCGGCAACCAAGAATACGTACGGCTGTTATATAATTCTACTCTACGGAAACGATGGATATATAAGGATACTGTATAATTAGACTCAAAATCAATGTATACATACGGCCGTTGTCAAATTCTACCCTAAATCAACGATACTTACACACCGTTGCGGTTTAATTATGATCTAAAGCAACAATGGACACGTGCATATGTTGTCTGGGTGTAGTCAACAATGAAGGTGTTCGTATTTCATCTGATTAAGGCAACGATGTGGGCATACATATGGTGTCTAAATTTATCCTAAAGAAAAGATGAATACGTTCGTATTCTATCTGATTGTATCTTATTGCAACTATGTAGACATACAGATGTTGCATAAATTTACACTAAGGCAAATATTAATACGTTTGTATCATGGCGTTCTATATTAGACGGTCAAGTCATGGAGACGGGACAGAACTGGAATCCGGTTTTAAACTTTCCTTCATTGAGAGCAGCGGGGAATTTTAGTTTCAATTTCAGCTTGTTGCTACACCAGTGCCGTTGGCTTAAGAAATTCAAAGAAAAATTTCCTTACATTTGGAATATCATTTTCGTTATTTAATTGAAGTAAGTATAAGATTTATTTATTTCATTTTGATAGTAAAAACCTCTGTGTCTGTAATTTACGACGCAAAAATGGTATTTAGCCTAAATAATTTAGGAATCTGGGTTTCGTTACTTTGAATTTTAAGCTTCTTATTTAACATTTTTAACTTAAAGTTTATTTAGGTTTTTTGTTAAAAAAATAAAATAAAAATTAAAAAAATAAGGAAACGCGTTTTGCTTTTTTCATGAGATTTGGATATTTCTAAGACTTTTTTACATGCTACTGTTTTTACTGCAAAATTTTTCTAAAATTAAAATAAAATGTCATTGTCAATGGTCACAATGTTATTTAAAAAAAAATTCTTTGCTATTGTTTTTCATAAGAATTATTCACTGATAAAATTTAATTCTTTTATGAGAAATTTATTTTATTTAAAAAAATGAAACTATTTTAGTTAGTTTCTATCATTAAACATAGACGCAAATATAAAATTTTTGTATTTTATAAAAAGAATAAAAACATTAAAAAATGTTTTACATAAATTTAATGATATATAATTAAAATTAAATTTTAAATATTTAATTTAGTATTTATTTTTTGTTGTATAAACCTAGTGAGTGTGAAAATATAAATTCTGCTGCTTAGTCATTTTTCCAGGGTCTACTAAAATTTTTAAAATGTATGATATAAGAGTTAGCTTAATAGTCACTGATTCAACATTTTTCTGTTAAAAGTTTATTATTCAATATTTTTCTGTTAAAAGTTTTTTCAATGTTCTTGAAAAAATAAAAAGCAGTTACGCTTCAAAAACGAATTCTTTTTTTAACACCCTGTATATTTGTTTATAAATGTTAAAAAATAGGATTCTTTTTTTACCACATTTTCCTTTTGTTATCGAGTGAACTGCAATTTAATATTTTTAATTCGATATTATAAAAACGTGGCAGACGAAATAACCACGCTTATTTAATCAAGTTGAGCACGAAACTAATTTTTGACACAGGAAGACCGAGATTAAAGTGCACTGCTGTGGATTGCCCCTCCACAAGGTATTGTCTCAAAAATAGCCAATGTCCCCTCCCCTTGGCATTCTCTTTGCAGGGTACCTCAGGTACCCCTTTAAATCGAGGAGCAACACTCTGGGAAGGGGTCAGGCAGTAGCTGATTTTATGTTGACAAATACCGGAAATTTAGATACTTAACTCGATAATTAATTAAAAGATTATGTAATATTTTGAAAACTTCATAAACCATTATGCCCCCTCCCCCCCACACAAAAATCAATTTAAAAAGCGGATTCTCACGTTTAAGGCAACACTATAAAATTTCTGTTTTTAACATATTGATATAGAGGGAGGTAAAAGTTGGGATTAAGAGTATAATTAATTCGGCTTGAAAACTTGTCCCTTAATTAAATCAGTATAAGAAATAATTGTGCTTAAGAAGCTTAAACAATCATTTCAGATATTACCTCGGTTCCAGAAATAACCCGGAAGTGTTGTGTCGTTGCTTGGAAAACATAAGTCAGTAAGACAACACTATGTGTGAGCTGAATAAAATATCACTTTATCGTTTTCCAAGAGAGAGAGAGAGAGAGAGAAAGAGAGAGAGAAAGAGAGAGAGAGCGAGAGAGAGAGAGGGAGAGAGAGAAACAAAATCAGTTCCAAAAGCCAATCTGAATGTTACAAACAATACAGTTATTTGTCAACTACATTGGCATTCAAGTTTTGATACCATAGAAGTTCATGGAAAAATGCGCCTCAAAAATCCACCAGGTGTGCCAAAGAGTTAAATACCAAAATCTTCTGTTGTTCAAAGGGATATAAGAAAAAAAAATAAAAAAAAAACTTCCAGTACTACTCAAAATCAAATTGATGATGAAATGAATGCTCTTTTAGAATTAGATAAGATTAATTATACAGATTAATTATACAGATTTGAAAGAAAGTTAAAATCGTTAAAAGTTATTGATGGTATCCTTGTTTTTATGTTGAGAATTTATTAATATAATAATTTGCTGTTTAAAATCTTTCATTATGGAGTTTAGTTTTATATTACAGTCTGTCCAAAAAACTGTATAAATATAGTTGATACTTGGTCAACATTGGAAGAAATTATCCGATATTTAAATTCTATGGCTTTTGAACATTTGAAGGGTATCTTGATTCAGCAATTTTCTGCAATGATTCCCAAAATGGTTGGAATGAAATACAGTTCAGATATAGTAGTACATGCTTTTGAGTACTATATAACATCATGGTCATTGTATAATAGATTAAGACAGGATTTTCAATTACCATCATTAACAATATTAAGAAGGATGATGTCACTTTATTTTCTTTTTTTTTGTTTGCTATCTGTATTTAATACTCTTAATGCCAGTCAAAAAAGGTGCATAATTCTCCATAATGAAGTATATATCAAGAAAATGTTACTATATCATAGCAAATATCTATTTGGTAAATCAGTTGACAATCCATCTCTACTTGCTCAAACAATACTTGGTATAATGTTGATATGTCTTAATAGGGGTCCAAACTTTCTTACACGGTTGATTTCAATTTCAAAATTAACATCAGCGTCTTTAATTGAAAACAGTTCAGGCCATCAACTCTTTACCAGCTGATGTAAAGGATATTATATGTGATAGCAACAGAATAAATCAAGCATTTTAAAAAAAAATTATATCCTACACTCTCTGAAAAACCTTGCTTAACTGAAGATAGTAAACATTTGCATGTTTTGACATAGAGGAAAATTTTAAATGTTAAGATCCTTCAAATTGATAAACTACACAATGTCCCTCTACAAACTGAACTCTGAAATTTTGTCATTGAATTTGGTCAAATGGCTCTTCATATGGCTGGCAGTTAAGGAAATCGTATAAAACAATTATCCAAACATACTGCTATTACCATATACGAAACTTTCAATGGAATTGCTAGTTTATGTTGACACCTTTTAGCTACAAGCCATAAATATAAGCTACTTGGGCAATTTACAACTGATCTAGTAGAAAAATAAATTTAGGATCAGGTTGCACCTATTTTATAAATGTCCAACAGTGTAATGAAAAGCTGCATATTAAGCAGACATCTTTACTTTTAAATCAAAATGTAAAAATTGTTGCTTTTGATATTAAGCCAAGTCATAATGTACATCGTATGATTATAAACTTTGTGAAGAATGTTTCAAAATATTTGACAATCTGGAAAATTTAGAACCATCTCTTTCTGATGAAATAAAAATGGCACTCATATACATAGCTGGATATATTACAAGAAATGATATGCAACCAAGTGAATATGAAACTCATTTTTATTATGAAAAGTTTGGAAAATATACCGAATCAATTGACCGTGAGAAACTAAAATGTTCCTCCTGACCACGCTTGTTAATGTTTATTTTTGTTTCATAATTTTTCATACAATAAAGGAAAACGTGTATTATAAGTCATTTGATAACATTTTTATGCTTATTTTTTAATTTAATTTTTTCAACATGGAGTGAAAGCATGTTCATATTTTTGCAAATATAATTTTGAAAAACTTTTGCAAATATTACATACCCAGATCAGAAAAAGAACCAGATTTAAAGGTTTTGAAACTTTCCTAGAATGATTTTGTTTTATCTGTCTACATTTTGTTTATCTGTCATTTTTTCAACATGGAGTGAAAGCATGTTCATATTTTTGCAAATATAATTTATAAGTTTCAACATTATGTGGATTATACTTTTTACCAGAAATTTTAAATACTTTTTTGTTTTGTATAATACTCATCAATATCCAAAACAAAAAATACATATTTTCATTTAT
>OZ010584.1:74213638-74283638 GCA_963932145.1 Acanthosepion lycidas | reverse complement strand
CTGTCAATAGGAAGCTAAAGAAAGAATGGAACAGATGATTGGAGGTTTTTGAGGTGTGTGGAACCACCTCTTAATTGATGTTGTTCCCAGCTCCACCCTGACTATTTGAGAAATCTTATTAGAGAAAATATGTTCGGCAGGATTCGAACATGCGATACCCTAGGGTAAGCAATAGGGAAAAGGTACACGTTGGGATCCCAGTTATGGACAAATAGTGAAATTATAAAAATACATTTTCATAGTGAAAATACCAGCAATACATTTTTATGTAACAAAAAAAAAATTGAGAACAATACCTATTTATATTAAAATTAGCAACAATACATTTTTAACCCTTTAAGCCCTGACCAACACTTTACCGGTGGTAGAGAAAAATGAAAAACCACCGGTTGAAGAGTGGTAAAGAAAAACCACTTAATGCCCAGGTTGAACGGTGGGTAAACACTTGTAAGTATTTTTATATCTACCGTGAAACACTACATACCAATTATTTGCGAATTTTGACTGAGGACTCAAAGGGTTAAAACGACCATAACCAGCAATACATTTTATCTGTACTCGAAAGCATACAGTTGCGTTCAAAATATATTTAGTCTAAGCCATAAAATTGTTCAAATTACTTACATTTCGGCATTGACTGACCCTTAGAGATGTTGATATGTCACTAAACAAAATCGACCAACCAAACAAAAGACATAAAAGAACTCTTTCATGACATTAATTCATATTATATCTTATAGTCTCTTAAAGAAATCAAACTGTATTCCAAAATATAACTTCAACAAAACTACAACATAAAACACACATACCACCGCCTCTAGTAATGATGTCCACACAAACATGTATATGCATAAAGGCTGCGTATCATCTACCATGTGAAAGCACAATAACATATCATATTTTTATTACTTCAAAGATCTCTAGAAAATTTAATTTCGGCATTAAATGACCCATAAGGAGTTGGTATGCCGTTAAACAAGCAACAAACGAACGTTTGCGTAGACATACCTGTACAAGCAAAAGTCTCATTAAAAAATATATGTCTCTAGGTGCTTAAAAGAATCGCACACACACTCACTTCGAACTAAAGAGCTACTATATCATTTTGGAGAACTACATGGGCGTGTTCGTAGCGTAATAGTCTATCAGCGCAGAAAATGTGATTGATATGCCAAGTTCAAATTCCAGCCGAGGATGTTGCGTTCGCTTTCGCACAAATGTACTGATAAATGTATGAGTCCATCCTTCTTCTCCCAGCTAGGGTTTAACAACAGGGAGGACTGTATTCTCTAGCCTTGATTGGCAACCCGCCTAGGAGAAGGACAATTTAAAACCAGTTGGGCGTGCGA
Organism: Acanthosepion lycidas; assembly: GCA_963932145.1. NCBI lineage: Eukaryota > Metazoa > Mollusca > Cephalopoda > Sepiida > Sepiidae > Acanthosepion > Acanthosepion lycidas. The sequence goes on along the minus strand of OZ010584.1, from coordinate 74,282,289 downwards.
TTAGCAACTCCAACCGATAAAACTTGCTACAGAAACTACAGTAACAATTCCCAGTGTAGTAAGACTGTGGCCCTAGCAACGCCTAGTGTGGTGAGGCTCTGGCCCTATACTCCACAGAGGAGTCTACAAGGATTTAGATTATCACCACAAAGAAGCACACATAAAGACATATATGTAGTTATATCACCGAATTTACAGACGCAAGTATATTGGCATAAATTATATTTATTTAAAATTTATATTAATCTTGTTCAATAAGTGTTATATATATATATATAAATGAATTGGTTTTTTATTTATTAATTCGTCAGATTTTCATTATTTAAACGGTTTTTTAGAGGATACTCGTATTTAAGTAAACGCCCTGTTTATTTAGAAGACAGAATTTTGCCTGATTAATAAATAAAAGAACATACAAATTTACAGATTACTTTGTTTACGTTAGGATACGGAACTGATCAGATATGTCTATTTCAAGAGTCATAGAAATCTGTGTTTATAGGCACTATTCAGCTTTGCTTGGTCCTCGTCGAACTCTAGCCGAGAAGACAAGGCACGTTTTCCCTATTGCTTGCTCTAGGGTATCGCAGGTTCGAATCCTGCGGAAGAGAACATATTTTTCTCTAATAAGATTTCTCGAATAGTCAGGCCGTTAGACGAAAATAATTATACTGTTTAATATATACGACTGTCCACTAAAAATAATGTTTAAATAATAATAATACATGTATATATATATATATTAGGTTGGTGCAAAAATAATGTCGTTTTTTCACATATGTTACTATGAGAGAAAACGACATTATTTTTGCACCAACCTAATATATATATATATATATATATATATATATATATATATATATATATATATATATATATATATATATATATATATATATATATATATATATATATATATATATATATATATATATATATATATATATATATATATATATATATATATCCTTTTTTCCTCTCCCTCTCTCATCTTCTGATCTTTGAGTGTAGATTATATCGTCTATTGTGTATGTGTATCACCACAAAATGTCTACTCTTTTCCAGTGTCGATCTTTAATTTGTTTTAGGTCAGCAATTCAGAAATGTATCAGACATCCAAGAAGTTTCGTATTTATTTGTATCTCGCTCACTTAAACCGTCTTTGACTCTCCTCTTTAAAACTTCTCTCTGTTAAATTTTAATCTCCACCTTCACCTTTAGACCTTCCTGTTCTTTCGTCTGTTACCCCTCCCTATAGCTTTCATTTACTCTCGCATTCGTCCAACACTCTCATACACTCTCACTAAATTTTATTTTTTATTCCCGGAGTTATTTTTTCTGTTTTCTTTTTGAATTTGTAGGTCTGATGAATTGGATCGTATTTACGATTCCAATGGAATAAATTATGACCATGGAATATTAGTGTTTAAGCCTTTTTATTATATCCTTACTCTGTCCTGGACATTGAGTTCTACCTTGATTCTATCCTCTTGGAATTTGTTTTACATATATATATATATATATATATGTATGTGTATGTACGTATGTATGTATATATATTTGTGTGTTTTAGATATATGTACATATATGCATGTGTATATTAACCACTAATATTATCAATATATATATATATATATATATATATATATATATATATACACCTAGTGAGCCAGACAAACCTACCTAGGTTTCACCTAAAAGGATCGTCACGGAAAGTATGGCCATACTTTCCCTGACGATCCGTTTAGGTGAAACCTAGGTAGGTTTGTCTGGCTCATTAGGTGTATCTAGGTCTGCTCTACGATTGTATTGAGCTTTTTTGTTAGTTAGTTGTCTACTCGTATCGGGGTTTTTTTCTTTGGGCTTCAGACCTGCATCTGTGCGATTTGTTCGACAGTAGTTCATGTTTGTAGCTCTTTCTTTTTTTTAAAACCTTTTTTTCCCTCGAGATTGATTTGATTATTTGCAAATCAAAAATTCGAGGGTTTTTCGAAACGAGTCTAGTTATCTATCTATCTATCTATCTATCTATCTATCTATCTATCTATCTATCTATCTATCTATCTACTTAACCCCGTCTGTACATTATCTATCTATCTTTCTATCTATCTATCTATCTATAGATAGATAGATAGATAATGTCCATCTAGCGTTGAATCGGTGAGGCTCATGAACTAATAGTAAATTAAATTGTAAAAGATTTCAGATAATGCTTGGTTGCTTTTACGTCTTCCATTAAATAGTCAAAGTTTAGAAATGCGATATTAGTATTTCTGTAACTAATAACTTCATAAAACGTACATTATTTATGTGGCTGTAAATGTAAATGTTTATTTAGACAAATGTTAACAGTAACCTTCTTTATAAGTGAAAAATGATACCTCCCCGTAATGTTTATCGTGTGAGTTTTAAGTCGGAGATTACATTCGTGTGTTCGGAAAGTAATAACGTATTGCAGTGCGATGAATTATGAGTCAAAACTATACAAAACCAAGGCTGAATGATACAAAACTGCGTTCTATTTTTCGTTTTTTTTCTCTCTATTAGGTTGGTGCAAAAATAATGACGTAATAATGTCGTTTTTTGACGTATTTTTTAACGTCAAAAAACGACATTATTACGTCATTATTTTTGCACCGACCTAATACAACCAACCAGGGTGATAATGCTGCTAAGACGCAAGTAGTTACCTAGAGTGAAAGAGAATGAAAAGACTAATGAGTAGAAAGGACAATAAAAAAAAAAAAAAAAAAATGGAAAAACGGAAGATGGCGATTGATGTTGCATTTAAATCATTGAAGATTTTAGGTGGCTGGGAATCCAGAAACCGGAAGTGAGTTCCACCGTGGGGAAGTGCGAGAAAAGAAACTATTAGAATAGAACTTACGATTACATCTAGCTAACTCAATATTAAAACAATGAGATCTAGATGCCAGTCTAGTAGTACTCTTAAATTAATGCGTTCGTGGTACCAAAGAATTAGAACAATTGCCATCTTCGTCATCTGTTTTAACCGAAAGTGTGTCATTTATAGAGCATTTTACATTTTATCCCAATTGTTGTAAGCTTTAAAAAATCGATACGTTCGCCATTACTGTCTGAATCTAGAAAAGGTTATTACTACTACAAAGGCATTTTAAAACATTTGGGCGGTGTATAAGGATGCAATGAAGGGTAGTGCATGCTAACATTAGTTTAAAAGGTTTAAAATGGTGATTGCAACATATCCGACAAAGACCATTTACAGAAGTTCTTCCTTTGTGTCTAGTGTAATATAAAAATGTATCGTCTCTCATGAGCTATTGGAACATGGAAGGACCTCTACAACAACAATTTATTGCCAGTAATGTGATCGAGTATACGAAGGACGACATCAAAAAAGTCGTGTTTTGTTGAACGGAAAATAGTATTATTTACCAGCATGACATTGCAAGGACGGACGGACGGATGGACGGATGGACGAACAGACACACACACATACATGCATACACACAAACATACACACACACACATATATGTGTGTGTGTACGTATGTGAAGTTGTCGGGTCCTCATACGTCGAAATCGACTGGAGAGTTCATCATATATATATACATACAGTGTGACCCGTATATAAGAGAAACCCGGATATAAGAGAGATTTTATCTGGTCTCAAATTAGAGTCATATTTACCTAAACAAAATAGACCAACCCAGATATAAGAGAAACCCGGATATAAGAGACTTCTTCTCCGGTCCCGACAACTCTCTTATATCCGGGTTACACTATATATATATATATATATATATATATATATATATATATATATGTTGTAGCGTGTGTGTTTATATATATATATATATATATATATATATAGATAGATAGATAGTAGTGCGTGTGGTTAGAACTTTTCCTTTCTGACCATTAGGCACGGTTTTTCGTGGTAGATATTTCAGGGTTGACTATCAGCCTAGAGAGGCAATCTTAGCATGCGGCACAGTTGGAAAGTACGCGAAAACCTTACCACGGGTTGACCAAAGCCTTGTGTGTGAAATTGGATAGATGTAACTGTTCAGAAGTCACCGATATTACAAGTCATCGTGACCGAGGGTTTGAGCGTACTGGTCCTGTTAAAAAATTTTGATCACGCCAGATGATGCACCAAGCTTAGCTTAGCAATACAAACAACAGGTGAAGTCTGTGGGTGTTGAACAAACAACATGTGTCTGTGCAGGTGTCTGCAACAAGGTTTGGGTAACCGCCCTAGCAGACGGATGAACTCGAAAACGAATAGCCTCTCATTCCCTTTTTCTTTCTTTCTTTCTTTCTTTCTTTCTTTCTTTCTTTCTTTCTTTCTCTTTCTATATATATATATATGATAAAAATATAGTTTTAAGTTTTAAATAAAAGTGGACACTGAGGGAAACACCGAGCGGTGATAGACTGTTTCATGCTTGAACGCAATCTTCAGGCCATGTGTGTTTTGTTTTGGCTCGACTATTTATATATGCTGGTCAATATTGCATTATGTGTAGCAAGACCTATTGTATTAAGTAGGCGGTAACAGTTATATTTCAAATTATTCTAGAGAATATATACAGTGGTGGAAATAAGTATAAGACACCCCATGGAATTGTTAATAATTTTCTATTTACGGCACAAATTCCCCATTTTGCAGTAATTGTATTCAATTATAAAATGTTTAAATAGGACTTACATGGCTAAAAATTATGTCTTTTTTGTAATCTGCGCATGCACTTATTGTTCCGTTGGCATTCTGAAGTAAACTAGATATGCAAATTTTCAAAACTGTCTTATAATTATTTCCACCCTCGAAAACGAAGTTTTGTTAATAACTTTTTTTTTTTGGCGGAAACTTGTTATAAAATCGAATATGTATACTAATACCCATCGGATCTAGGTACCACACACACATTTTCAGAGGAATTTGTGCAGTAATAAGAAAATTATACTTATTTCCACCACTGTATGTGCAAATAGACGAGCCAAAACGCAGTACACATGTCCTGAAGGATGTGTGCAAGCATGGAACAGCCTCTCGAGGTTCAAATCAAAGTTATTAAATGGCTGTAGAGTGTAACGATGTAAAAGTTTATTGATTTGTTTTTTTTTTACGACTTGTCAACCTTTTGGAGGTTATTTAAAGTCAGAAAATATTTTTTAGGTTGTGAGAATATTTTGAGTTAATAAGGATTTACTGCTACAAGTCCTACTAATGAACCCATAACTGGGGGAGAAAAGATGGATTTTTAACTTTCCCGCGTAAGTGAATATAATAAACTTGACGGGAATTGGAACTCGGCTCTACTATTTCCAATTCCCAGCCGGGATCTATTACATCACCCGCACATCCAATCTGCTATTCACAAGTGGTTACCTATCTAGGCATTGTCCAGTGGTCGTACGAGAACAGGTGTTTCACTGTGATATGGCCGAAAGTCCCTAAAAGTCGATATAATGTTAAACATAAAAAAGAAGAACAGAAGAAAGATAGAGTAAGAAAGATCAAAGGTTGTAGAATGTAACGATCTGGGCGTTGTTATAAAATTAAACAGTAAAGAGGAATTCAGTTTTAATCAGAAATGAAAGTTAATGCGTAATTTAAAAAAAAAAAAAAGAAAAAAAAGATAGATAAATAATTAGAACAACCTGTCGTTAGTTGAAACCGAATTTAGTTTTAATAAAAGTTTCTGGCAGAAAATCAATTAAAACTATTTGTATTACGTTGATTTGGTACTGTTTCCAGAAAAATAATTTTATAAGACATTTACATATATGTTATATATTTTGCTATATAAGCCAGTATCTTCATTCCGTTAAGCTGAAAACAACGAGCATGTTAGTTCGAATAGCAAACCGTGAGAGGCAACCTAAGCATGCGACACAGTTGTAAAGTGCCCGAAATCATACCACGGGTTGACTCGAGACTTGTGTGTGAAATTTGCTAGATGCAAGTCATCGTGACCGAAGGTTTAAACGTACTGGCAAGTACTGAATCGAGTCACCCGCAGTCTCTGACTGTGTGTGACTTCTGTCGAACTCTCTGCTTTGGCAGAGAGGAACCCGGACGAAGCTTTGCCGAAGGGCAAAGTTTTGTCCGGGGAGGTAAACAGTGCCTGAACCCGTCTAGGTGGGTTCAAAGGGTATATTTTTGGCCGAGCATACGGGCTCGGAGAAACCCACGTTAAACTCGGCCTTGTGCCATATACAATGGCGTTGTTCAACAAATGTCAGTAACGACAGCTGATGCACTAAGCTTTGCTTTGCAATATAAACAACAGTACAGTCCGGTACATAATGAGGGAAGTCTGCTCAAAGGATATAACACTCACAGGACACATTGAAGGTAAGAAAAGCAGCGAGTAAACTACTTTAAAAGCATGGGCCACCGGATGGGGAGTGGGGAGCAATTTCTATAAATGCAAGGAAGCGACAGTGAAGGAAGCAAAAGATGCGGATAACCATTAACGCCTAGACACGTTCGGAAGGGTCATAAAAAAACCCAGAGAAAATGAGTTCGTTCCTCACTAAGTGCTTATAATTGTGATCTTGTGTCAGTGTAAGCAACTTATTCAAATCGTTCGCATTTTTTGTGTGTCATGTTTTTTCAGGACGTTGGCGATCGTAGCTCTCCACAACTTCATATCCCTTGTACCTGTACGTAACATCTGAATATTTATTTCCCCCTCCTGTCTCTACTCTGCCTTTCATTCACACAAACTAATTATGAAAGTTTCCCACTTTTATCCCTGATTTACCTTCCCACAATACGTCCTGGGGGTATTAAATTTTCCAAGTCATCTTTCCTCGAAATGCGTCATTTCTTTCTGATCTGAAGTATGAGTGACTTTTTACTTCCCATTTTCAGAATTTTACGTTGTTCACCTGTTCTTTTTGTGGCATTTGCAAGATTTTTCCGTAGATCTATCGCTTCGAATTGCAGATTTCAAAAATTGAGCATGCCGGTCCCAAGCAGCCAAGCATATATTAATAAAATTAGTTTATCTAAAAAAAAAAAAAATCGAGAAAAAATTATCTTTCATATTTATTCTGGGCTTTTCTTCCTCGGCCATTTTGTAATTTGATGCGAGTTGAATTCTTTTTAAAATTAAAATATTGATTTGTGATTCTTTCATGGATTTCACCGTTCTTTACCAATTGTTTGTTGTATTATTACCATATTATTACCAAGTATGTAGTATTACCGCTGAGTCATAACCCGTATGTAACATTACCACTGAGTCTAGTCCTGGGTATGACGATAAACTACATCCCACAGCAATGCCTCTGATCGGGATATTGCAGATTTTGAGGAATGTGGAATCACCTCCTAATTGCTTTTGTTCCTCGGTCAACCGTGACCCAGGGTGGTAGCACCTGCTAGGGCCCCCGCTATGGGCAAATAGTGAACAACCGCAAACAAAATTAAATAACTTTGACGGTATAGAAATACATTTTTATAATAAAAATACCATAAATACATTTTTATATAAAAAAAAATTACCAACAATACATATTTGTAGTGAAAGGGTACTTCGACGTGGTTAGCAAGCTTGTCTCTCTAGAACTATTACAAATAAGTTGTGAGTTCGATCCTCACTGAGTATCCCAAACTTTCGGCCGCTTAGAAAATCACCATATTTGTAGTGAAATTACCAATAATGCCTATTTATATTAAAATTAACAACTTTACCTACTTCGGTGGAGTAATAGATAGCGGCTCAGATTGAGGAAAACGGAGAGCCGAGTTCGAATTTCAGTCGAATCCATGACATTCACTTACGTTTTGGGAAAGGTAGGAATCCTCTTCTTCTCCCCCCAGCTATAGGTAAATAGCAAGACAGACCGGGTTCTGTTGCCTTGGATGGCAACTGGTCTACCGCAGAAAGACATGTCAAACTACTGCGGGAAATAATCTGCCTCGTCAGTCATGTATCACGTATGGCTCACAATTGACTGAGCCACCTGCTTATATTAAAATTATCACCAATAGCTATTTATAGCAAAATTACCAATGATACAATTTTAAAGCAAACTAACCAGCAATAAATTTTATCTGTAGTTGCAGGGAGACAATTGTGTTCAAAATATATTTGGTTAAAGCCATAAAATTGTGTTTAAAATATTTAGATTTCGGCATTAAATAATCCACTGAGGTGTTAATATGACCCTAAATAAGATAAACCAACAACCACTACGTGACAACACGCATTACCGCCGAGTCAAAATGGACAGGGCAGCAGAAAGGAGACAGTGGTGATTTTTTTTTAAAATTAGGCGATCTACTCTTGACTGAGAAGAAACCGCCTGCATGCGAATCGATAACGAAGTGGTGTAATCGGCTCAGAGTGAGAACTCGGAGAGCCGAGTTCGAATTCCAGTCAAGTTTGTTAGATTCACTTGCACACAAATACTCTTGGGAGGAATCCATCTCTTCTCCCCCAGCTATGGGTTGAATAGCAAAACAGACTGTGTGCTTCAGACTTGGTTAGCAACCAGTCTACCGCAGAAAGAAATGGCAACCTACTGTGGGGAAAAAACTGCCTTGAAATATAGATGATCGCCGACACGTGTATCACGTATGTCAATTAAGTGATTGACTGTTGCGAAAATAGAAACGGAAGTAAGATAAGTGGCGTGCATTCTCACCGGATTTATTTAACCTACACAACGATCCCAAGGGAAGTAGAAATCAGAGCGCGAAAAGAATCCGAGCCACAAAAGACAGCAGACTCAGAAAGAAAACTGCGAGAACTCCCAGAAAAATAACCTACTGTCTGTTGTTAACTAGGGCAAAAAATGGCTTGTTAATTTTAACACCTGTAAAACGCAACTGCCCTCCGTCGATCATTTTGAGAGACTCATTTCTGCCTTCCATAAGCATGGCTGATGCTAACCTCCAAGAGAATGACTCGTTGCGTCTTCTCGGGTTAACATTCTCGGAAGTGGAAATACTACATTTAATCCATTGCCAGGTCAGCCGCTAAGAAATTTGGTTCATTGTCTTGTGCTAGACAATTTTTCTCTCCAGTATCTATCTTACATCTATATGTCCACCATTCGTCCATGCTTAAAATATTGCTGCCTGTTATTTATTTGGAGATTCTCGCTAAAATCCAAAGAAGAATCAGCAATATTATTGGCCCTGACCTGGCGTCTCTGTTTCCGCCACTTTCCTACCGCCATAAAGTTACTTCGCTGTGCTTTTTCTATAAATACTTTCGTGATTATTGTTTGGCTGAGCTCTTCACTTTGGTTTGGTTTGGGGTTAAGTTTTAGAATTGTTATTTTATTCCCCCCCCCCCACAGACAACGAATTGTAAATATGGGGACTAGTTAGTATTTTCATAGAGACAAAGAGGTATTATAATGGTTGTAGTAAGAAAGGTACGTATGAAATGGTTTGTTTTGGTGTAAGGAATATTGTTTTTTACGATTGGGTCAGTGCTTGTGGCTAGCTAAGTTATAATTAAGACAGAAGAAGACCGTCCTTTCCCAAATCCCCTTTTCGGCCTTGTGCCACATTTCTGTAGATAACAGAATAAATATTGCTCTTCACTTTGGTACATAGACTTTATGAATTTAAGCGCAGTGCTAGATTGGCAAAAAGGTCTCATCATTTTACAGTTAGATTGGTTAGATGCTAACAGTTTTTTTTTCTGTGAATCTTCGCTTGTGGTACTCTCTTCCGGTTCCAGGCTTTCAGGCCAAATTTGATCTTCCAAAATTTCGATGCAATGTCAATCGTTATCTATTTTCTTCCTGATTACTCTTCTATTGTTCTCGATTTTTCATAAAGTTTTCTAATTCTTTCACACCCAGTGATCCCTTGTATCTTAGTGAATTTACTACATTTGCTTTGGGTAAATTGGATTAAATCAAAAATAGGACAATGGAGTAAAGAAAAGAGAGAAGAAAGGACTAAATAGCCCAGGGTACGAGTTACGAATTGAAGAATCAAGTAAGTTTTTTTTCTATGTGACGTGTACCTTCATAATGTAGGTGATCATGACACGCCACACTTTCTTGTCTTTTTATTTTTTTGATCTCTTCTAAACCTTATTCTACCATCCATTTACACAAGCTGATTAGGTAGATTATGCGTTGTTTCGCTGTCTTTCTTGAATTTAGTCTGTCCTGTGTGTATCGAATTTTGCAAGCCCTCTTTCCTCATTATGTTCCCTGTAAATTTCAATTATCTCTTCCTGGTGTTAATTATAAGTGTCTTTTTTGTTTACATTTTCTCCAAAACTTCGTCGTTGCTCACATTATTCAGTCCGTGTTATTGTTGCTGAATGTGAAGGCCGGGGCCAAAATGGTCAGCGATTGACCAGAGTGACTCGTGGGCATGGTATGCTGACAGTGATGGAGTCCAAAATGGCGCTAAATCAACAAAGGGCCGCGAGAATTCTGAAGCGTCGATAAGATAAGTTTAGAGACCAAATACTACCAGCGGATGGACGCTGAGCCAACGTGCGACATGCGTTCCTCTGCAATCATTCCTCTCACTGCCTCTTAGAATCCAAGCTGCCACTACTCTCTTCTAATAGAACGAATGAGAAAAATAAATGGCCCTCATCGTTTTTTTGTTGTAGTAGCGTGGGGACCGAGAAACGATATGGAACGTAACAGTATTCTCAGTATGCTTCTGTAGAACCAGATTTCTGTTGCTTCAAGTCTCTTTTTAATTCTGTGCGTTAATTGTCCAACATTCACTGCCATATAGGAGGACTAATACAGATGTTTAATTATCTAGATGTTTAACTAGAATGGATTAAACATAAACTACAAGAAGACAGAAAGCATAGTTGTTCGCAAAAGGATGAGCCGAAAATGCAAATTACAAATCGGGGATGCCAAAACCAAAGAAGTACAAAAATTTAAATATCTGGGAAGTGTTCGAACAGAGAACGAAAAGTGCGACAATGAAATCAGTAGACGCATTGGAATAGCCAAAGATGCCTTTCAAAAGCCAAGCAGAATATTAAGAGATAGAAAAAGGAACAAAGAAAAGCGTACTGAACTATTATATGGCATTTGTCCTTCTATATGGCAGTGAATGCTGGACAATCTCTTCAAAGATGAAAAAGAGACTTCAGGCAACAGAAATGTGGCTCTACGAGAGGATGCCGAGGGTACCATGGACCGAACATGTGAGCAGCGATGAGGTTTTAGAGGAAATGGAAACAAAAAGGAGACTTATGCTTAATATCAGGAAGAGACAGTTGAAATTTCTTGGGCACGTAATGAGGAAGGAGGGCTTGGAAAATCTGATACTTACAAGACAGATTGAAGGCAAGAGGGACAGAAGAAAACATACTTGATGGGCTTGAGTAAGTGGATGACGGTTCAGGGTTTAGGAGAAATAGCAAAAAGACAAAATTTAAAGCTACAAGGGATAAAAAGTTGTGGAGGATCATGATCGCCTAACACAAAGAAGAAGAATCAGCCACCCCACTTAGTATCATCAGGCTTTGAAGCTATGATCAACATGAAGGTCGTTGATCACCTCAACAGGAACAGCCTCTTGGGCAACCGACAATACAAATTTCGATCTGCCCGTTTCATTCCTGATATCATAATTGTCATTACTCACAGAATCAATGACAATCGCATTAGATATATCAAAGGCCCTTGACAGAATGTAGCATAGAGAGATGCTGCACAAGCTCTTCTGCTATAGAATCGCTGGAAGAGTCTTCTCAGTTATTGTCCTTCCTAACAGGTTGGTCAATGAATGTAATTGTTAAGGGCCAATCCACACGAGACCTATTAGATATATGTTATAGCTTAGAGATCAATAAAAGTAACAATTGCAACTCGCTCATGTTGAATTCCATCTTATGATAATCGTCGCTGCTTCTTCTGCAATTCATTAGTTTTATAACGCCGAAGCTTGCAGAACGAAATCACGCGCTTAGATAACCCTTAAAATGATATAATCTCTTTGAGTCAGGCATCGATTTAAATTTTCAGCATACTTCTTTTATTCATTAATTGCTTGCTAAAACTTTTAAAATGTGAATCTATCTACATTAGAAAAAAAAAAACTGTCTGGATAAAAAAAAAAAAAAAAAAAAATCTGAAGTACAAAAAGTAAAAAAGTACAAAAATTTAAAAAGTACAAAAAAGTACAAAACGTACAAAAAAGTACAAAACGTACAAAAAAGTAGAAAAAGTAGAAAAAGTAAAAAAAAAAAAATACCAAAATGTACAAAAAGTACTAAGCGCTTTCTCTTTATCACATTTATGTCTTGAGCATCAGTCTCGTGTAAAGATATTCTTCTTCTGTATGCCATGTCCTTTCAGGAAGTTGGTGATCATGGCTCTCCACAAATTGTAGCTGTTAGTAAATGTTGTCTTTTTTAGTTCTCTCCCCTAAATCCAGTTCTGCAATCCATTTACAAGCTTATTACTTAGGTTCTGCGAAGATTTTCTCTGCGCTCTTGCCTTCAATATGTCCACTGAGTGTCAAATTTTCCAAGCCGTCTTTCCAGATTATCGGCCCTGTAAACTGTCTCTTTCTGATTCTAAGTATTTGTCGCCATTTTCCTTAAAACTTCGTCGTTGCCCACATGTTCAGTCCATGGTATTCCCTTTCTGTATAATCACATTTCTATCGCCTCAAGTTTCTTCTTCAGCTGTGCGGGGATGGCCCAGCTTTCACTGCTACAGAAGAGGACTGATATTATATTATAGTTCAGTACCCTTTCCTTTGTTCCTAACGATAGTTTTCTGTTTCTTAATATTTTGCTTAGCTTTTGGAAGGTACCTTCGCTATCATAATGCATCTTCTCGTTTCTTTATCGCACTTTCCATCCTCTGTTAAAACACTTACTTGATATTAAAATGTTGTTGATTGATTTTGGTATTTCCAATTTGTAATTTGTATATTGGTCTGTCCCTTTTGCTAACAGGCATGCATTCTGTCTTTTTGCAATTGATGTTTAATCATTTTTTATTTTGTTTCCTTCACCATCTTCTGTGGGAGTTCCTCTACTTTCTTTTCTATTCCTGCGATTAATACTGTGTCATCTGCATATTTTTTAAGCGTTTCACCCGAAGCAAGGCGGGAAGCCACTAGCACGCAAGGGGTTACAAAGAGTTGGGGCGAGAGCAAAGAGGAGTGATAGAAGAAAGGATGAAGAGAAAGATAGGGGATAGATCAAGGCATCTGGAGACGTCGATTGACATTATATTTGAATAGTTGGAGATTATAGCTATCAGGTAAACAAGGAAAGAAAAGGGATTTCCACAGGCGAGAAGTGCGAGACATGAAGCTATTGGAGTAGAAGAGATGGTTACATTTAACAGTTTCGACAGTGAAAATGTGAGAGCGAGATGCCAGCTATAGTTGAACGCTTAAATTCATGAAGTCTGCGAACCAGCGAAAGCAGCTCATCGGAGCAATTACCGTGAAAGTATTTGTAAAAAAGACAGAGGGAGGCGACGGCCCGTCTGTGAGTGAGCGACTGCAGACGAAATGACATATCAGGGCCAATCTTATATTGTTAAGATTGTGGCCGTCAATAATGAATTCTCTCAGAATCGTCTCGCTGTATAAGTTGAATAAATCTGGTGAGAAGACCCATCCTTGTCTTACAATCATTTCTATTTTTGTATATTTACTGAATTCATTTTCTATACGTATATAAGTGGTTTGTCATCGGTTTAGGTTCTGGATTTTTCTAATATTCTTCCCAAACATGTTGAGATTACCCAGCAATTCTAACAGTTCTTTCTGACGCACTTTATCAAACGCTTTTGCATAATCTATAAAACATAGGTATACATCCTTCTGCATTTGTAATTATTACCATTCCAAACAGTAGTTATTATCTTTTCTTACATTTTCAGTTTGAAAGCGCTTTGAAGAACATTGAATTGTTTGTAAATCATGTATATACTGGTGTAAAAAAGTTATTTCAAAGATATTTTAGGGTAAAATTTCTGATGGCTGCCATTTAATGAATTGTACGTCTGAGAGTTCGTAAAACATTTTGAATCAAAGTTGTCAGAACAGCAATATATTTTTAGCTTACTAAAAACGATTGGTCTCCATTTCTTTTTATTACTTTGACTTTGATGTACATAATACTTACTTTTATTTTGTCCTCTAGTTCTTGAAAACAATTTTTCGTTCAAAGAGGAACGACTTCGCATTTTCGAAAGAAATTCTTCACTGAAAGAGAAGCATTCTTGTTCACAAACGCAATAAAACATCAGACCGACATTTTTCACGTGATTTGGAGAAAATTACAGTTACAGATTTTTTTTTTTTTTTTTTTTGCAAAATAATCAGCAGTCAGGATTTTTTTTTCTTTGTTATAAGTTTGACTTTACACGAAAATATACCAAATATTATTATCTAAAAAAGTTATTTTAGATAAAAATAGTCCTTTGGTACTATTTTTGTCTTGTTAGCTGGTCGAAAAGTTTAGTTGCAAAAAAGACGTTTTTCCGCAATTCTAATGTCTGTTAAATATATACTTCTAAAAAAGATCAATCTGGTTAATCAGAGAATATGTCAAACTTTTTGGTGTTATGTGGAGTCAATAAATAGGTAGACAGAAATCCAGTTTACACTTGTACCAAAAAGGTAGACATGGATCCGTCTTACACTTGAATCAAAAAGTAGATATGGATCCGGTTAAAACGAGTCAAAACGGTAGATATACATCCAGTTTATAAAAAAAAAAGTTCAATATAGATTTGATCGACACTAGAGTCAAAACGGTAGACATATATCTAGTAAAAAAAGTAGAAACAGGTTCAGGTTATACTAGTGTCAAAAGAATAGACATAGGTCTGGTTTACACTAGAGTAAAAAAATGGTAGATGAGGGTCAGGTTTAGACTAGAAGCCAAAATGTGAAGATTGATCCACTTTACAAAACAGTAGATATACATCCGGTTTACACTAAAATAAACAAAAGGCAGACATGGGTCCTGTTTACATGAGCTGAAAAGATAGACATAGGTCTGGTTTACACTACTGTCAAAAAGGTAGATCAACTTTAGATCCTTGCCTGCAAGTATCGTCAGGAAAGCGGTTTTTTTCCTTATATATATATATATATATATATATATATATATATATATATATATATATATATACATATATATATATATATATATATATATATATATATATATATATATATCCATTAAAAAATATATGTCCATTAAAAATCCATTACTTCTTTATATATTAATTAAAAAATTCATTACTTCTTTATATATATATATATATATATATATATATATATATATAAATTTTTATTCTTTTAATGAACTTTCTATGAATATTTTTCTAATCGACTATTTCATAGAAAATCTAAAAAAAATTTAAATCATTAACAAACATCAAATTAAATTATTTGTAGACAGTTTAGAGACATTCAAATTTATATCAAACATTATAATCTTTATGAAACCCCAAAATAACACTTTCAAAGTAAAAAAAAAATAACAGCGTCTGTTTCTAGCCTTTTTTTTACAAAGAAAATTAGTGACCCCTTCTCTCATAACTTCCTTCTCTCTTTTTCTCTCTATGAGTTTTTTCTTCTCTACCCCTTCGATATCAATATATAACTTCCGTTAAGTTAACAGTTTAAATGTGTCAATATCTCCTCATGTCTTCTATCTCCCTCTCACTTCCTCACTTCATTAATTTACATATGTTTAATACGGCCCGTCAAAAATGTGTAAATTTTCTTTTCATTTTTTGTTTGAAAGTAAAGTCTGATGATATATATATATATTGGGAAGTATGTGTGTGTGTGTATGTGTGTGTGTATGTACTGATTTCTTGTGGTGGGATGGTGTGTATGTGCGTATGTGTATGCGTGTATATGTACAAATGAGTTTACTAATTCCTCATAATAAAACAGTATATGTATGGAGGGAGAATATACGTACGCATATATACACGCATGCTGACAGAAACACACAAAAATAGAAACAGATCCAAGAACACATAGGGGTCAGTAAAACATTAAAAGATAAAATGCTGATAAGTAATTCATCATTTCGCTTGGACCAGCCTTAATTGTTTTATGACCCTTCGCGCAGAACTCTTCATTGCCAATTCAAGAAAGAAATTCGGATTACAAACACAGAAAATGTCTCATATCGAGAATATTTAACATTGAAAAACAAAAGAAAAAAGAAGTAATGGATTATTTCATTTATTAATTCGACGAATTTTATCACTTTAAACGATTATTTATTTCTGTAGCGGGAAAATATTTTTCTTTAATAAGGTGTCTAGAACATTCAGGCGGGTTCACGAAAATAATTAAATATACTGTTTAATACATAAACGGAGCGTCTACTTAAATATGGGTATCCACTAAAAATAAAGTTTTAGTAATAAAATCTATCAGATTAATAAATTAAAAAGTTACAACACTTTTTTTTAGAAATATCTGCAGGGTGCGATGGGTAAATTGTCGTCATTTTTTTATTTTTAATTTTGTTCATATGCGTTGTTTGGTTTTCATTTTGTCGACTGCAAGGTATAGTAGGGCACCATCCGTGAGAAAATCGAGCACAATGACGCAAATCAGTCCGCCAGAAATTTGGAAACAGCATGCTGTACTTCTTGGCATTCGAGCCGGAGGCTCCAATACGAAAAAATTCAGAATGTTTAGCTGTCAATCTAGGGACAGTGCAAAGGATTCAGAAAGAGTTGAATGAGTTTTATGGTGATTACGAAGCTATGGCAGCTCGAAAATACCACTCTGTACGTTTTGAGGAGAAAAAAAAACTTACGAATTTGTTGGTGAGTGTCTCAGACTCAACACGGAGGCCTACATCAAATGCCTTGAGGAGGTAATGTTGCCTTGAACCACGAGAATGGCTGCTGGAAGACCTATTGTCTGGCAACAGGACTTTGCACCATGCTACACAAGCAGGTGAACGCAGTAATGGCTGCCAAGAATTTTTGCGACCACATCACCCCTTACATCTGGCTACATAACTCCCTAGACTGCAACCCGCTTCATTATTGTGTGTGAGACACAACTGAGCGAGAGATCAATAAAACTCCTTGGAATACCAAAGATGAAGGCAAGGATTATGGCAGCATTCACCAATTCATCAACAAAAAGACTGTCAGGAAGAATTGCAGGAGATTCCGTAATCGTCTGGTGGCCATGTTTGAAGCCAATGGCGATTTTATTAAATAAATTTAATCTTTATTATTTGTAGATATTTTTGTATTTGTAGTAAATATATCTGTTAAAATGAAATATCAATGTTATTCTAATTTTTGCGGAATTGAGACGACAATCTATCTATCTATCTATCTATCTATCTATCTATCTATCTATCTATCTATCTATCTATCTATCTATGCAATATGTTCACATCTATCTATCTATCTATCTATCTATCTATGCAATATGTTCACATCTATCTATCTATCTATCTATCTATCTATCTATCTATCTATCTATCTATCTATCTATGCAATATGTTCACATCTATCTATCTATCTATCTATCTATCTATCTATGCAATAAGTTCACATCTATCTATCTATCTATCTATCTATCTATCTATCTATCTATCTATCTATGCAATATGTTCACATCTATCTATCTATCTATCTATCTATCTATCTATCTATCTATCTATGCAATATGTTCACATCTATCTATCTATCTATCTATCTATCTATCTATCTATCTATCTATCTATCTATGCAATATGTTCACATCTATCTATCTATCTATCTATCTATCTATCTATCTATCTATCTATGCAATATGTTCACATCTATCTATCTATCTATCTATCTATCTATCTATCTATCTATCTATGCAATATGTTCACATCTATCTATCTATCTATCTATCTATCTATCTATCTATCTATCTATCTTATTAGAAATATTAATGATTGTTTATACGTATTTGGGTATATAGGCTATCCAAGTTCATTTAATTTCTTTTTGTTTATGTTTTTATAACTAGTGATAAAAGATCAAGAAAGGTAAAAGAACCTGAACGCCTAAACTGTAGATTTTCTACTGATTGAAGCGCTATCTGTACACTTTCAATTGATTAGCCTACTTTCTCTTTAAATTCAAGTAGCCTTTAAGAGAACATTTACCTTTATGTGCAATATATTATAATTATGTTAATTATATATATATATATATATATATATATATATATATGCATATATATATAAGGTTGGTGCAAAAATAATGTCGTTTTCTCACATACTAACATATGTGAGAAAACGACATTATTTTTGCACCAACCTAATATGTATATATATATATATATATATATATATATATATACGTATAATATCTATATATATAAATATATACTTTATAGCTCTGCTGTTATATTACATCGAGCAGTTTTTTTAAAACAGCATTAGATGTGCGATATTATATATATATATATATATATTTATATATATATGTATGTATGTATGCATATATATGCATATATATATGTGTGTGTGTATGCATGTATGTATGTATGTATTTGAGAAAATGGTAAAATTATAGATATGCATATAATGCATATATTACGGGGTCTCTCAAAGTGCACACACACATACATACGTACATGTACAGAGGCACACGCTGGAATGCGTATAGAAATACATATACACAGACACACTCACACAGGCACACCCTTTAGATGTGAATCACATACCCGGCGACACATGGAAACATACTAGAGCGTCGGAATTGGCATTCAAACGAAAGAGATACACAATTAAATTGGTGTCTTCATTGTCGCTATTATTGAAAATTCACGTGTAAACATTCAATCGTATACAATATACACAAAAGCACAGAGGCGCACACTGTGCTTTCACTTTCCTGTTTGTCTGCAAAAGCTTAACCAATGCCTGTAACGGAGTTCGAACTTATATCATCGAATGCTTGTGAACATTTTGCTCTGCTCCGAATAATTTTATTTATTTTTGAAGGAATTTTACTTGCAACTGAATGCAGTATCACAGTTGATTATTTGATATTCATTCATAGTTTCTTCGATTATATATATATATATATATATATATATATATATATATATATATATATATATATATATATATATATATATATATATACTAGGTTAAAGAATCCGTTGGTATATAATCCAAGTGGATTCTAGTAATATAAAAATATTAGAACTGTTCCACAAAAAAGGAGCTCAATGTCTTTTATTTATACAGAGCAATATAATGTCACACACACACACGCACACACATACACAATAATATATATATATTATATATATATTATATATATATAATATATATATATTATATATATATTATATATATATATTATAGTTGATACTTGTATTCGTTTCCTGTTATAGAGCACAATATCTTTATTAAGATTTTTTGAATGCACAGGCCGATAGAGGTAATGCACACTGTTTAAAAAATACAAATAAAAAGTGGGCGTCTATTTCAAATACGAGTATCCACCAATCATTCAGTTCGATGTTATAAATATGTATGTATGTACACTCACCACGTGGTAATGTGTTAGTTTACATTCGTTAAAAGTACACAAAATGCACACTTGCTTACATATACGAAAAAAAGTTTGTTAAGGGAGTTATACATACACACCCACATACACACACACACACACGCGTGCGAGTGCACGTATGCACACGCATAAACATACATACGCACATACATAAAGCCGACAGCAAAGTAAACATAAAAATGTATCTGCGTTTGAAAACTGGCTTTTTCGATTTGGTCTGCACATTTGATCAAAGCGATGCAGGAAAAAATTGCCCAAAAAAAAAAAAAAAAAATTTGCAAATAAGAAAATTGCAAACAAAAATAAAAAAAACAAAAACAAAAACAAAAACAGCTGATAAAAAAATGACAAATCACGTATGAAATCCGAGTGTAAAGAAATCATTAAGTTATGAAAAACTGCAAAAAAAAAAAAGTTTTATTAAGCAAATTCCAAATAAATATAATCAGGTAAACAGACCAATTCTTTGACAGTCATAAAGAATCATTTTTCAACCACTTGTATAATTCTCTAGACTATAAGCATTATGTGTGTGTGTGTGTATGTATATATATATAAATATATATATATATATATTATATATATATATATATTATATATTTATGTATATATATATATATATATATGTATATGTGTGTATGTATATATATATATATATATACATATATATATATATATATATGACGATTATTAAATTATTTAATTTCTTATTACTATAAACTTTATTTTTAATGTGAACACGTAACTCATTTGCTATCCCTGTTTATTATTTTCTTAAACAGTGAAATTAGTAACAACCAGCTTATTCATTCAATTATTATATATATATATATATATATATATATATATATATATATATATATATATATATATGCAGATGCGTAATATATGTGTTTGTATGTGTTTGTTTGTTTTGGAGCTTTATAATTAAAGTTGGAAAATTCTAAATTTGTACCTATTTTCAAACGTGATCAATGTAATGAACTTATCATATCACAAGTTGGTATTTACTGTAATTAAACACTTTTCTCTTAAAAAGCAAAAACAAAACAAATAATAAAGAAAGCGAAAAAAAAAAACAAGCAAAAAAAACATGCAAATTTTTCTTGTGAAGAAAATTAGCCGTCATTTTTAAGAAACACTAATCATAAAAACGGTATTAAATATACACTTATATACTCACCTTTTCTTTTTTTTTTTTTTTTAAAAAAAAGTTGCGGACGTTTAGTCGAGATGCTTCCAGGTAGACTAAAAACAACCGATGGTAATAAGGGTAATATAACGTTGTTGTGATTCTCAAAAAAGATAGTAAATTGTTTCAAAAAGGTAAAATCTCTCTCGCCCCCTTCCTTCTTTGATTCTCTCCTCCCCTCTCTCACACGTACTTATACTCTCCCACACACACACACACTCCTTTTTTGTCTAAAGATGGCATTTTTTTTCTTGCTTTTGTCCGTTTCTTTTCTTTCTTTAAGTACTTGCAGTAGCTGAACTAGTAGTAGTAGTAGTAGTAGTAGTAGTAGTAGTAGTAATAATAGTGGTTATATTTACGACGGAGTCAGCTCAGCATCAACTTGTAGTAATAGTAAGTTAAGTAGTAGTGCTAATAGTGTTATTATTAGTAATATACTTATTGTGTTTTTACTTATTAGCGGAAAGAGGAAGATGGTAAGTGGTGTATAGTGGCTTCGTGCTACGGCTTTTCGGTGTTGGGTTATGGCTGGTGGGCTGTGCTTCAGGGGGTGGGGAAAGTGTGCATTGGGGATGGGGTCTGTGTTAATTTTGTTGCGATGGGTCGGGTTGAGAAAAAAAACAAACTTTACCAGACCAGAATTTGCTTGGTCTTCGAAATACAAAAATTTGCATTGTATCTCTCTCTCTCTCACTCTCTCTCTCTCTCTCACACACACACACACACACACGCACACACACACACACACAATATGTAATGTACTGTTGAAAATTCGCACACAGTTATGTTTTGTGGCATTTACAAAAAAAAAATAACATTTCCGTTCAGGACAGAGGCGTTCATAGCTCTCCACAGGTTCCATTTTTTTTTTATTATCTGTGAATTCTCATGACTGTAGAGTGATTTAATGTAGACTTTCCCATGTTTTGAACTCATAATTGTCATTCTCCTAGACCGGCTACCATCCAAGGCTAGAGTAGCTTTTCTAACTTGCCGTTTGACCAATTGCCGGGGGTAAGAAGAGATGGACTCATATTTGTCCCAAGGGTAGTTGTAAACGCGCAACTGACTTGGATTTGGCTTGCCTATTACACATTCCGCGCTGATAATGGTAATATTTGCCGTTTCCCTATAAGGAAATATTTGACATTCATTGATCGAGCTGCCAGTATTGCTTTCGGTTGAAATTTATAAAAATTTTCTCTTAAAACACTTATTTTAGGAAAATTGTTTTCTCAAGTTCAGTAGCCTTTATCGCTTTTTCTTTTCTAACCTTCTATTTGAAGTTCTCATTTTAATCGAGTTCACCCCAAGCAAGGTAGTAAAGCCACTAAACCACAACGGGTTACTGGGTGCTAAAGAATTAGAAAACAGAAACATTACGAAGGAGCGAGAACAATACAAGAATAATCAGGAAAATAGTAGATAGCGATTGGCATTGCATTCAAATTTGTGAAGATCAACTGAAGCAACAAACACTGACCCAAACATACAACAATATTCCTTACACCAAAACAACGCATTCTTACCTTTCTTACGACAGTATCTGTCTATATTTCTGAGATGAGATATTATGTACACTATTTACATTATTCGGACTATTTACCTCATCTTTGTCGCCATATTTATTACAATGTTTCGGTCGTTTTACGCTCCGGCCTTCTTCAGGTGGTTGGAATGTCGAACTGGAGAAGGCCGGAGCGTACAACGGCCGAAACGTTGTAATAAATATGGTGACAAAGATGAGGACAGTACTCTGAATAATGTAAATACTTTCTTACTACATCCACTATAATACCTCATTGTCTCCATGAAAGTTCTAACTAAACCCCATATGTAAAATTCATTGTCTGTGTGGGGAGGGGAATAAAACAACAATAGTGAAGAGCTCATCCGAACGATTACCATGAACATATTTATAGAAAAGGCACAGGGAGGTAACTTTACGACGGTGGGAGGTGACTGAAAACGACATGCCAGGTCAGGAGCAATAATATTGCTAATTCTTCTTTGGTAATAATGTTGAGTATTAACATCTTGATTATTGATTATGTTATTAATTTCTCTTCGAGTTACATTATCTCTTTTAGTTGTTGCTACTATTCGTAGTGATCAAGTTATGTGGTTTCTTTTATATGGCACAGTTCTTTGTTAGTGATTCTGCAACACCAAGTCTACAATGTTCAAAAAAGTATGATCTTTTCCAAGACCTTCAGGTTTTACTCGTTCAAAATCTTTTTTTACAACTGACGTGAAAAGGATCCGTTTTTGAAACAAATTCTTTGATTTTGTTTTACGGCATATCAACCTCAATGATTATTTAATGCCGATAAGATTTTTATTACTACTAATATTTTTTCCCAAAATGTATTCCTGGTAATATTTTTTTCTTCAAAAATGTATTGCTGGTAATAAAGTATTGCTGGTAATAATTTTTCCTCAAAAAAGATTATTTCTGGTATTAAAATCTATATTTACACTTTCATAGTGTTTTGACCTCAGTTTAGGGGTTAACTATTCGCCCATAGCTGTGACCCTAACAAGTGCTACCACCGCGGTTCAGGGTGGACCTGGGAGCCCCAGCAATTAAGAGGTGGTCCACGCTCCTCAAAACCTCCTGATCAGTGACCTTGCTACCGGACGTAGTTTATCGTCTTACCCTGGACACGGATGTAGTTTGTCATCATACCCCGGACGAAAATTTAACGCCTACTAAAACTAAACTTCTCTCTATTAATCATCTGAGAGACCCCATCACTGTCTTCCATCAGCATGGCTGATGCTAACCTTCATGAAAGTGACTCGTTGCGCCTTCTCGGGCTCACGTTCTCTGCTGATATGAAGTGGAAAGACTATATTTGATCCATTTCTATGTCAGATGCGTAGAAAGTCGGTTCGCTATGTCGGGCGAAATATTTTTCTCTCCAGAATCTACCTTACATATCTATAAGTCTACCATTCATACATGCTTAGAATACCTTTGTTATTTACCTTGAGCTCTTTGATAAGATCCAAAGAAGAATCAGCAATATTATTGGTCCTCATCTAGCGGCTCGGCACCAGTAACTATCCCACCGCCGTAAGCTCAGGTTGCATCTCAATGTCTTTTCATTAAATACTTTCATGGTAATTGTTCGGTTTTGTTCTCTCAATCTATGATACGGGTTGTCTCCCATTGCATTACATATCCATTTTATAAGGTAGTACTCATATAAAATACAAATTTTATTGTAACCTAATTATGTACAATAATGGATCATATGCAATATAGGTGAACAATGTTGTTAATTTAAGAAAAATAATAAAAATAAAAATAAAAAAATAAATAAATAAAATTTGGAATACTAAAATATTTGTTACGTATTAATACTAACTTTAAGAAACAAAAAAAAAATATAATTTTTGGAATTAAAGTATTTATTGACTTCCTTAATATTTTAAAAGAAGATTCCATAATATACCCAAAATAGGGGGGGGGTGTTGCTGTTTTTTGTGTATGTATGACTAGGAGATTTATTATGTACAGAGGATACATAATTGTGGCACAAGGCCGAAAAGGGGAGGGGTAGAGGCTGGTCCAAACTAACTATCCTATACCTAGCTAATCAGATTCACGACCCATTCATACATTACAATTTATCCATTCATCACAAGAACTTGTCCATCACCAAACAATCCTCCAACCACCATAATACCACATCCTCTCAAGGGGAACCTAGCAAAACGCGCCCCACACCATAAAAATTTGATGATAATACATAAAATACATAAAATTTTAATAATGATAGAATGAGAGGGGAGGGAGATGAACCCAATAATCAAATAAATATCAACACAAAATACAAACTAAACCTAACAGATGTTAGTAGGGAGCCGTCCAACCCTCAAAATAGAGAGGCCGCTGTATTCTGCCCAGGGGACAGAATCAAGAAGCTCTCTCACTAAGGGAGTGGGGAAAAAGGATAAAATATTATGCGGGAATGGGAAAATATAAAGCTGACCCCGTCGAGATGAAAAGGAGGGTTAAAACAAACTGGGGAGGTTGGGAATCTCGACTTGGATCATAACCAAAGAGTAGCCGGGTTACAGGCCAGGAACAACACTTACTCACATTAACTAGGTACACTTAAGCTTGTCTAACCTAACCAGGGGGAGGGTTCCACAGGAAGTCACCCTGATGTGCAATAGGTTGACCTAGAAGAGAAAATCAAGGCTAGCCCCGGTCACACGAACCAAGCTCGCCTTTTTTACCCACCTTTCGCTAAAGACTGTCGAATGCAACGGTTTTCTATCAGATCTAATCTTCATCTTGAGCTGATGCTCAAAGAATTGGATTAGATGCTGATGAGAAAGACAGTTACCCCGCAAGACTTCCTCCTTTCGCGACGTCCAAATCACCATTCGAGCCGTGGCCAGCAGCGTCAGAAACACCATTCGTTTCACCCCGGAATACGGGGGCGACACATTGTCACACGCGTATGCGCGATTAATAGACACAAGCTGTTCGGGAGCGAGACGAGCCGTCAGCTCGCCGACATGGTCCCATAAGGGGCGGAACCGGGGGAAATGGTAGAAGGCGTGCGAAGCCGTTTCTTCTAAGCCAAGACCACACCGTTCACAGTCTGGCAAATCCGCCAAACCCCATATGAAAGCCTTGTCGTTGAGAGGCAGCCGATTCCGAGCCAATCGCCAGGTAAGCGAAAACACAGGGTTACTGAGATAATCCGCCGCTGGCGCCCAAGACCAGTAGGAGCGATACTCCTCCTCCGACAAGCCGAGCGTATCACGTAGGGAATCCTTCGCGGGCCCCTCCACTAATCCACGATAGAAGACCTTCCTAGGCCGTGAAAGGTCACTGGACCGGGGAATGGCCTTCAAGGCCGACCGACACTCGCGGATGAAATCCGACTCGTCCCGGGGTCTACGACGGCGCTCAACCCTCGAGATGGGGGGACTGATGGTAAGGCTAGGGAAGGCGTCCCTAACAATCCCCTCCAGAATCGGATCTCTCCCAGTCAATGCGCGGCGTAGGAAAGCCAACCTAGAGGCACGGACGTGACTCAAGAGGTGCGGCATTCCCAGCCCCCCATGACACGGACGTTTAGTGCAGACTCGTCTGTCGACCCTGTTCACGCGTCCCCTCCATAAAATGGAGGATAGCGATCGCTCGAGCGCCTTCCAATGGGTCTCACAGAGAGGAAGTACAGACAATCGATAAAGAATCAGGGGGAAAATGTATGTAGCACACACCTCCGCCCTGCCCTTCACGGACAACCGCCGTCGATTCCAAGTCTTGCCGGCAGAATCGACCTTTGCAAGTACTTCAGACCAATTCTTCTCCAGCTGGAGGTCCGGTCCAAACCACACTCCAAGAATGCGGACAGGTCCATCCGTCCAACCGAAGCGGCCCGGAAGAGCGACCCCCTTCCAGGCACCTAACCGCAAGCCGGAAGACTTGTCGCGGTTTATCTTGGCCCCTGTCACCTTCTCGTACCGATCAAGCGCCTTCTGTACCGCCTCGATGTCGTCCCGGGACGACACGAAAGCAGATACGTCATCGGCGTACGCGGAAACCCTGGCTCGAGCCCCTCCAGGAACGGCGATTCCGCGTAGGGCCGGACTGCCGGTCTCGTCCTTCAGCCGGCGAAGGAGAGGCTCCAACGCCAAAGCATAAAGGAGAGGCGACAGCGGACAACCCTGACGAACCGACCTAGACAGCACGAACGCGTCCGACAACCTTCCGTTCACCTGTACCACAGCACTGGGGGAGCGATACAGGAGGCTAATCCAGCGGCAGAAGTTGGGTGCGAATCCAGCGGCCTGCAGGACAGAAGCAAGGTAGCGATGGTCGACCCTATCAAATGCCTTGGACTGATCCAAATTGATCAGCGCGGCTTGCTCGTCGTCTTTTACACCCTCTATGATCGTGCGGATCAGATGCAGGTTGCTCTGAATTGTTCGGCCCCTCACAGAACAAGTCTGCTCAGGTCCCAACAGAGACTCGGCAACTGACTGCAAACGCTCCTGCAGGATCTTGGCCATAATCTTTAACTCTGTGTTTAGCAGAGTTATGGGCCTGTAGTCATCTAGTTTCCCCCCATCACCTTTGCCCTTTTTCAACAGAGTGATCACGCCCCTGGTGATCCGGTTGGGGATGGACCCCGACCGAAACCAGTTGTTGAACACTGCAGTCAAAATCGGAACAAAGATGTGCGACAGCCTCAAGTACAATTCATAGGGCAAACCATCCAGACCGGGTGACTTGCCTCTGCCGACCTTCTTCAAAACTGCGTAGACTTCGCCCTCCGTGATCTCTCCCTCGCAGCTAGCCGCTTCAGTCGGCGAAAGCCGAGGAAAGTCAGCCAAATAGCTACGAAACTCCTCCTCACGGAGACCAGGCTCCTTGGTAAACCGGCTCTCGAAATGGCGCCGAAACGCCTCGCACATGTCGTCAGTGGCCCGAAGAGTACGCTCCTCCGGGGATTCGACTTCACGAATGTAACGATCGCCACCTCGACGGACCTCTTCCCTGCGCAGATCTGCGCCCAAGTTCACAGCTTCGTAAGACATCTTGCTTAACTTATGTCTAATTACCTGGCCCATGTACCGCTCGCTATTCGAACGGTCCAGGGCCTCCTTAGCTAAGGCTATCTCTAGGAGATCCCCCCAGCCACCGCCCGGGAATAACTAGACTTGAGATTCTTCACCTTATCAGCTCTATCTAGAGCGAGCCGTTTGCCGAAATCAGTGGTGAAGGACCTAATCCTACACTTAAGGCGTTCCCACCACTTATTCCCGATAACCGCCCCCACTAGCTCCCGCTGCACTAGTCTAATTAGCTGTTCCCGAAAGTCCTCCCTGTCCAGTAAGGACAGATTGAACTTCCAGTACCCAGCCATTCTAGGCCTACAGTCTAACGCCACCCGGGCACAAACGAGTTTGTGGTCCGAATAGCCTACCCAGTGGAACGTAGGGCAATATGTGTATGTATGACTAGGAGATTTATTGTATCGAAATACAAATTGTGGCACAAGGCCTAAAAAGGGGAGGGGTAGAGGCTGGTCAACGCTAACTATCTTATACCTAGCTAATCTGACTCACGACCCATTCATACATTACAATTTACCCATTCACCACAAGAACTCGTCCATCACCGATCAATCCCCCAATCACCATAATACCACATCCTCTCTAGGGGAACCTACCAAAACGCGCCCCACACCATAAAAATTTGATGATAATACATAAAATACATAAAATTTTAATAATGATAGAATGAGAGGGGAGGGAGATGAACCCAATAATCAAATAAATATAAACACAAAATACAAACTAAACATAACAGATGTTAGTAGGGGACCGTCCAACCCTCAAAATAGAGAGGCCGCTGTATTCTGCCCAAAGTGACAAAATCAAGAGGCAACTCTCGCTAAGGGAGTGGGAAAAAGGATAAAATATTATGCGGGAATGGGGAAATATAAAGCTGACCCAGTCGAGATGAAAAGGAGGGTTAAAAACAAACTGGGGAGGTTGGGAATCTCGACTTGGACCATAACCAAAGAGTAGCCGGGTTACAGGCCAGGAACAACACTTACTCACATTAACTAGGTACACTGAAGCTTGTCTAACCTAACCAAGGGGAGGGTTCCACAGGAAGCCACCCCGATGTGCAATAGGTTGACCTAGAAGAGAAAATCAAGGCTAGCCCCGGTCACACGAACCAAGCTCGCCTCTTTTACCCACCTTTCGCTAAAGACTGTCGAATGCAATCGTTTTCTATCAGATCTAATCTTCATCTTGAGCTGATGCTCAAAAAATAGGATTAGATGCTGATGAGAAAGACGGTTGCCCCGCAAGACTTCCTCCTTTCGCGACGTCCAAATCACCATTCGAGCCGTGGCCAGCAGCGTCAGAAACACCATTCGTTTCACCCCGGAATACGGGGGCGACACATTGTCACACGCGTATGCGCGATCAATGGACACAAGCTGTTCGGGAGCGAGACGAGCCGTCAGCTCGCCGACATGGTCCCATAAGGGGCGGACCCGGGGGCAATGGTAGAAGGCGTGCGGAGCCGTTTCTTCTAAGCCAAGACCACACCGTTCACAGTCTGGCAAATCCGCCAAACCCCATATGAAAGCCTTGTCGTTGAGAGGCAGCCGATTCCGAGCCAATCGCCAGGTAAGCGAAAACTCAGGGTTACTGAGATAATCCGCCGCTGGCGCCCAAGACCAGTAGGAGCGATACTCCTCCTCCGACAAGCCGAGCGTATCACGTAGGGAATCCTTCGCGGGCCCCTCCACTAATCCACGATAGAAGACCTTCCTAGGCCGTGAAAGGTCACTGGACCGGGGAATGGCCTTCAAGGCCGACCGACACTCGCGGATGAAATCCGACTCGTCCCGGGGTCTACGACGGCGCTCAACCCTCGAGATGGGGGGACTGATGGTAAGGCTAGGGAAGGCGTCCCTAACAATCCCCTCCAGAATCGGATCTCTCCCAGTCAATGCGCGGCGTAGGAAAGCCAACCTAGAGGCACGGACGTGACTCAAGAGGTGCGGCATTCCCAGCCCCCCATGACACGGACGTTTAGTGCAGACTCGTCTGTCGACCCTGTTCACGCGTCCCCTCCATAAAATGGAGGATAGCGATCGCTCGAGCGCCTTCCAATGGGTCTCACAGAGAGGAAGTACAGACAATCGATAAAGAATCAGGGGGAAAATGTATGTAGCACACACCTCCGCCCTGCCCTTCACGGACAACCGCCGTCGATTCCAAGTCTTGCCGGCAGAATCGACCTTTGCAAGTACTTCAGACCAATTCTTCTCCAGCTGGAGGTCCGGTCCAAACCACACTCCAAGAATGCGGACAGGTCCATCCGTCCAACCGAAGCGGCCCGGAAGAGCGACCCCCTTCCAGGCACCTAACCGCAAGCCGGAAGACTTGTCGCGGTTTATCTTGGCCCCTGTCACCTTCTCGTACCGATCAAGCGCCTTCTGTACCGCCTCGATGTCGTCCCGGGACGACACGAAAGCAGATACGTCATCGGCGTACGCGGAAACCCTGGCTCGAGCCCCTCCAGGAACGGCGATTCCGCGTAGGGCCGGACTGCCGGTCTCGTCCTTCAGCCGGCGAAGGAGAGGCTCCAACGCCAAAGCATAAAGGAGAGGCGACAGCGGACAACCCTGACGAACCGACCTAGACAGCACGAACGCGTCCGACAACCTTCCGTTCACCTGTACCACAGCACTGGGGGAGCGATACAGGAGGCTAATCCAGCGGCAGAAGTTGGGTGCGAATCCAGCGGCCTGCAGGACAGAAGCAAGGTAGCGATGGTCGACCCTATCAAATGCCTTGGACTGATCCAAATTGATCAGCGCGGCTTGCTCGTCGTCTTTTACACCCTCTATGATCGTGCGGATCAGATGCAGGTTGCTCTGAATTGTTCGGCCCCTCACAGAACAAGTCTGCTCAGGTCCCAACAGAGACTCGGCAACTGACTGCAAACGCTCCTGCAGGATCTTGGCCATAATCTTTAACTCTGTGTTTAGCAGAGTTATGGGCCTGTAGTCATCTAGTTTCCCCCCATCACCTTTGCCCTTTTTCAACAGAGTGATCACGCCCCTGGTGATCCGGTTGGGGATGGACCCCGACCGAAACCAGTTGTTGAACACTGCAGTCAAAATCGGAACAAAGATGTGCGACAGCCTCAAGTACAATTCATAGGGCAAACCATCCAGACCGGGTGACTTGCCTCTGCCGACCTTCTTCAAAACCGCGTAGACTTCGCCCTCCGTGATCTCTCCCTCGCAGCTAGCCGCTTCAGTCGGCGAAAGCCGAGGAAAGTCAGCCAAATAGCTACGAAACTCCTCCTCACGGAGACCAGGCTCCTTGGTAAACCGGCTCTCGAAATGGCGCCGAAACGCCTCGCACATGTCGTCAGTGGCCCGAAGAGTACGCTCCTCCGGGGATTCGACTTCACGAATGTAACGATCGCCACCTCGACGGACCTCTTCCCTGCGCAGATCTGCGCCCAAGTTCACAGCTTCGTAAGACATCTTGCTTAACTTATGTCTAATTACCTGGCCCATGTACCGCTCGCTATTCGAACGGTCCAGGGCCTCCTTAGCTAAGGCTATCTCTAGGGGATCCCCCCAGCCACCGCCCGGGAATAACTAGACTTGAGATTCTTCACCTTATCAGCTCTATCTAGAGCGAGCCGTTTGCCGAAATCAGTGGTGAAGGACCTAATCCTACACTTAAGGCGTTCCCACCACTTATTCCCGATAACCGCCCCCACTAGCTCCCGCTGCACTAGTCTAATTAGCTGTTCCCGAAAGTCCTCCCTGTCCAGTAAGGACAGATTGAACTTCCAGTACCCAGCCATTCTAGGCCTACAGTCTAACGCCACCCGGGCACAAACGAGTTTGTGGTCCGAATAGCCTACCCAGTGGAACGTAGGGCAATATGTGTATGTATGACTAGTGAGCCAATCCAGATGACTCAACTTCCTTTATAGTCTACCAATAGAAGCGTAACCAATCAGAAGCCGCAGAACATTGTATTCGTCGTGTATAAAGGCGGTCATCTTTGTTTAACCTACCGGAAGTATCCAGTGCTAACTTGACAGCTGAAGAGGATAGAAGGAAGAACTACGCTCTGCTAAGATATCCACTGCGAACCTGAACTACGCTTTCCTACTGTCTCCGAAATATTCACTGCCAACCTCTGGATTCTATACTCGAAGACGACCGTCATGAAAATGTCTAACAAACAATTCAACTAGAAAAATTGAAAATAAATACAATGTATCTAAATACAAATGAGAGATATGTCAAAATAGATCATTCCATCTTAAATAAATCATTAATATTTTGCATCAATTTTTAACATCAACTCAAGATTTTTCTTGTTAAAAAGTTGAATAATTTTATCATACTCAACATTATGGATATAGTGAATTTTATATAGTGTTTTTTTTCGAGACTTAGCATGAACAAAACAAATTCGCCGTTTTGGACAAAACAAAAAAGAAAGAACCCAGAATGGCGTCAATTTTTTTCACCATTTGTCAGTTGTGCTTAGTTTAATTTGTAATATAAATCTAGTTAAAAAGAAAAGGAAATGTTGATAAGATAGCGAGGGTCACAAAGTACTGTCAGAGGCCCAAAATTATACTTGGACCCCTAGTCAGGTGTTTCAAGGCTAATACGCACCGGTCCTGCCTATAAGACATTGAATTTTCCACAGTCATAATGTGCGGTTGAACTCATAATGAGGCTCCTTGCTTTGAACGTCTGTAGTATTGCAGCTCAGATCAGACACTAGGTTCGTTCTCAGAATGCAGCTTCTTCCATTGAAACTCTTGTGGCTTATAAAATAACTTTGGTCAGATCGTCATCCACGAAATAAAACCATGTGACTTTTGTAGCAGTAAGAAAATTTTATTCTATGGTTGTAACTTACTGTTATAGACAAGTGAAGCAGAGATGGTGCGATGTGATTGGAAGGTGAACAGTCTAACGGATGTCTTCCCTTTTGTGTCGTTGTGAGGCGGTCTCTTGCCTATCTGGTGGTCTCTCTGTTTTCGGCTGATCGTGAACACGCTGTCATAGTGAACATTATTCTTTGTCGTATCATCTTTGTCCAAGAAAGTAATTTATCTTCATTCAGTGACCTTCTTTGTCAGGGTTGATTCCTTGTGAGAACCACTTCACGTAGCTGATAATCATCAGAGCAAATAAGTGTCTGAAACAAACTTTATGACACTGATATCGCTACACGTGAATTGGGACTTAAGTTCGCCCTAGACCTCAAGTGGAACACATATATACGATCCATAGCTTAAGATGCTGCAAAAATGATCGTTTTTTTTTTTAGT
This sequence comes from Acanthosepion lycidas, assembly GCA_963932145.1. Taxonomy (NCBI): domain Eukaryota; kingdom Metazoa; phylum Mollusca; class Cephalopoda; order Sepiida; family Sepiidae; genus Acanthosepion; species Acanthosepion lycidas. The sequence continues at coordinate 74,249,678 of OZ010584.1, read as the reverse complement.
TTTTCAGTATGTACCTGACACCCCCTACTATGATTCATCTTTACAAGAGCCAGATAAACCTAGAAATGAGTATCACTGCAATATATATGCTGGGTCTGACTAATTCTCACTTTCCATCCTTGATAGAGTTCAAAAGAGTCTATGCGGCCTTGTGGGTGATGAATTATTTTCAACCCTACAGCCTCTTTCCCCACAAATAAAATGTCATAAGACTATATTACTATTTCCTTGACAAATTTTCAGATGAGCTATAAATCAACCTCATTCAGCAGCCCTCTGCCTTGAGTGACTCTTTAGTCTTGTAGTGCGTAAAAATTAAAAAGAAACCGTAAAGTAGTTAGTTGACCATCACTTCTCGCTGAGGTAAACCACCCATATAGCTATAAATTTCCTCAGACAAATAAGCATTTTTATATACATAATCTCAGCTAAAAATGACTTGGAGTACTTTTTTACCATGAGGCACCCACTGAAGAGAACCTTAGTAAAAAAAAAAAAAACACAACCAAAGACAAAACCTCAAAAAATAAAATACAAACCGAAAAGAAATCAAATGAAGAAATCCTCCCTTGTATAATTGTTTTGGCTATAATAAAGTGCCCTACTATTATCGCCTTGCGGTTGATACTTGTAATGGCGTAGGTCACCTTGCTGAGATTAGTCAAACTAGTCGCTACATTAAATACTAACGCCTTGCTATCCGCCATCTTTTAAAATGGCATCATCGGTATTGATCGCACTTGTAAGAATAGGCCGAATCAGTCGGTATAATAAATGCTGTACAATCTCCCCAGAGACCTGAAGGAACAGAAATGTTGTTCTAGTGAATGATGCTTAGAATATCATTGCCAGAACATGACGAAGTTCTAGAGAAAATGGAAAAAAGGACACTTACGATTAACATCAGAAAGGAACATTTGAAATTTCTAGGGTACATAATGAGGAAAGAGGACTTGGAAAATTTAACACTCAGAGGACATATTGAAGACAAGAGAGAGACAGAAGAAAATAGCAGATAACCTGACAAACTTATGTAAATGGATGGCATAACAGGGGGTGTAAGAAATGGATGGCATAATAGGGGTTGTAAGAAATGGATGCCATAAGAGGGGGTGTAAGAAAGATAGCAAAAAGACAAAATTTACAAAGAGCTACAAAGGACAGGAAATTATGAAGAGCCAATATCACCAACGAATTGAAGAGACACACATAGAAGAAGAATTTTCTTCTGTAAAAGAAGAACTAAGCTTTTTCAATATTGACTGTAAACCTGAAGAAAGTCGGAGAATGGATTTTCGAACAAAACAATGATTTTTTAATAGTCCGAACAGCTCTTGCAAGGAAGAAGCCACGAATTCAAATATTTGCAGATATAAATGCAATGAGAATCAGCACGTTAAACCTGAACATCGACGCTAGCAAAATCACACTTTCATAGTTAATGCTCACATATGCTTAAGCTTAACAAATATTTTATCGGAATGTATAGTGTAGGTGAGCAAGCATATCTAGCAAATCATTGCTAATGCGGTGGATACAATCTTCATAATCTTGACCACAATTTTGACCTGGGACAAATTAGATTAGGCTGAGTCAATATCGAGGCACTTTATTGAAGAGATGAGATTCAAAATCATTGAGTTCGATCCTCATTGTTGTAGGTTGGAACCAGATTATGGTTTAGTAAATATTAGTATATCTCAACGAGGAGAAATCGCCAGTAGAATTTATCTTATAGATCATATTTATATCAGTGATTTTGATCCATCATTCGTGTATTTGTAGAAAAACAAAACTCCTTTGAGTAAATTTCATGTAACCTTGCAGACCATATCGACTGCAGTGGCTTTGATCTTCACACTGCAATTCATTTGTAGCTTTGTAACGGACGAAATTGCGTTTCGTAATTATATATATATATATATATATATATATATATATATATATATATATATATATATATATATATATATATATATGGGGGGGGAATTTAATAGGTTTTTAGAAGTTTGAATAAAAAGACAACAATATGATAAAAATATTGGCAATAAGATTGATTTTTTTTAATATATAACTGATATCTATTATATATTAGTAGACGTGTTGACAAAACTGGAGCACGAAGGGAAAGATTTTATACTCGAAGTTTTCGAACACGCCTGTGTCCATTTTTTCAACGAGACGAACAAATAAATGGGACTCTTCCGGGGAAAGTTGTCGTTGGTTAGGGGTCTCCCTGTGGAAACTCTATTCTCTGATTAAGACCAAATACCTGTTTAATCCTTTTGTATGTGCTTCTATTTTGAAAATGTATTTAAATATATATGTATATATATATATATTACACAAAAATGAAAATAACTCTGATATTTCATTTTACCAAAATTACACAAAAATATCTTGAAATGCTAAAGAGTAAATTTATTTTTTAAAATCACTATTGGTTTCAATCACGGCATCCGGACGACTTTATATATATATATATATATATATATATATATATATATATATATATATATATATATATATATATATAACTTCTTCTGTTTCTGGTCGCCGGGTTTGGTAAGGAAATTCAATTCTTGGCTTCTCTTGTACTCAGGAATCTCAACGCGTTTTCCATTAAATCATATTTATCTTTCATACTAACCTGGAGAGGCCGGAATCAGCAGGCTTTCAGCAAAACATATCGTTGATAGCTTTTCCCCATTGTCTTATTTGATAAACACACACGCGCACGCACACGGACAAACGCGCACGCACACAGACAAACACACACATATTAATCTATTTCATCGTATGTTGTCATTGTTTACGTTAAGATATGTTTCATGATCAGATGATTGTGTGTTGATAAACAGTAATTCGGACTTTGCTAACCAGTCGCTTCTCTGTAGATGAAAGGTGGAGCACGTCAGATCAAATAACGGTTTCCGTATAAGAATACATGTTCAATTTCTATCGGACAACACATATTTTCTACGAAAAATTATATATTGCATGTATTTCATTACTATGAAAATTATTTTGGAGTTTATTATTCATTTACATTTTACTTTCTTAAACAGTGAAATTAATGTTCTTCTGTCTGAAGACAATTATATATATATATATATATATATATATATACGGCACAAAAGAGCAAAATAAACCGAGCTTGCGCTGCCAGAAACGAAAAATAAAACACTGAGAAACCTACCTAAAATCACCGAAAACTCCGAACTAGACAGACCTAATCAAGAAAAAAGCGGGAACCCAGTCGAAGAAATTGAGTTCAATAGTCTACGTTGACTATTAGTTTCGCGTGCAAAAAGATCCTCTGAAGTTTTACAGTTTGAGGATTGCATTGAGCGTGCAACTAATAATTCGAGGTAGAGTTTTGTGTTTCCTTCAGTTTTGGATTTCACTATTTAAAGATGAATGAAATTACATTAAATTAAAAGGTAGATGGATAACATTTTAGGATCTGCAACCATTTATGAACCATAAATGTCAAGAGGAGCCCCAGAGTACATGCTCGAGATGTCTGCCATTCCCTGTTGAATGCAAAGTTGTCCAGAACACGTGCTCATAACACATTCTTCCTTGGTGATGGATTGAATTTTCTCAGTGAGGGCTGCCTTCAATGCAGCAATACTACGAGGGTTGCCCTGGTAGATGTTGTCCTTGAGGAACCTCCAGAGGAAGAAATCTGAAGACTTCAGGTCAAGGGAGTGTGATACCAATTCCATTTCAGCCTTGTAACTGATAAAACGTTCACCAAACTACCATGTCATGGTAAAATTAGCAGTGTGAGGAGGAGCAACATCCTGCTGGAACGACTATTCTCCCTCATCAAGAATACTTCCGTTCATCAAGCTCTCCCCATCTGAGATCCAGCTACTTTGTTTCAACAATTTTTAACCATCCTATCTATCTATCTATCTATCTATCTATCTATCTATCTATCTATCTATATATTCCAGTCGATTTCCTTATGTGTAAATACCCTTGGGAAAGGTATGGTTCCTCTTCTCTCTCCAACTATGGGTAAATAGCAGGGCAGACTAGGTTCTATAGCCTTGGACGACAACTGGTCTAGGAGACGGACAACTCTGAATTCAAAACCTGCGGAGGGTTATTTGGGGACCTTGAGGCGCATACTGCACCGGGTCTCTGTATTCAGTCCTTCAAGAAATGTGGTTGGCTCTGCACAAACCTTCACCACTATAATCAAATCACATGTGCTGGTGTCTGGCTGTCGGTTCCTAGGAATTGATCTGCTTGACCCTCATACGTCGAATATATATATATATATATATATATATATATATATATATTCAAATAATAGGAAAGAACAGTCACATTTATAATACAGAGTTCATTAGTATTATTTTTTTTGATTTTTAAAGAATAGTGCTCGAAAGAAAGGAGACCATAATATATATATATATATATATATATATATATACAGATACACGCAATGAAATTTAAACACGGCTTTAATTTCTACAATTATATTTTAATGGAATTTTGATGATTAGGTAGTTTTTTTAGCAAGCAGGCATATTAACACAAAACATTAAATGTTAAAAAGGAGGAAAAACCTTGGATCTTTAGTTCGTGTGGAGTAATGGACGTAAAGCTTAGTCTAACATACCTTTCTTACTGTCATGTGTTCTATCCTCCCCGTGAAGCCCTCGCATGGATTTTGAGCAACTATTCAAAGCTACATAGTTTATGATTGTATTCGTTCTTCAATTGTCTCTAAGTGTTAGAAGAAACAGAGCTATTTAAATACGTATTGTGAGTTCGATATTTACACGTGAACTTGTGTTCGAGCAAATTAAATAAGCATCTATAGTGCGTTCAATCGTTACAGCTGGCCTTGTGCCTGACAAAGACAATCTTTCTAGAATATCAAAAGTATGTATCCTTTCACATGCTTTCGAAAAATGTAGGGCGTGAGGAGTTACGGAAATTAAGGTCGTAGTAGACAAGCCCAAAATGTGTTTAAAATCAGTGTTGGCATTTTAAGTGGGTCTCCTAACCTTAGATAGATGCCTTACCTGCTGATCTTCTTTGCTTTTCATTCCCATCAACGTGACAGCAACTTGATTTACAAGAATAGACAGACGGAAAGAAGAAAAAGAAGAAAAAAAAAAAAAATTAAAAGCACCAAATATTTTTCGTTAAAAATTCTAGTTTACCCACGTGACAAATTTAAACGACTTTAAATTAAAGTTATTGAATTACATACTCATTATAATGTTTCATGAATTGCGTACACACTGGTGCCCTGTATAATTTCATTGAAATCAGTACTTTTTCATGTCTACAAATGTTACTGCTAATGGTAATATTGTTTTCCCAACAAGGAAACATTTGGCATTCATTTATCGAGCAGTTTGAAATTTATAAAATCTTTCTCTTAAAATATAGCTTGAAATTTATAGAGTCTTTTAAGAGAAAGACTATTTTGTTTTTTACGGAAACATGTTTCTCAAGTCAAGTAGCTGTTATCACCTTTTACAGTATTGTGGGAGTTTGCTTCCTAACTTTTTATTTGAGCTAGCCTGGAATGCCAACATCTTGATTATGTCATTACTTTCTCTTTGAGTTACATGTCCTACCTATTACAGTTATTGCTGATGATGGTGAGGCTTCAAGTGATGGGTTTTCTGTTATTTGGTACAATTCTTTGTTTGCGATGCTGTAGCGCCAGTCCATAATGTTCAAAGAAGGATGGTCTTCACCAAGACCCACAGGTCACTCTCTCAAAGCCATTTTTGACTATTGATCTTAGAAAGCAATTGTATACAGCTTAGATATTTCTGAATAGGTTTGGCACCATGCATGACATCCGTTTTAATGTCTCGTTCTGATGAGGCTATTTAAAGACATGTTTTGGCTCTGTAGCAATTTGCGGTATTGGGCGAAACTACCTCTGGCGTAGCCTAATCTATGATCGATTTCCTTTTCTCTTGTACTAAAGTTGTTATAACTGATCCATACGCCTAGGTATTTGAACTATATCTGAAAAAGAAATATCTTGTTAGCATACAAGTAAAACAGAAGAAAAAAATTAAAATTAGTGTATATATATATATATATATATATATATATATATATATATATATATATAGTCATATATTTTATTGCCTTATATATATATGTTCGATTAACACATCAGAAAATAGGATCCTGTGACTAGGAAATGCTTGTATACAACATTTTATGCTATGAATAAGTAATATTTATTTCAAATCAGATTAACTTAACTTTAAATTTGACAAATTTTCGTTTCAGAAATATATATTTTATTTTTGCAAGATTTTTAAAACTGAAAATTAAGTTTTGTTTGCAAATGTCTAAAAAATGACTGACTTTATCAATTTTACTGAAGAAATATGCAAGTCTATTCCATCAATATAATTTCTGTCTGAAGTAGTATTTTGCTTACAGGGTTTAGTAAATTTAATCTTTTAGCTTTCATTTAAAGCTAAATTGAAAGCTTCAGGAAAACTTTTTCATTTTCAAAAAATTATTCTAAACCATACGTATACCCAATTCGTGGAGGTACCTAATTTTAAGTGAATATGATTTTAAATATCAGTTGTTTACACAGTAAGTATATTTATTTCAACTTTCTTCAAACAATTTTTTTATGTTTAAATCAGCTTCAATATATTATAATCTGAACCGTCAGTGACCTAACGGGTCACGCAGAGTCTAGTATTTTATTAATTTCACTGGCTACTCGGTCAATGTATTGTGATTCTTTCCTTATAAGGAAACGGTTAATATTTTCATTACCACTACTGCTCAATTCCAGTGCCTTATACATACATATATATATATAAACAACTCATATTTTAAAATCATATTCACTTAAGATTAAATTCTTTTAAAAATAGTTGGGGTCTTCAAATTGTAATAAGCTTTAAAATATGTGATAGTAAATATGGGATTACTTAATAACAATATTCGTCGAGAATTATCTCATTGAAATTGAACTTAAAAAAATTCAAAAACTTTATGAATTTTTCAATTTTAAATTGTAAAAAAAAAATGAAAACAAATCTTGTAAAAATTCATTTTTCATCGAAATTTTTTTTTCTGACAATATTTTCTTTAATATATATTATTCATAAAATTAATTAAATAATTCTATAATTAAATATTGTCTTAGATTTATTGCATTTTTTAAATTTTCGACTCAGAATAGATTTTTGGGTCCGATGTTGCAAAAAAAAAGAAATCGGTGATTTAAATTCTTCAAAGAATTCTACTTTTGACTAATATAGTCACTAAAAATTATTTTGATAAATTTCTCAAGCTTTCAGAAAATTAGTAAGGGGGAGAATCACAAAAAATATTTTTCCAAGATTGTCTAATAAAAACAAAATTTCAAAAATAATTTCATTCGTTTGGTCCTGAAAATTTAATTAAAATCAGACAACTACTTTATTTTTATAGGAATTTCCAAATTAATGTGTCTGTCACAACAAAAAAAGAGGCGAAAATTTACTATGCTAAAAGTTGGTACAACCACTGACACAAGAAAAACAAGTTTTTTTAATCAAAAGTTCGAATGTTCTATAAAGAAGTCAAAAATTTGATTAAATAATCAAAAAATACTTTGATCCTTCCTCTTAATAATAATATAACGATTTTGACGATAAAACTGTTTTCATTACATTTAGAGCAGGTTTTCATCACGGTGTGCTGTTTCTTTAGCTATGTCGTGGAAGTACTTACTTAAAATATTTTAAAATCATATTCATTTCAAAATCTTTTTTAAATATGGCAAAAAAATCTTTTTAAATATTTAAAATATTGTTTGTTGATATAGAAAGTTGAAATATAAAAAAGCACGCACGCAATCATAGAAAGGTGGAATATATATATATATATATATATATATATATATATATATATATATATATATATATATATATATATAATACTAAAAGTCTGTGATTCGTGCGTACTTGTGTGTTGCGCCTGTCTGGTGCATAATAATGATAATAATGATAATATTTCTCTCTCTCTCTATCTCTCTCTCTCTCTCTATATATATATATATATATATATATATATATGTATATATATATATATATGTAGATAAATAGATATACAGATAGATGAGAACAGACTGTGATAGATAGATAGATAAATATATAAATGGGAACAGACTGTGATAGATAGATAGATAAATAGATAGATAGATGGGAACAGACTGTGATAGGTAGATAGATAAATAGATAGATAGATAGATACATAGATAGGAACATACTGTAATAGACATGAACAAACCGATAGATAGATAGATAGATAGATAGATAGATAGAGAGAGAGAGAGAGAGAGAGAGAGAAATCGATTGACAGATGGCATCGCAATCCACGAGGTTCAAAGGAATATGGTTCTCGCTAAGACCTACAGGTTTTCTTTGCTTGAAGCAATTTTAATCATTGATCTGAGAAAGCGGTCGCATATAGCTGGCAGTTTAGATATTTCTGAATGAGTTTAGCCCCATGCTTAATATCCATATGAAATATTATATATATATATATATATATATATATATATATATATATATATATAGATATATATATAGGGGGGAGAGAGAGAGGAAGAGAGAGAGAGAGAGAGGAGAAAACGACAGTGAACATGGGAATCCACACTGCATGTTTCTCGATTCAATGTTCAAGATTTTCAACATTGAAGTCCCACATCGATATCTATGTCCACACTGTCTATATGTAGAAACGCCCCCTCTCCAATATTGAGAATTCTTCCTCTATAATGAAGGGTAGGGGATATTTTTCCTCCTTGAGCCGACATTATAACTGCCTTCTCTCAGTGGTTCTTTTAGTCCTCACAAGCGAGTGAGCCTGCCTCGGTACCTAGTCTACCAGCTTAGTACGATGAGATTGACCTAAGGAGAAGTCACGATGATATTGACGCAAAGAGAAGTCACAATGAGATTGACCTAAAGAGAAGTCACGATGAGATTGACCTAAGGAGAAGTCACGATGAGATTGACCTAAGGAGAAGTCACGATGAGATTGACCTAAGAAATTCTATTTCTTTGATTTCTGGGTCGATGACACGTGTTTACTCCGGGTAGAATAGCTGCGTTTTCTTCTTTCTTGTACTGTTTGTATCTTTAATAAGGGTGCTGGAGGTAAACTCTTTCTGGGTTGGCGATATCCGTTCGATAGTCAGGGAACCGAATCTCAGAGTAACACATAAGGAAGCTAGCTCGTCAGATGATGCATAATATCAAAGCTGTTGTATTGACATTTTGTGAATGGGAGCCCTACGGTGCAATAGTTTTGGTGCCATGATAAAGTTACAACGGCATTTTCGGGCAATTCAATCCAGTTAATTGACGCACGTACTACTTGTGGGTGTGGCTTTTTCGGTGTCTCATCTTAACCAATTCAAATATCTCAATATATCTAACCATGTCCACAGCAAAATCAAACAGAAGATATAAACCAGACCCATAAAAACAAAAGTAAATCACAGGTTCAGCATCTCCTATATCAATTCACTAAGTCAAACCCAACCTCATGTTTCAATGTGAAGCTAGTTTCAGTCGATCCTTTCCCCATCACGAGAATTTTCAAGTCTATGGGTAACCGTTATCATATATCCTCGTAAACTGCAATCTTTACCCCACCTTTCCGGATCATACAGCAACCTCTCTCAGTAAACCTCTACCTTGAGTGGCTCTTTTTATTAAAAAACAACCTTTGAACAATATTTATATACTAGCTTAAAAGCCGCTCCCGAAGGGTTCTTGATTGGGCCTTCATCACGATAGGTAGGGAGAGATAGATGTGATAGGCAACAATAAACTACAGAAGAACTCAGAATTTATCGCTACATTTAAGTATTGCATTATTATATAAGCTTACTTTTTAAAAGTTCAACGATAATTCTTCTGACGTCTTCTACATTACAGGAAAGAAAAACCGCAGCTATTCTAGCCGGAATAAACACGTGTCATCGACCCAGACATCAAACAAATAGAACTTCTTAGGTCAATATCATCGTGACATTTAATTTAAAGACAATTTGGTGTAGGTAGGTCCTTACTTTCAGTACAAACAATGATTTTTTTTTTTTATTTCATGAGTAACTTTCGCTGGATTTCGAAATTTAATTTCGATTATTCCCAAATTTATTTCCAAAATATTAAAGTTGTTATCGTACAAAAAAAAAAAAAAAAAAAAAAAAAAAATTCCGTTGCACAAAAACACGTAAAAAATCACTGAAACAATCGCAGTAATGAAAACTTGGGTATCCAAAATTTCAGGATTGCGGTTTCGAATCCGGCTACGGAATGTTTCTTACTTTGCTCACGGAGTCGGTGTGATTCCAAAATGGTATGATATGTTGAGTTACAGACTCTGGGAGTAATGATGAAAAAGTGTGACACAGTGACACACTGATATTCGCATTTATTATATAAATGTGTTGGTGTGCAACATTTCGAAAGCATAATAACGCACGGTCACCATCAATATCCAGATGTACATCCAGGTTTTTAAATAAAGTGCGTCATGGTGCAAGCTTCGGTAAGAACTTTCTCACGCAGTCAACAATTAATATTTAAATATTGCAAGTAGACTGCATAAACGAAAAGACTGGCGCTACACGATACGACATAATCTTTTTTAGATTGTGACGTTTTTTTTGTTGCTTTTTAGTCCCTACCACAAGAAATTCAGTCCTTGACATGACCCTTTCACTGCGCTAAAATTCTTTAGTTACAATCTTTCCGCAATTCTGCACAACCAAGTAAACATAATATAAAATGTAGGTCACTTTTTAACTGATTTTTCATGTAGCAGAATTCTACATTTCTTTCTTACATTCCATGTCTTCTTAAGAAGGCCTGAAATCAGGGCTTTTTCCAAATTCTTTTTCTGTATTGTTTGTGAATTACCACATCTAGGGGGGTCTCTTTTTGCGTTCGTCATTTCGGGTATGAATAGAAAATTGTCATTCACCCATAATGGCTGACATCCAAATTTATTCTGCTGTGCTATTTAATCCAGAGCGCCAGTGGAGGAAAAATATTATCCTACTAACTCTATTAAATCTACAATTGAAAAGAATCTAAACTCAAAATAAAATTTGTTACTACTACATCCAAAACAAAGACTTAGTCAATACTAAACAAAGCAATAAGTTAAAACCTGATGAAGGAATTTACTTAATCGCCTGTAATAATTGTCACAAAAATACATAGGAGAAACCCCAAGGAATCTAAATAAAATATTATATGAACACAAAAGGGACATTTTACAAAATAATACGTGAAATGCGTTGGTTGCTGACCGTAACGAGACTGACCACATTTTTTATATAAAAATTGCAACACTGATCAAAGGGGAAAATTATTGACTACGATATGTCTAAAGAATGTCTTGATCACAAGATCATCTATAGTAAATTTGTCCCCTAGCTCTTACAACATTTACCATCCCTGGCAGATCTTCTATTATTGCAGTGTAGGATACCTACTAACAAAAGTGATGGAAAGAAAAAGAAAAAGGCTCTAAATAAATAAATAAATTCGGCTAGATTAAAAAAAAAATGTTAAAATTCCCAGCATTCTCTTTTGCGGATATGTGTAGTCATACCAAAATAACAAATTTAGTCTGATGAAGTCCTGTAGAACGAAACGTGGCACAAGTAAACTTGTTCCACTTTCTCATAAAATTTCCACAATATATATATATATATATATCCTTGACAAAATTCAAAAATGAATTGTGATAGAATCGATCCTGACTAGACATCTTGACTTTATATATATATATATATATATATATATATATACACGCACACACACACACATATATATATATGTGTGTGTGTGTGCAATCCATATATAATAACTATTTCCATTAAAAATGAATGACAAAGTACTTTAAATCCGACAGTCTAATTAAATAAGGAATAAATATTGGATTAAACATTAATGATTTTCCTACTTGTTATCTATCTATCTATCTATATATCGTAGTCTGTTCATACCTATCAACCTTTACTGAATCCATTCTTAAAGAATCTAACGTATGTTTATCTAAAACAAACGGTGTTCGTAAAAACGTTTTCAAATCAACATGCGAAAAATAAAAGAAACATGCTTACTACACACACACACACACACACACACACACACTCACACGCATATACACAGACACAGTTACGATTATATATTATCATCTGATTCCCACATTGACAAACTAGAATTTTTATATACTTACATACATATAGCAATATTTACGGTTTTTTATGGAGACTTGGTATCCGTTAGTTTCTTGAAACTTCGGATGAACGCGTCGTTTCTTCTTGAATTCGGAACGCCACACATTATACAAACGTTGGTTTAAAGAGTCGAACGCCTGCGAAACGTAATTGACCAATGAAAATCAAACAACACACAAATGAAAATACTAGGATTTCTTTCCTCTTTCTTTTTCCATATTTCATTGTCTGATGAAGCTTTAATAAAAGTGAAACATGTTTAATTGATAAAGGTTTCCTATTTGCTCTTTATGATATCATTCTGTCGGATTCCGATCCATATTTGATCTATATTTGATTCCAACCTATCTATCTATCTATCTATCTAATATTACCATTGCCGTTGATGCGAATGGGGAAGCAATAGACTAGAACGAAACTTGAATCCCGCTCTAGGATTACGCTTTCCGAGTCGATAACCATTACACGACCCATGCGTTAAGAATCAAACTGCAGGCGAATAAACGTTTACCGAATTCCCATTCATACGAACTGACGCACATAGAGGCAAACCACAGACACCTGTATAAACATACGCGTAAACACACATTCAAGTACACACACAAACACTCACACGCATACACATACTGGATTATTATGAAACTTCTCTTACGTTACGTGCTCTTTCACGATGTGGGCGATCACAGTTCTCCCCAACTTCCTCTTCTTTCTAGCCCCCTTACAATGCCTCCCATTTTCTCTACTCCATTTACACAAACTCCTTAGGTTACTTGTCCTTTTCCACCGTTCCTCTTGCCTTCATTTTGTCCTGTGAGTATCAAATTCTCCAAGCACCGTTTTCTTATTATGTCTTCTGCAAATTTGAACCGTGTCTTGTTTTATTTTAATTATACCCGACATTTTTGTTTCAGTTTTCCTTAAAAATTCCTTGTTGCTCACATGTTCATAATATTCTCAGTATCCTTCTGTAGAAGGGCATTTATGTTGCTTCAAGCCTCTTCATCTTTGAGAAAATGGTCCAGTATTTACAGTCATAGTACAATGGAAAGGAGACAGGGAGAGTGATATGCCAATGTCTGCTGTGGAGAAAGTCAGACTATCTAGAAAAATTAATATTCGAAATTCATTTAATTATTTTATCTATGCTCGAAAATTAACCACTGACACCAGTGGAAAATATAAAATGATTTCATCGACAAGATATGCAGTCAGAGATGATCACATTAGAGCAGCGCTTCTTAAATAATAGGTCGCGTGCTCATTTGGGGTCGCGAAGCGAAATGCTGGGGTCACTAAAAATTAAATTCAATCCTTTGATTTTCAGTTTCTATGTTATTTCACAAACGTCCCATATTTAAAGTGATGCGCCACTCAAGCCACCCGGTAATAAAACGTGCCTGCTGTGCCGTTGCGACGAGTGCAGTCACAACGGATGTATTTTCAGTGTAGTTGGTCAATGCTTGGGGTCGTCAAAAATCTCGTGATGAAAAATGGGGTCATGAATGAAAAAAAAGTTTAAAAAGCTCTGGAATAGATGAATTCCACATGAGGTCTGGCTTGAATTTGAGTATCAATTGACGTTCAATGCAAAAAATTCCCACAAGCAAGAAGCGAGTTTCACAAGTGAGAAGTGCAAGAAAACAAACTACTAGCATAAAACATAGGGTTATATCTAGCAATTCTAATAGTAAAATGATGAGACATCGTACTTTGCTTAAATTCGTAAAGTCGAATTACTATAGAGCAGCGATTCTTAAACAATGGATCGCGGGCCCAAAATGGGATCGTGAAGCTAAATGCTGGGGCCGCGAAAATTAAATGAAAACCGTTGAATTTCAGTTTATATGTTATTTCACAAATACCCCGTACTTAACGTGATGCGCCGCGCAAACGCTGTGGTAATAAAACGCGTGAGCGATTCCGTTACAACGAGTGCAGTGACAGTGTTTCAATTTGAGTGGAATTGGTCGATTGTGTTCATCTTAATAAGTGTATAAATAACAATACACGTTGCTGTTTTATTCGATTGAGGTCGGTATTTAAAAAAAAGTAGTTCCTTTACGTCCAGCAGTGTCAAATATTACACTAATTTATTACACAGCTAAAAACAAGCACATCCGCCACAGTGATTTTTAATTTGATTTATTTTTTTTATTTTGGTTAATTTTTGTACTTGAAAAATTTACTTTGGTTCATTTTTGCACTTGAAATATTTACTTTAGTTCATTTTCGTACTTGAAACATTTACTTTGCCTTATTTTGTACTTGAAATATTTACTTTGCCTTATTTTGTACTTGAAACATTTCCTTTGGTTCATTGTTATACTTGAAAAATTTTGGTTTCCTTTTTGAAACATCTACTTAGGCTTAATTTTGTACTTGAAACATTTACTTTTGTTTATTTTTGTACTTGAAGCAAATCCTAAAAGTACTTTTATTTTGACAAACAATTATACTTTTTATATGTATATTGTTCAGCAAAAAATAAATGATTTATGTATTTATTTGTATGTTTTATTTCATATTTAATACCTTGGGTCGCGAAAAATCTTGCTATGGAAAATGGGGTCATGAATGAAAATATTTAAGTAGCGCTGCATTATAGGTACACCCAGACACTTTAAAAGAGATAGAGAAAACCAAACTAGTTACATTCCACTTTCGTCGATCAGCCGTCGAACTAACGCCAGTCACGATGAACAGATTCCCCACCCCTCAGAGAGGCACCGTACCTTTAAAGGCAACTGGGTCTCAAACTCACACCAGACACGTCAACCGTCCTGGGTATGACGATAAACTGCATCCACCTCCAGGGTAAGACGATAAACTACGTCCAACAGCAAAGCCTCTGATCAGGAGGTTGTGAGGAGCGTGGAACTGCCTCTTAATTGCTGGTGTTCCCAGGTCCACCCTGACCCGGGGTGGTAGTACCTGTCAGTGTCCCAGCTATGGACAAATAGTTAACCCCCAAACCCAGATCTAGTCCTGCGTATGACAATAAACTACATACGTGTCATGGGTATGATGATAAACTACGTCAAACAGTAATGCCTCTGATCAGGAGGTTTTGAGGAGCGTGGAACCACCTCTTAATTGCTGGTCCACCCTGACCCGGGTGGTAGCACCTGTTAGGGTACTAGCTACAGGCAAATAGCTAATACTCAGATCACATTCGCGTCCTGGGTATGACGATAAACTACATCGGCATCCTGGGTAACACGATAAACTACGTCCAACAGCAAGTCTGCTGATAATACGTTTTTGAAAAAATAATGTTGTCAGCTGTACGTTTTTGAAAAACAAAATAATAATATTACCAGCTACACGTTTTCGAAAAAAATAACATTACCAACTATACGTTTTTGGAAAAATAATATTACCAGCTATACGTTTTTGAAAAAATAATATTACCAGCTATACATTTTTGAGAAAAAATATTAACAGAAATGGATTTTTGACAAAACAAAAATATTACCAGGAAAAAAAAAATTGTCGGCATTAAATGACCCATTGAGGTGTTGATATGCCGTAAAACAAAACAAACCAATGCAGACTCGTGAAACTCACACCTGGCAAATGGAACTCGAATATGTGAGCCATCGCTAAGGATGCAGGTAAAATGTTCGACTGCCTGTACCGCTCCAGTAAGTACCCGACTCCACGTGCTATTCTCTAACTTTACAAGAGCTAGATCAGGCCTTAAATGGAGCACTGCTCTCATATTTGGACGGGAGCTGCACAGACCGCACTTTCCATCCAGCAATGATAGCGACCAAAAGCATTTGCGAGTGCTTGTGGGTAACGAATTGTTTTCCAACCTCCAAACTCTCTCTCTCTCACAGACCGGATATGCGAGTCTATCGTTGCTCCTCCGCTACTTTTAAGGAAAGTGCTCGGTAGAACTACATTCCTTGGTTCCGCCAGGTCTAACGTTCACAGCAAGGACCAACCATGTCACTTACATTTTAAGAAACCTTCCACATTCCCTCAGTATTCCATCGGTGAGAAGTAAATTCCACTCGAACAGCTTCTTCCCGCGTTCCGCTGCTTTGTAGAACCGTCTCCCAAGACGATGTTTCCCCGATGGCTACAATATTAACCTGTTGAAGTGTAGGGTAAGCGCTAACTTCCTTTCCTATCAGTAGAAACTGCCTCCTAACGTAACCCTCTACTTCGAGTGGCCTCCGGGCATGGTAGAGGGTGAATCTTATTGCAAAAAAAAAAAGAAAAAAAAAAAAGAAGAAAGAAATGTACAAAATTTCATCGCTTCAGTTGCCAGTTGAGAATTTTGGCTTTTGTAAATGTTTAGATGAATTCTGTTGATTCTTTCTTTCCTTTTTATGTTTTAAAGAAGTAATTGATATATTTTAGATATTTAGTCAGAAATATATCTCATCAAAGAATTAACGATAAAAGACACGTGCAAATGTATGAGTAAACTGTGCAATAAATGTAGTTTATCGTCTTATCAAATTGTTTTGCTCTCAGACAGGCATCGGCAAATTTGTTTTTGGAGGGAAGTGAGCCAGATTAGCAGTATTTTGGGGGATGTGATAGCTAAGATAAACTAAAAGTTAAAACTATATATATATACATTCACAATATATTTAATATATATATATATATTCACAATATATTTAATATATATATATATATATATATATATTAAATATATTGTGAATATATATATATATATATATATATATATATATATATATATATATATATATATATATATAAAAGAAAAACCACAAACGTTTTTGATCATGTGGATTTTTTCGCATATAATATTTTATTTTCCATAATTTTGCTACACGTGTTTCTGATCTCGCGACTTTCTTCAGGCCAAAAGTAGATATTTCTACATATTATTAAAAAGAAGTAATTTTCCTTATGTTTTTGATGTCTAACCATTCTTTTTTGCGTAGTAGTAATGCAAATATCTTTCTTGAACTGGACGCAACATTTTTTTTCTGCTTAATGTTTAATAAAGTAATTAGGATTGGTCTGAGAAAGGTCGAGTAAGGACGTTTTCGTTCTTATCTTTTGATGACCCCTGTATTTTCTTAGATCTATTTCCATTTTTGTGTGTTGCGTGTGCGTGTGTGTTTTTGCTAGTATGCACATGCATATTACCTGTCTATACATACGTACTGTCTTATTATAGGGAATTAACATATGCACACATACACGCACGCGCGCACACACACGCACGCGCACACACACACACATATATACATACCCCCCATATATATATATATATATATATATATATATATATATATATATATATATATATATATATATATACACACACATATATACATACTTATATATATACATAAACACATACACACACTTCCTATTTTGTGTAGGTTTCGTGTGTGGGCCTGTGATCAGTCTATGTGTTTTTGCCAGTATGTGTACACATTCTTTATCCATAGATACCGGTGCGTGTGTGTGCGTGTGTGCGTGCGTGTGTGCGTGGTGCGACCAGTTTATTTGGCCATTATGTGTGTATGCTGTGTGTTTATGTGTGTGCGGTTATGATCTGTTTAATGTTTGGTTTAAATTTGTTTATGAAGTTTTTCTTGTATTTGAAGGTAAGAGTAATTGTCTGTTTCGTATATTAGCATTACATTGATTACATTCGTAGATGTGGTGTGCTACAAAGAGTTTTTGTTGTCGGATAATTTGATGTTGCTTTTGTGAAGGGAAACTCTGTTTTTTAGTGATTGATTGATGTCTACATATGACTTCTTGCATTTTGTGCATTTGAGTGGATAAATCACATTTTTGGAGTTGCAATTTAACTTTTTATTTATTGTGAATGCCGTTGTGGGGTTTTCAAAAGTGTAGGAGTTTCCTTCTATAATGATATCGCAAACTCCACATCTTTTTTATTGCATTTAGTGACCCCTGTATTGTTTGTTGGTTAGATTTGGATGAGGTTAATATATATATATATATATATATATATATATATATATTTTGAACAATAAAAAAAATAAAAATCTTCAGACACACTGGGTTGTAGATTAATATTCTTTCGTTTTTTTATTATTATTCCATTTAGATTCCTCGACTAGTTTCGGCCGAAATGGCCATCATCGGGAGGAGAAATATTTCTGCTTGCTGCTAGCACTAAACTATATATATATATATATATATATATATATATATATATATATATATATATATATATATATTACTAATAAATATACATTTTTTCCTCGTCGGATGCACAACTCTGACGATTGCATCGTTCATGTAACTCCAAGATGTGCACCCGGCGAGGAACAATATATATATATATATATATATATATATATATATATTATGAAATGGACTAAGTCCGACAATTATTTTAATATATTTTTTGTTGATACTTTATTTTTATAGATACACATATTTAAGTAAATGCTCTGTTTATAATAAACAATATTGACATTTACCGGCCTTATTGTCCGAGAAATCTCAAAGAAAATATGTGTCTTCCGACAAGAATCGAACCTGTATCCTACACGGAACCGCCATATACCCTGACGTGCTATGCCATTTACATACAGAAGAAGCGTCTGGTTTAGCAATTACTGTTTTTGAATTACAAACTTTTCATGATATATATATATATATATATATATATATATATATATATATATATATATATATATATATATATATATATATATATATATATATATAATAATTTCTTCATATAGACAAAAACAGTTTACTCACTACAAAGATGCAACTTCGTTTCGGTGCATTTCAATTGCACCTCGACTGGTGAGAACCAAAAATGTAGCAGAATTGTTTATAACCATTTTTGGTTCTCACCAGTCGAGGTGCAATTGAAATGCACCGAAACGAAGTTGCATCTTTGTAGTGAGTAAACTGTTTTTGTCTATATGAACAAATTATTGCTCTACTATCGGTATCGAATTGATATTATTTATTTATTTATTTATTTATCTGGGTTAATTTATTTTACATGTTTTTATTTATTTTCATTTTTTATTTTATATATTTATTTATTCTTTTCGGTTTCTGATGTTTTATTAACGTAGTAAAAAAAATTTGGGAGGATTTGCTTAGGTCGCTCATTTAATAGTTTGTTTTGGTCTGGGAAGCTATATTTACGTCCAATTTTTAAATTGATTGCTGTAGTTTATTCTATTATTTTGGCGGGGCAGTTTTTAATTTGTTTATTATTTTATTTATTTATTTGGATTGATTATTTTTACTTGCTTTTGCTTATTTATTTTTATTATTAGATATTTTAATAAATAAATAGATAAATAAATAAACAAATTAACAAACCACTCGCGCCAAAATAACCGTTAGAAGAAATAAAAAAGTTTTAGTGACAGTTTTAAAGATCTGAAGAATTAAGGAGAACTAGTTGCAGCCGTAAAATCTCATGGTTATGCTATTTTAATTTTCTGAACTGTCATAATTTTTCATGAATAAATAAGCTAATCGCAGGGTATCCGTGGAAATTCCGTTATTGGAACGTTAAATATTTGCGTTTAATAAATTTAACAAAATATTGCGATAACAATCATAAGCATGAGTGCAGGTCATTTTGAAAGAAGTAAGAGGATAAAAATGAAAGCGTTAAAAATTGAGCAGATTTTCGATTTCACGGAAGCAGATGTTAAACTCATGAGAGTGTTATCGTATCCTCTTTCGTTCATTCTTTCTTTCATTTTCCTACTGGAAATAAACAGTTTCTCTATGTTTCCTCGCAATCAGAACGGCATAGTCGATTATTTATGATGTGTTGGTAGGGGATTTCTCTCTTTTCGTTCTTTCTTTCTTTCATTCTTTCTTTCTTTCTTTCATTGAAAGCAAACAGCGTCTCTGATATGTCTTTTCCGTCTATCCTCGCGGTTAAAACGGCATATTCGATTATTTATGATGTGTTGGCAGGGAATTTCTTTCTTTTCTTTCTTTCTTTCTTTCTTTCTTTCACTGAAAGCAAACAGCGTCTCTGATATGTCTTTTGCGTCTTTCCTCGCGGTCAAAATGATTATTTATGATGCGTTGGAAGGGGACTTCTTCCTTTTATTCATTCTTTCTTTTGTCGCTGAAATCAAACAGTGTCTCTGAAATATCTTTTCTGTCTTTCCTCGCGATTAAAATGGAATACACCATTATTCAGGAGTTATTGTCAGCGCGTAACCTACGTGCTAACTAACTAAGGATATGAAGGAACAAGCTGAATAATAATATGATGAAATTCTTTTCTGAGATAAACATTTGTTAATCTGCTGCTTTAAATTTTTTCTTCCAAACATCATACTTTAACGTAACTGTTGAGCAGTTAAGATTCAATTGAGGATTTCAGCAAGTTTCTGTTTGGAAAAATGTCTCCTCACAGCTGTATGATGTAACAAATGTCAAAATTAATTGTTAAGCAGAAGGATTTTCTCTTTAAAACTATCTGCTAAGAGGCACTTTAAAAACCCTTAAAATCATTTTCTTTGTTAGACAAATTCCGGATCTTTACCAACGCAAGTCGAAATCGAACCAAGACTTGGAGTTGATGCTGACCAGTCGATGAAAAACTGTTTGAGGGACTCGGTGTATGTTTACAGGGTAATTCTTATTAATGTTTATGTCGCATCTTTGGCTGGTATTGAAATTCGCGGTGGTTTTATGATTTTTAATATTAATAATAATAATAATTATAACAATAATAATAATAATCGATCACGATCAAAAGTCCGGTAACTTATTAGAGATGTATAGGTGCAATATGTACTGCAGCTGCAGTGCTGTGTCTTGGGCAAGATAGCCTAACGGAGCTCAGCCCCTTTGAATTTAGACTTTTCTTTCTCCTAGACCGGTTGCTATAAAACCCAGTCTGTCCGAATATATACTCATAGCTGGGGAGAGAATAGATGGATTCATACTTTCCCTAAGGGTATTAGCACGTAATGAGCTCGACTGGAATTCGAACTCGGCTCTCCTTTTCCTCAATCCGAGCCGCAACGCACAATGCACCCATTACCACACCGTACAATAATAATAATAATATTTGAAAATGCTTCATCTAAGAATTTTGAAGATTATTTAGAATGGGGACAATTAACAAAGAAAGCTGAATATTAACAAGAAAACATTAATAACTCCGGAAAAAATTATCTTACGAACTTGGTACGAGACGAATTTATTAGGAACTAGTTTTTTTTTTTTTTAATGCAGTTGGATGTGGCTGTCAGAATGTTAATATGCGTAATATACACCTGAAGATGACCGAAAAATATAGAGGTCAAAACCTTGTTACCATTGCAAAAATGATGAATTTGCGCATTAGTAAATAGTAATGAATCCTACCAATTACATGTATTCAGACTAGAAATGCCCGCACTCGTGCGCGCGCGTACACACACACACACAAAAGAAAATAGGCACACGCTGAGCGACAGATATTCACGACATGCAGATAACCTATCAGGAGGCAGGAACTTAAAAGATCTTATTCGAATCTATGCAGGAATTTAAGCGAGAAAGAGGAAGGTTGTTTTTTTTGCGAATTCACGTGCTTGTAAAATTTTGAAATCCTGCGACACGTAGTCGACTTCACATTAAAAATGCACGCTCATACCATAGATTCCACCCAATCACCCACCCGTTTTAAGTACCCCACTTTTTTTTTCTTTCTTTTCAATACGGACGAGCATAGACAATCATTTCTCTGTATTTTATCTACCGTAACGTTTGGGATAAAAGACGCCTATTTCGCTCCTTTGCTCGACCGAGAAAATAATTCTCTGACTCTCCGTCTCTCTTTCCGTCGCTGTCTCTCTCCTTCTCTCAAACACACACAAAATAAATGACATCACACCTAACGTAATTTGATTTGGCGGGCAATATCTCCTGTTTTCATCTGTAACCGTGTGGAATTCATTCGATTCCAGTCCATCCAAGTACGTAATTACTTATTAAATCACTAAATAAGGTAAACCTGATAATATTCTGTGATCGAATTGACTGAAAAATAGTTTCATTTCCTTATCATTCGAAGTAACCAAAGACGCTATATGTTGCGACACGCCTTAGATCAACAAAAGATAAGTTGTAGAAGCCATGATTCCTGATGTCCCGAACGGTCTCACTACATAAAGGAAGAAGCTTTCGCCATTTTTATGATTGAGCTTTCTCCCCTACATCTGGTTATGTTTCTTCTCTCGTTTTATGTGCAGTGTCACCTCAGAACGTAGGTGATCATGGCTCTGCACAATTTTCCTGCGCCTTACAGCGCTAAATAAATTTTATTTCTTTGTTTATAAACCCTGTTCCGCCATCCAAGCATAAAATTCATCATGGCGCAGTTAGCATGACAAACAATTCGCACGGAATAGCAACTACGAAAAGATAACGTCAAGAATTAAGAATGAAAAAAAGAAAAAAGAAAAAAGAATTCCGTCTGATCTGGTTGCATCTCTTTACCCCACCCCCATTAATCGCACCCTTTAGACAAAATGTGGTTAGTCTATCATTACCCCAAGAAGTTTCGATTTTACCTCATCTGGGGTAATTTAATCCCGTTTGCCGAGGGATGTGCTAAACGAATCTAAAATAATTATAAAATGGATATGAAGTAGATGTTTTAAATCTCTATCTATAAAAGGCAGGATATGTATGTATGTGTGTGTGTGTGTGTGTGTGTGTGTGTGTGTGTGTCTCTATCTATAAAAGTCAGGATGTGTGTGTGTCTATCTCTATCTATAAAAGGCAGGATGTGTGTGTGTGTCTAACGAATGCACAGCCGCATTTTTCGACATATTTGCACCAAAATTTACATGCACATTCTCCAAGTTAGTGGGAAGGCCAAGACCTACTCTGCATTTCCCAACTCCCATCAATAGTGGAAATAATCGATTTTTTTCATGCTTCTACGGCAGTTTTCATGTAGTTTGCGGCCATTTTCTACTGGCCAGAGTGAGAGCCTATAGCTGGCTGCCACGGATAGGCGGGAAGATTCTATTGGCCAGCGTGAGAGCCAACAGATGACTGACACGAATGTTAACTAGCATGCTAGCATGCAATAAATAAATAAATAAATAAATAATCGATAGCTGCATTCGTCACAAGTGGGAAAAATTTAAATCTACATGGCACTTTACTCCAATTGGCTCATTCGCTTGTATATATATATTTAAACGATATGCATTTTTTTCATTTCCATGTTTATAAAAACTGATGTGCAGATGGTGTAGCTATTCTTCTTTGTACGGAAAACGTAATCAATCGACAGTCTGTTGCGTTCATATTACACTAATACCCTTGGGAAAGGCACGAATTCATCTTTTCTCCCTAACACTAATATTGGTAAAATATCAGGTCCGAATTTTTAGATTTAGTGAATCAACACATATAGGAGAAGGAGAACTCCGAATTCAAAACCGTGGAGATGGGAACCGGAAACTTCTCCACTATTTTTCCCCAAGGACATTTATGGCAATTCACAGTTTAACGATATTAAAGAAAGTTAGAGTCGGGGGATGTGATCATTTACGACATGTCAACTAAGAAAGCGTTTTATAAAACTTTAATAACCGCAGACTAGAACATTTATACAATGGACAGGACATGTGAACAGCGAGAAAGTTCTAAAGAAACAACAGGTAGACATACATTCAGAAAGAGTTTGCTGAAATTTCTCGGCCACGTAAAGAAAAGAGTGCAAAAAGAATTTAACACTTACAGGACAATGGTGAAGGTAAGAGAAGCTGGGAGAAACAGCGAGTAAACTACTTAATAAGCCGATGTAAATGGATCGGAGAACAAGGATAATGCGTGATGGTAAAGAGTAAAAATAATTACTTTGAATTATAAAACACTGGAAGTTGTAGAGAGACATGATCACCTATATCATGAAAGGATATGGTACATAATAGACTTACAGTTGAAAAGAAAATATCAATCCTTCTCCGAAAAACTATTAGGTTGGTGAAAAAATAATGACGTAATAATGTCGTTTTTTGACGTATTTTTAACGTCAAAAAACGACATTATTACGTCATTATTTTTGCACCAACCTAATATTTGAATGTTAATATTATTGAATCTGTATGCAAAATGAATAATTCAAGATTCGAATTAGAATTGGAGACATCAAAATCAAGTCGGAAAATTTAAATATCTAGGAAATTTTTAACAGACGACACAAAATGAGACGTCAAAATCCTAAGGCGCATTAGAATAGTTAAGCAAAAGTTCCAAAAGTTAAGCAAAATATTGAAACATGAAATTTTCGTAAGAAATAAAGAAAAAGCGTACTGAACTGTTATGTATCATTTCACCTGTATGGCAGTGAATGCTGGCTAATCTCATCACAGCTGAAGAAGAGACTTGAAGCAGCAGAAATGTGGTTCTACAGAAGGATGTTGAGAATACGATGGATTGAACGAAGTTTTAGTGTAAAAGAGAACAAAAAGGGAAACATATATAAACAAATGATATTTCTAGGGTGCCTAATAAGGAAAGAGGGTTTGGAAATTTAACACTCACAGGACATGTTGAAAGTAAGATAGACAGAAAATGGCTTGCGCAAACGGTTGGCATACTAGGGATTAGAAGTTAAGAAAAAGACAAACACTGCTAAGAGAGACAAAGGACAGAAAGTTGTGGAGAGCCAAGTTCGCCCACGTCCGGGGGGTCTTGGCACAATGAAGAAGAAGATGATGAAGAAGAAGTAGGAAACAAAGAAGAAGAAGAAGAAGAAGAAGAAGATATATCATGAAAGCCATAAAAGATGTCTTGTGTTATCTCGTGGATTCCCATAGGCCCTTACGGCTACGACATATTAAAAACGCTTTCGTTTAATGTGCTTTACAAGAGCGAATCATAATAGAACAAAAAACTGCTGACGGTGACTGAAATAATTGCATCGAAATAATTATATAAACCAGTATAATTCCATCAGATTGATGCAACAGTTTCCATCATTTTTTTGACAATACGCCTTCAGTTATATAAATTCATAGCATCATTATTTCGTTAACAGTATACAAAGTCTGATAAAGCAGAATATCAGGAGTGTGGCTATGGCAACGTAGCTAAAGTAGGTAGATTGAAGATTGATATTGAACTCTGTCGCTAACGCACATTAAAATATAATATTCTCGCTCCTTTCCATTGTTGATAGTATCACTTGGAAGGAAAGTGTGAAAAAGTCGCAGGGCTGTGATCTAGAGAATATGGTGGTTGTTAGACCTGGGGAATGTTGTCTTTGGCTAAAAACTGCTGCATGGTCACTGATGGAACCTCTGTGATATGATAAGACAACCCCACTCTAGTCGTCTCATCACCACAGAGGTTCCATTAGTGACCATGCAGTAGTTTTGGTCCAAATACAATATTCCACAAGTTCGACAACCACCGTATTCTTTAGATCTCGTCATTTGCAAACAACTTTATGCCTCTTTTCAAATATCAAATCCCACTTGAAAGGTACAAAGTTTCAAGACATCGAGAGAATGCGATGAGGCAGCTGCTCACTATACCAAAAAAAGGAATTCCAGGAATGCTTTTCCATCAATGGAAACGACGCTGGATGAAGTGCGTGGTCTCAGAAGAGGACTATTTCGAAGGGGATTAAATGCCGAATTGTTATGTGTTCGGGGTTTTCTGTTTATATTAGCTTGGTGCAAAAATAATGACGTAATAATGCCTTTTTTTGACGTTATAAAATACGTCAAAAAGCGACATTATTACGTCATTATTTTTGCACCAATCTAATAGTACTAGTCTTGATACTTTCAATCAGATTTCCTATTTCTCGTTCTTTCTATAATCTTACGCCACCGCTGAACAAAATGGCACATTTCGTTATAAAAAAAACGTTGATTCGAAAAATTCTTGCGGTGTACTTTTAATATCTTCGGTTTGATGGAAACAATGATCGAAGAATGATTAATGGACTGAAACATATAAAGGTGAGATGTTTGTAGAAGAACTTACCATCCAAACTCCAGGTCGTCCTGTGTATGACGATAAGCCACATCCGCGTCCCGAGTAAGACGATAAACTACACGCAACAGCAAGGCGTTTGGTCAGGTTTTGAGGAGTTTGGAACCACCTCTTAATTGCTGATGTTCCTCGATTCACCCTGGCCCGGGATAGTAGCACCTGTTAGGTTCCCAGCTAAGGGCAAATAGTTAACCCCATTCTAGAGTCAAAACACTATGCAAGTGTAAAAATACGTTTTAATACCAGAAATACTGTGCAAAAAATAATTACCAGCAATAAATTTTTGAAGATAAAATATTACCAGCAATACATTTTTACCACTAATAAAAATCTGGTCAGCATTAAATAACCCATTCGGGTTGATATGCCGTAAAACAAACCAAAGCAAACTATATATTTTTGAAAAAAAATGTACTACCAGTCATTTCCGAAAAAAATTCCAGTTATACATTTTTTGAAATAATATTACCAGCGATACATTTTTGAAGAAAAATATTACCATCAATAAAAATTGTCGGCATAAAATAATCCGTTGTGGTTGATATGCCGTAAACCAATCCAAACCAAACTAAACCAAACCAAACGAAGCTACGAAGCTCCAGGATCATTTACTATGTCATATTTGCACCTAGTTAGTCTACTTCTTCTGACTGAATTTATGGAATCAGGAGTTATTACACCGTTTAAATGCAGACCTGATGAGAACAATAGCCAGCATAGGAACATTGTAAATAATAATTAAGTTAGTTTACGTTAGGTTTCTTAATTTAACCATATATAATCCCTTGTTGATTTATTAATATCAACTGTAAAAAAAATCCAATAAATTAATATATACAGTGGCCTAAGAAAAATTTTTAACCAGGAGAAATAAACGACATCCAATTTCAAAATTTAATTACGTAATCCCTACTCAACATAAATAAACAGTATTTGGAACTAGTATAGGGTAGGTCTTCCATTTGCTAGTTTCAGTGCTTGTATTCAATTTTTCATGGATTTGATCA
Source organism: Acanthosepion lycidas (assembly GCA_963932145.1). Classification (NCBI taxonomy): domain Eukaryota; kingdom Metazoa; phylum Mollusca; class Cephalopoda; order Sepiida; family Sepiidae; genus Acanthosepion; species Acanthosepion lycidas. The sequence continues at coordinate 74,222,411 of OZ010584.1, read as the reverse complement.
AGTTATCAACAATTTTCTGAGCCACTGCTTTAGCAATGTTTCTTTAAGGACGCGATTTTCTTTCTGACGTGATTTTGCTTGCAGACTCTTGAAGTTTTCGGTGAAGGTGCTCCCAAATGAGCTCTACTGGATTCATCCCAGGACTTTGGGTTACTCATAGCAGTGACTTGATTCTTTGCGATTCCTTACAGGCCTTTGGTACTTTGCTCATATGACATGGCGCTCCATATTCTTGAAAAAGGTAGACATTCTTGTCAATCTGATTGGTTTCAAATAGTGGAAGTAGTCCTTTATCTAATATTTGACAGTATTTTGGACCATCAAACTGCTCGTAAACAAGAATCAGCTCAGATTTCCATGTTTCACGTTCACCTGTAGACATTCAGTGTTCCAAGTATACTTCTGATTTCTCCAAAAGTAAACGTGTCTCTAATTCGAATATCGGCAAAATTTAATTTCATCTGACCAAATTACAGATTGCCAAAATTCATAATCTTTGCTGTTGAATTCTCTTTCCCAGTCCATACGCTTGTTTCTGTTAACCACTGATATCAAGAGATTCTTTCTTGCAACTCTTCTTTGATAACCAAGCTCTTTCAGAGTCTTTCTAACCGCATATGGCGACATTTCCATGCTATTGGCGACATCTTTGACGCTCTGAAAACGGTTTTTGATGACTGTTTCCCGAGACGAGATTCTGCCCTTCGACACAGCCTCGTCTGGGGATCCTCTCTGCTCGGAGGCAGAGAGTTTAACCAGCACAGCTGGAGATGAATCTCCAACTGCAGGATATCTACCAACCGTTCAAGGCGGTCAGCTGTTGCACAAGGCTGAATTTAATGTGGGGTATCCGAGCCCGCCAAAAATTCCCCGTCGACCCCGTATAAAAGGTGGGTCCGGTAGCGGTGTCCCGCGACGAGACTCTGCCCTTTGATATAGCCTCATCTGGGGATCCTCTCTCCCCGGAGACAGAGAGTTTGACCAGCACGGCTGGAGACGAATCTTTGATTGCAGACCAACATACAGTATTTACTACTGTATTTATGTGAATAGGGCCATACCCATTATCGTCCGTAGGTAAGCTACAACACAGATTAAACATGAAAAGATGAAGCGTCTGCAGTGTAGAATATGCATGTTACATTCTAACACAACTTCCATCAAAATTAAAATGTGCACAGATGTAACAAAAGGATGATTACCAGATGAAGATTCAGAAGTTTTTACATTTTCAGCTGCAGTCTTACTGGTCCCATTTCTGTTTATTATTGATCTTGAGAAACACCAAAACTTGATAATCTGATGACGATAAACTATATCCGACACATGGCCTCTCATCGGGAGATTTGAAGATTTTGCTGTTTTTCTCAGGTTCACCCTCACCCGGGGTGTAGTACCTCCCAGGGCCCAAGCTATGGTCAGATAGGGAACCCCAAATAAATAGTATGAAAATATAAAAATACATTTTTATAATAAAAACACCAGTGATACATTATTATATAAAAAATTTACCAAAAAACTATCTATAGTAAAAGTACCAGCAATACATTTTATCTGTAGTTGAAGACATACAATAGCGTTCAATATATATATATATATATATATATATATATATATATATATATATATATATATATGTATGTATGTATTGAAGCCATAAAAGTGCGTTCAAAGTATTTGGATTTCGTTATTAAACATCTATTATAGGTTGGTACACCGCTAAACAGAATTAACCGACCAAACAATGAACGAAAACTTGAAATTAAAACCGAAAAATGTGCTTGGTTTATTCTAAATGAAGTAAGATGTAGTCGATACTGTGAAATCATCATTACGGACACGGATTTTGCAGATGGATCTAACTATTCTATTCAAACTCTTGAACAAGCACAACTATTTATTCTCCAATTAGAATCTGCTGTAGGAGTTGGACAGCATATAAAGGAAGCTAAAACAGAAATAATGTCTTTTAATCAAGCAGATCTTATGATATTAAAAGGTGACAATCTATATCAAGTGGTTGATTTTTTCTATGTGAGATTATAGATGAATTCCTCACAGAAAACATAGATGTTAGAATTGCAATGGCATAGAGACTATCACCGAAACTGAATACAATCTGGAAGTCAAAAATGAAAAGAAAATCTGAAATGCAAATCTTTAGGTCAACAGTCATTTTATAAGGATCACGCATTTGGACATTAACAAAATCACTAGTAAAATATATATATTGAATCTTTTATTTATATATATATATATATATATATATATATATATATATATATATATATATATAAGGCTCAAACACTAATGTTCCATGGTTATAATTTATTACACTGGAATCGTAAGCACGATCCAATTCATCAGACCTACAAGATATATATATATTTATATATTTTATATATATATATATATATATATATATATATAGTACACACACTCGACTGACTGAAAGCAGCGCAAAATGACAGCTGCAAAGAATTTTAACGCCACCAAAACGAATCGTCTGAGAGAATCATTTTTGTTTTCTGTCAGCATGTCTGATGCTAACCTCCAAGGAAATGATTTATTGGGGCTTCACATGATAACGTTTTTCGCTGACATGAAGTGGAAAGATTATATTGTATCAATTACTAAACCTGAAAATTTGGTTCCCTTTGACGTGCTAGACATCTTCTCTCGCCGGTATCTATCTTACACATCTATAAGTCTGCCATACGCGCATGCATTGAATAAGGCTGTCACATCTGGTCTTGTGTTTCTACTATATATTTAGAGATTCTTGATCAAATCCAAAGAAGAATCTGCAATGTTATTGGTCCTGAACTGAATATTTCCATGGTAAATGTTTCTATGAGCTTTCCTCTTTGGTACCTAGACTTTATGAATTTAAACATAGTACTAGATTGCCGACAATTTCTCAACATTTTCCAGTTCAAATGTTTTAGATTTAATTGTAATTTATATGCTAAGAGTTCCTTCTCACGTATTTCTCACTTTGGGAATTCTCTTCAGGTTTCTTGCTTTCCAGTCAAATTTGATCTGCCAAAATGTAAATGCAATCCCAGTCATTATCTTCTGTCTTACTAATTTCTGTTCTTGTATTGTTCTCTCTCTTACATGATGTCTTCTTTTTTTCATATTCTTCCACATTCACTACTTGCTTCGTAGCGACTTATTGCTTTGCTTTTGGTGAAATTATTAAATAAGTAGCAACAGGCGATCAATGAAGGAAAATCATGGGAAATTACAACGATTAGGGACACAATTTGTGAAAGTCTAGTGTGGTTTAGTGTTATGGTAATTTATCCACGCACACATGGACTTTCCCAGCTATAAATAGGAGCAGGTACTGCCTTTTGGAGAGGGAAGTTTCCAGCAGTCAGCTCTGACAGTCGAACCGAACATTCTTGCTGTAACAGTCTCGTTTGTATATGTTTGTATTACTGTTAATATATTTGTTTAACTCAATTCCTCTCTTGTGTCTTTATTTCTGGCCCTAATAAGGCCACAACATTTAGTCAGCATTGTTAGGGAAGTAAAAAAAAATCGCGCCTTATCATATACCATGAAAACCAAGTTATAGGGAAAGATCAAGAGGCAGATCAGCAAGAATCTTCACCAATCAAATCATAAGCGGCACCGGGATAAAAATGAAGGACTTGGTAGAGCTATGGATGGCAGAAATTGCTGAAAAGAATTGGTCGGAAATATTCGTTTGAGGCTAATAAGATAGATAGGTAAACATCTTTCTTCAAAGGGATCTTGGAATGTATGTATGCATAGGCATAAACAGCAGGTTAAATTTCAAAGGCACTTCTAGGATTTCTCTAATAGTATAAGAAGATGAGGCTAGGAACTTTTCTATCAGATTTTACATTTTAACTATACAGTCCGTTTGAAGCTATTATGCAAATCAAATAAACCTCAAGATTTCGAACTTGCTTTCAACAATTCAATATTCGTAGGCAATGTGACATTTAAAGAAATAGCAAAAAAAAAAAAAAAAAAAAAAAAAAAAAATGGACTCAGTATGACCGAATGACCCCGATCGCTAAAACGATTATCAATATCAATGAAATAAAACTAAAGTTGAAAAGCTGCGCAAAGTCAGCTTGGGGAAAAAATCAGTTAAGAAAAGAGACAAAAAAAAAATGATACTTATGTGGCACCATTTAACGAGGCAGAAAGGGAAAGGAAAGAAAAGAAGAAAAAGAGAGGCTAAGAACCGAATCGTGAGTGATAAGCAGGAACACACACACAGCTAAGAGACAATGGATAAAGGGATATTTTGATAAGTAACAAATGGCGAAAGAGTGTCATTACAATGATAGGGAAATTCTGAGTAAAAAGAAAGAGAAAGAAAAATTCAAATGAAAATGTTATTTCGTTAAGTGACGAAAAACAGACAACTAAAAAGACTTGAACAGATATGAAAAATTAAAAAAACCACCCACGAGCATCCTTGGCCTGCGATAATAAAATTTTGTTATCAGGAATTGTGCCGAAAGAAAATGAATGTGTTTATTTTTCTTTCTTCGAGACGACAGACCGACTGGAACTTTGGAGATGTGTTTTTTTGAGACCGTGTAGAGAAGACCACACATTCTGATAATTAGCGATAAAATACCTGACGTAAACAACGTGTAGAACAAGAGTTATGACCGCCATTGTCATATTGTCCCGTTCGCGGCTGGAGAAATGATAAACCATTAAGGGGAAGAAAAGGGAAGAGATAATTTTTTTTTTTTTAAGCAAGATATTTTTTTCTCTTCCTGAAACAAAGCCGCAGATTCGTCCACGCCCGACTAAGACATCATTGGTCGAGTGGTAAACACGTGATGCACGAGGGAGGCTGTTGCCGCCCATCTGGAGGATGAGTAAGAGAGGTTGCCACGAAGATGTGGGGAGGGCAGTTCACGCCCCTCTGAAGTATGATGAGAAAGTGGGAGTGAGGAAAGGTTCCCAAAAATGGAAAAAGGTGGAAATTCCTAACCAGAGAGGTGGATATGTATTTAGAATTATCGAGGAACCCCCCGGCGCCGACAAACTCACCCCGGTTTCGGTCGGCGCCCATATAAACGAAGCCACAACGAGCAGAAATGAGTCGAGACCCAGCAGTTCCCAGAGTCAGTCTCCGGTTGAGGCAAGCCTCGCAGATAGCTGACCAGGATTCACGCTCATTTTCCGGACCCACATCTTCAAACCAAGAACAATTATTTTGAAGAGCGACTTAGATCCAGATCACCGAAATAAGTTTTTCTTTTGACTTTCGTCCAAAGACCCACCGAAACACCAATTTCTTAGAGAGCAGACGACTTGAAGTGTTAAAACTTGTCTAGCGGAAAACGACGTGTCACAATCCATAGAACGGGTCGGGAGATAGATGCAGTCCTATGTATCGAACAACTAGACATGAAGTTTGTTACCTTTTTCTTTGATACTTTGAACTTTTGAGTTTTCATTTTATTGCCTTTTATGCGTATTATTGTGGTATCACCCCCGTTGGACTCGGTTTGCAGTACGGCCCCGATGACTGATTGATTTCCTCTGCCTAGATCAATTCACAACGTGGGTAGGCAGACTGGGAATCAAAGTAGGACGTCACAGTTGGTGCCGTGGTAGACTGGGATACAACGACACGGTTGGCGCTGCGACCAGGGGACGACGTCACACTTAAAGCAAGTAGATTTTATTAGATAGAAAAGAGAAATATATATTTAGACACAGCAAGAATCGCTGATAAAAGCAAATAACGAGAAGAGAATATTGAAAATACGGTAAGAAATAAACCAAAGTTTTCTACCTACAACAGAAAAATAAATCCAAAAGCTAGGGTGAAAGATAGTTGGATAAAAAGCAAAGACGACAAAACAATGACTGTGTTAGAATTCTGTGTAGTTTCAATATGGTTGATTAAAATTATTGGATTTATTATAAAAAAAAACTTCAGTTTGAAGTCATTATTAAAACACAAAATCATTTTTTACTTCAATAACAAAATAATAAAACAATCAAAAATTGGTCAACATCTATAACAGAACAAATAACAATTATATATGATAAGTCTTTGAAGCATTTACATCTTAATTTAGCGACCCTTGTTCTCAGTAACAGCCAACAATCCATTGATTTTGTTAAATGTTATACTTCGGCAGGTTCTATTTCTATGGTGGTTTTAATTGCTTCTCATAGCTCTGCTTTGTCGTCATATTGTTTGCTACATTTATATAATTTCATCATAGATTTTCGATTGGATTCCGATCGAAACTTGGTGGTGTCCAATCCATTATCTTCTCTACTGTGAACATTTTAATTTAAAAGTGCGGGCAACCTCAGAGACATGAGAAAGAATATTGTCGTGCATCAATACAAACTCCAGTTTGAAATTGCGACGCTGAGACTTGTATAATTAAAAGAAAATCATTTCAGTGAAATTGCAAGAGTTAGCAGAATTTCACTCTTTCGTCGATTTTGATTGGTCCAATAATGGTTTGGTCGACAATTCCTGACCTCATCATCACCCTGCCACCTCCTTGCTGCTTTCTGTTAGCCACAAGCGTATCTGGATCGAATAAAAATCCATCCTTTGGCCCATACACCAGGTTTATCATGTATCACTCGAGTTTCGCCTCAATTTTCATGTATTTGTTGGCCCAATTTTGATGCATTAAAATATTAGCTTTACTGAAAGGATTTTTGCCTATGTGATTTTTTGACAGATCTTACGAAGTCTTCTATAACTTCTGTCTTTCTTGACTCCCTCAATTTCAGCCAATTCAATTCAACTGTTTAACAGTGGCTATTTCGCTATAAATCATTTCAGTTTATGTTTTCATAAGGCCTTTCTCTTTGCTTTTCTTTCTTAATATAATTATGCTTTCAAGAGCACTGCTATCAATTACCTCTACAAAGCTCGTTTGATATATTCAATGTGGACGTTCCCTCATTCAATAACTTTGTTATTTTCTGTTTTTCAGAAGTTGCTAGACTCATCCCTTTAACCATATTTCATCATATATTTTTTTAATCGGTATCACCTTATTCAAGGGAATAAAGCCACTAAGACACAAGGGGTTACAGGGTGAGGAAGAATTAGGAGCAGGAATATTAATAATGAGCGTGAAGAGGAAAGAGTAGTCAGGAGGTCAGTAGATAGCGAATGACATTGCATTTAGATCTTTGTAGATTAAAGTTGGCTCGAAAGAATGGAGCCGAAAGGGAGTTACACAAGCGAGAAGTGCGAGAAAAGAAACTGTTAGCATAGAATTTACGACTGCATCTAGCCAGCTCAACATTAAATTGACGAGATCTCGACTCTAGTCTAGAACTGAGCTTAAATTCAAAAACTCTAGTTACCATAGCGAAGAGTTCATCCGAACAATTATCGCGAAAGTACGTCGGTAGGAAAGTTATTGAAGCCGAGTTTTTATGGAAGAAAGAAACAAAAATAGTTTTTATTTAATTTCAGAGGCCTTAAATTAATATTAGTTTAATCTGTTTAATTTTAGTTTTTATATTAAATCCAATAACTTTAATAAAACATATTGAGTTTACCTAATAATTTAACTCAAGCTTTGTTTTGGGGTGTAAATTAAACGATTAAAATTTGACAAAAATTTTTCAAACAAATTCGAGTTATTGAGCTTTATGTGATTTGCATAATAACTTCATACGGACAGTGGATACATTTGAAGTGTAATTCTAACGTTAAACATTAAAATAATAACAAGGATTTCTGCTGAGTTTAATATTACTCTCAAAGAAATTCTAATAATTTCTGTAATCATGACCTGACAACTATAAAAATAGAAGGTATTTGCTGGTTATGGAGAAAATCTCCCAAGTTGAGATTTATTTGTGATTGCATAAAAAAGAGAAAGAGAAAAAAATTGGGCGAATAAGATAAATTGATGTTTTAGATAATAACTGATGATAACTTCTACTGAAATAGGATATCACAAAATCTAGATAACAATTCGCTCTGTACACAAGAAATATTCAAGAAAAAATAACGTAATAATCAAAAGTATAAATATGCCTCATCATTACATCTATCTATCTATCTATCTATCTATCTATCTATCTATCTATCTATCTTTTCTCATTCTGTCTGTCTGTCTACCATCCGTTTCTCATTCTGTCTATCTATCTTTTCTCATTCTATCTATCTATCTATCTATCTGATTGTTTGTATGTCTCTATCTCTGTTTATCTCTATATCTGTCTGTCTGATTGTCTGCCTGTCTGTCTGTCTATATCTATCTATCTATCTATCTATCTATCTATCTATCTATCTATCTATCTATCTTTTCTCATTCTGTATGCCTGTCTGTCTATCTTTTCTCATTCTGTATCTATCTTTCTATCTATTTTTTCTTATTCTATCTATCTATCTATCTATCTATCTATCTATCTATCTATCTATCTATCTATCTTTTCTTATTTTATCTTTTCTCATTCTATCTATCTATCTATCTTTTCTTATTTTATCTTTTCTCATTCTATCTATCTATCTATCTATCTATCTATCTATCTATCTATCTATCTTTTAGAATAGTACCCGCAAAGGAGACGGTCTTATTCACGAATGGATCGGTAATTTAGTCAAGAATCAGAGTACCTGTGCGTTCTAGCGCGGAACTTACTGTCGGTTTCCGGCCTCCTAGAGAATGTACTATGTGTTCTTGACTTTCTGTCTTTGCTTTATTTTTCTTCAATATGCTGTCACTTTTTAGGACATAGTCGATCATGGCTCTCCACAACTTACTAT
>OZ010584.1:74151138-74206138 GCA_963932145.1 Acanthosepion lycidas | reverse complement strand
TTTATTTTTATAAATGTAAAACAAATCCCGCCACATTTTATATATAAAAACACATACTATTAAAAAATAATATTAAACTTAATTAATTCTTATTCTAACAGAAATTAATGCATTTAAAAAAAATTCTAACTGGTGAAAAAAGTATTCGTACAAAGCAATTATTAGAATAAAATAATCAATTAATTATGAAAAAAGTATATTCTAGAATGTTCCAGTAATGTTATATATTAAACAAGTTTACGCTATTAGCCATTATCAGAGCATTCTGCAATTTGTAGTCTTACGAGAAGGTTCTAATAATGTCTAAAGATAAAGAATTGACTATTTCACAAAAAACAACACATTTTGTCTCTTTGGAAATATGGGAACAGTTACAGAACGATTTCTAACAACCTGAATATTCCTTTTACTACAATTGCTTCGTTCATTGCAAGGTTTAAAACTCGTAACAGCGTCGAAAACCAAAGACGAACAGGTGCTCCGAGGAAGATTTCTCTAAGATCAGCAACGATATTAGGACACCAGATCCAACAAAATCCACAGGTTACCCGAGAAGAGCTGCAGGAACATGTGCGTGCATTAGGAATTAAAGTAACCAAGCGTACAATAAGTAATGAACTACACAAAAACAGTCTGAAGTCACGCATCCTAAGGAAGACTCCACTCCTCTTGAAACGACACAGAAATGCTAGGATAAAATTTGTTAGAGAGGATAAGGATAAAGAATATTCGTTTTGGGAAAAACTACTATGGACAGATGGAACTAAAATAGAGTTGTTTGGTCATAATTATCGAAATCATGTGTGGAGGAAGGACGGTGAAGCCTACTTACCAAAGAACACGTTGCCAACTGTAAAGTTTGGTGGTGGCGGTGGTGGCATGATCTGGGGCTGTTTTTCTGCAAAAGGTGTTGGCAAAATATCAATAATAGATGGCAAGATGAATGCCGAAATATACCAGAAAATCCTCAACTTAATGCTTTCTGTTGAGAGATTTCGGCTACCTCCTGATTGGGTTTTCCAACTGGATAATGATCCTAAGCATACCGCTAGATCTACAAGGAGATGGTTAGCTGAAATTAACTGTGATGTCTTGCAATGGTAAAGTCAGGCCCCAGACTTGAACCCAATCGAGAATTTATGGCGATATTTGAAAATTCAAATTGGGAAAAGAGCACCAACAAATATCAAGAATTTGAAGACAATATGCCAAGAAGAATGGGACAAAATACCACTCAATGTGTGCAAATCATTAGTTGAGACGTACAGGTTATAGACTGGTAGCTGTTGAACTCAATAAAGGATATTCCACAAAGTATTAAATTAAGTTAATATACTTTTTTTTATTTTGTACGAATACTTTTTTCATCAGTTAAAATGAAAAAAATGCATTAATTTCTGTTACAATAAGAATTAATTAAGTTTATTAATATTTTTAATAAAATGTATCTTTACACATAAAATGTATCAAAATTTGTTTTAGTTAAGGCTTTTACATTTATAAAAATACAATTTCTCATGTGTACCAATATTTATTTCCCCACACCGTATATATATATATATATATATATATATAAAACGTATATATAAATATGAAAAAACGTAATAGTCAGGCCGCCTAACGATTGCGCCTAGCATGAAACAGCCTGCCGCCTCTGAATGCATAGTACAATGTTCACTTTGATATTTATATTTAGATAGGTTTTATCTCTGATATTGAGCACTTTATCCCATAAATACAGCACACCTCAAAACTATATTTCTTCATATATATATATATATATATATATATATATATATATATATATATATATATATAAGCGTTCTATCTCCGATACTGACTACTCTTCGCCTATGAATATTACAAAATTTAAACAATATATATATATATATATATATATATATATATATATATATCCCATAATATAGCACTTTATCCTATAAATATAGCACACCTCAAAACTATAATTCTTCATATATATATATATATATATATATATATATATATATATATATAGCGTGGCATTTCAATCCCACACCGTGGCATCTCCATCCCTCTGACTTGCTTCCCTGATAGCTATAATCTTTAATTATTCAAATAAAATGTCAATCGACATCTTCAGAAGCCTTTATGTAATTCCCCGCCCTTCTCTTCATCCTTTCCAGTATCACACGTCTTTACTCTTCCTCCCACTCTCTGTGACCCCTTACGTCATCGTGGCACTCCCGTTTTGCTTGGGGTAAAATGCTTAACACACACACACACACACACACACATATATATATATATATATATATATATATATATATATATATATATATATATATATATATGTACTGATACATGTACGTAAGCATTAAAAAAAATAAGAAAATTAGACTGTGCAAATTGTTATAGAAAGCAAGATTGTTTGAAACAATGAAAAATGTCTTGCGATGAAACTGGATCTCGTTGAACCGAGGACAATTGAATACCGTTTCAAATGTTTTTTTTTACGCAGATGTGTGACAGTTCTTAAAAATAAGAAAATGAACGATGATCTCTTTACATGAAATAAACTTTCCACCTTACCGAGTAACGGCTCCAGACATATACTTGTTGTAAATAATACCAATTTATGTTAAAAAGAAAACGTTAATTCAAAATAGAAGGAAATAATTAATGCAAGATAGAAAGAAAATATTAATTTATAACAGCAAGAAAATTATACTAATTCATGATAGAAAGAAAGCACTAATACATAGTAGAAATAAAACAATAATTAACGAGAGAAGGAAAACAAAGCACTAAACACTAGATGGAAAACTAATTCATAATAAAACGAAAACACTAATCTTACTTATTATAAAACGCAGATTGTGTGTGTGTGTGTGTGTGTGTGTGTGTGTGTGTGTGTGTGTGTGTGTGTGTGTGTGTCGTTACGTTTATATATTGGATCGGATTTCCTACATTTTTTAACCGATTTCAACAAAACTTCACAGGACTACGTAAAATTACCTTGCGGTGGTTCTAACAGCGCCAAAAATTGGAAAAACACAATTCTTTTTGCACGAAATCAATTTGAAAACACGATTAAGAGGCATTAATGAAAGGGGGACAACTCAGATCGAGTTATACTTATTAATATCGAGTTATCGAGTTATACTTATTATAAAACCCAGGTTGGTTGGTTGTGTGTGTGTGTGTTCGTTTATATATGGGATCGGATTTCCTACATTTTTCAACCGATTTCAACAAAACTTCACTTTTTTTTTGGCAGGTAGTGTTTCTTATTGTCTTGCACACTTTTTTCTTTATTTTTACATTCAGAATGCTTTAAAAATTCCATTTACAAGACAATTGTTTATAATAAAATTCTATTCAATCGGTAGACTCATAACGATTGAAAACAAAGTTTGTGTTTGAGTTTGGGCTTGACCAATTCGTAAAAAAAACAAAAAACAAAAAACAAAAAAATAAAACTAATTAAGACATGTGTGTCCATCAACCTCAAACAATAATCTTTGTCAGTTTTATTTTTCAGTCTTTATGATGGTCGATACTTGATCTATCTCTTACTGTTACATCCCCGGGCAACGCCGGGCTCTACTGCTAGTTCTTAATACAAAGAAAATACTAATGAATGATAAAAAGAAAACGCTAATTGGGAATATAATAGAAGGAAAACTCTAATTCGTAAATGAACGTAAATACTAATGAGTGATAAAAAGAAAACAGAAAGAAGATTGTGTCATATACACCGAAAAATACAGTCACTGGCATTACCTTGGGAGAATCTATGAAAAAGAATTAGTCAGTATTGTATCCGGATGAGGGCATAGATTTTGGAAAAGTGTGAATCCATCTCTGTTTCTTCTAGCTATAGGTTAATTAATAATACTAGTATCGCTAAAGCAATTATTATCTAAATAGTACAAAAATTACGAACAAAATATTTAGATTTTAGCATTAAATTACCCACTGATATGCCGCTACAAAAAAAAAAAAAAAAAAAAAATCCAACCAACATATAAATATACATGCAAGAAAGTGTATACATAAGCTAAGAGAGTCGTAGTTATGGTACAAGTTCGAGTTAGTCTAGTAGACAATGAGTAGAGAGATCGATCCTCGCCTAGTGCCGCATACTTGAAAACTTTTAACAAAGTTTATAATTACGTTATCGCTTTTTGCTCCGCGGCTGTAAATTAACCGAAGCATAGTTTTATGGAAGAGAGCTTCCTAATAATATTTTAAGAAGGAATGCTAAGGTTAATCTCTGATACCAAAGACATCCCGAAAAAGTAAGAAACACTAAAAGGATTGAATAATTTCTGGCAACACCGGTATGGTTGTGTGCGGGACTCCACGTATTGACCTTGTGCCAAAACTGCTATCATGGGCGATGGGCAGATAAATAACAACGAAGAAAGACAAAAATATAAGAGAGAGAGAGAGAGAGAGAGAGAGAGAGAGAGGGAGAGAGGAAAAAAAAAGAAGAAAACATTTGAAATAAGCTTTCAAGATAAATAATTCCTGCTGTGTTTTTTTAGTTATTCGACATACCAGAAACGTGATATTAGTTATCGGTTAGGGTCTTATTTTTATGAAGTCACAAAAACGTAATTCTTGCCCAGGTCTCAGACTTGATTTTATTTTTTTTTATTTTTTTTTTATAAGCAATTCACCCCAAGTAAGGCGGGAGTGTCACTGGTACGCAAAGGGGTTCAGAGAATAAAAGTAAGAGAAAAAACCTGGGTATAGTGGAGTGTGGGGGATTGAGGAAAGGATAAAATGAAGAAAGGGGTTCAAAAGAATATATGTATATATATATATATATATATATATATATATATATATATATATATAGATAGATAGATAGATAATATTAGTGGCAAATATACACATACATAAGCAAAATATATAAATATATATACATACATACATACACATACATATATATTTTGTATAAAAAAATTTCCAAGAGGATAGCATCCAGGTAGAACTCAATGTCCAGGACAGAGTAAGGATAAAATAAAAAGGCTTAAACACAAATATTCCATGGTTATAATTTATTCCATTGGAATCGTAAATACGATCCAATTCATCAGACCTACTTTTTGAATTTGTAGGTCTGATGAATTGGATCGTATTTACGATTCCAATGGAATAAATTATGACCATGGAATATTAATGTTTAAGCCTTTTTATTATATATATTTATATATATATATATATAAAGAAAGAACAGTAAGATATATAATCCGGTGTTCTTATTGATATTTATATTTTTACAAAATAGTGCTCAATGTAAATTTACAGAGCATTAATATTATAAATTAATTGATTTAAAATATGGTTTTTCCGCTACACAGTTCTAATCATGTTTCAAAAATGGAAGCTCCGAATTTAATTTTGTAATTAAATTAAAGACATTAGTTCCATTTCATATATATATATATATATATATATATATATATATATATATATATATATATATATATGTATATATATGTGTGTATATGTGTGTGTGTGTGCTTGTGTCATTGTCACGATTTTTATATATATGCGTGTGTGTGTTATCTGTGTGTCTTCATATACACGTTTTATTTCCTACACACCCATATTATAAGTTCTCTAAAGTACCCATGTGTGCGCGTGTTTGTGCATAAGTGATAGGATTCATATAGCCTCTATCTTCCGGATTTTTGCCTTGTGTGATTATTTATTACAAAGCATACATTATTTCACTGCTGGACACCAGTAGTATGATAGTAATGTTAGATTACCCGACAAGAGCGAATGATCTGCAAGGGTTCTCTAGAGCATGCGCCCATTCTTCATAAATTATATTAAACATCTATCTATCTATCTATCTATCTATCTATCTTTACAAAATTTCACCAAATGCTAGGTTCGAGAGCACATCAAGGTATAGGGTTACAGTTGAAACAGCAATGATTAGCCTGTGATACGAACGACCCTTGCAGGTTGTTGGAAGTGGAGATTATATTTTAATACTTTCATAGAGATTTGACCCCAGGTTGGGGGTTAACTATTTGCCAATAGCTGGGACATTAACAGGTGCTAACACCTCAGAAGCTACCAATAAGAGGCATTGCTACAGGATGTAGTTTATCGTCATATCCATGACGTGTATATATATATATATATATATATATATATATATATATATATATATATATATACTATTTACATTATTCGGACTATTGTCCTCATCTTTTTCGCCATATTTATTACAACGTTTCGGCTGTTGTACGCTCCGGCCTTCTTCAGGTGGTTGGAATGTCGAACTGAATCCTTTATTTCGCTCACTGGGGTAGATTGTTCTAGTTTCACGTGCCATGTCTAATGGATGTCAGTTAACAGTTATCTCCTGTTAATTCTCCTCTCCAAGTTATATATATATATATATATATATATATATATATATATATATATATATATATATATATAAATGTACGAGATGGCTGTCTCATTTCAAATAGAGACATTATGACGGTCCACCACCAGGAAAAGAGATATCAGAGATTTGTAAGGAATAGTAAAATCTTAGATAATATGTGTATATCAGTTATGAAATAAATGTATTTGGTACTCTGTGTCATTTTTATAATCCAAGATACTTTCTGTGTTCCATAATTATGGAATACCCTGTATTGATATATATTTATAGATGGATATATATTTATAGATAAATACATATGATGGACTCTCCTGTTGTTTTTTGACGTTTGGGGCTGCAGCATCTCAGTTCTTAGTACCGAATAGCTAGACCACCCACACATATGATTTGTTTACAGTGGTGAAGTCTTGTGTAGAACCGACCACACTTTTGGGATGAGCCAAATGCAAAGAACAGGTACACATAGTCTGTCACAAGGTCTACAAACGACCCTCCTCAGTTTTTGAATTGAGAATTGTCCTTCGCCTAGACTGCTTGTCAGCCGAGGCTAAAAAGTCCGTTCTGTATTACTATTTAATCCATAACTAAGGAAAGACAGATTCATGCCTTTTTCAAGGATATTTGCGCATGAGTGTGTATAACGAATTCGACTGAAACCCGAATTCCGCTCTAAGCAGAATAAATTTGTTCTCTTAGATGTTGAACGGCGAGTGGCTCAAGGCCAAAATTTAAGAGGGAAACCTACGAAAAACCAGGATTAAAAAATAGTCGCATTTCTCCATTTAGGGATGCCTCTGACAGCAGTTGTTGATCTTAGACCTCTCCCAATGAAGAGGTATATTCATTCTAGGTAGAGTCCACATCTACTATATTAATCTTTAATCTTAGGCGGAACACAGATAATCCTCATAAACTGTGCCATTTCCACTGTAACCCTTTAACTGTTGTGGCTTTTGTAAAATAAATCTGCTAAGAGATAAGGTATATAATCCCGTCATCCAGAAGAAATAGACGATTATGCTTAATCCAAGGAATTATAATATGTTTTATTATTATTAGTGATTCGCACAATAAAACAAAATATTGGAAGCTGTTGAGAGCCACGATTGCCCACACCTCATTAATACATAGAGGACTAAATCTTTAGTCCAAGTAATTATAAGCTAATTTATTTATTATTAGGTTGGTGCAAAAATAACGACGTAATAATGTCGTTTTTTGACGTCAAAAAACGACATTATTACGTCGTTATTTTTGCACCAACCTAATACAATGATTTTTCATTAACAACTAAAGGATTGTATATACGGATATACATATCAGTTAGTTATGTGCCATGCGTGATACACCCTAAAGTGATCATGTATCTTTCGATAAATGACTGACGAGGCAGATTTTTTCTCGTAGTAGGTTGCCATTTCTTTCTACGGTAGACCAGTTGCTATCCAAGGCTATAGAACCTGGCCTCTCATGCTATTTACCCATAGATGTGGGTGGGGAGAAGAAGAGGATTCATACCTTTCCCAAGGGTATTAACACATAAGTGAATGCAATAGAATATGTAATGTAAAAGCCTGGATTCGAACTCGGCTCTTAGAGTTCTCAACCTGAGCCGCTATTCATTACTCCACTGTGCTTCGTTACACACTTGCCAAGTTAATTCGAAAGCTATCAGCATTCTTATTATTTATTTAAATAAATATTATTCAGTTATAAAAATATTTTTCTCTGTTCCCATATGCCAAATTATGATACATCATAAATTTCAGGATCCAGATGAAGTTGACAAATTCATATGTGCAGAAATACTCAATTCTCACATGGAACCGAGACTGATTAATTGTTCATGCGTCACTTTCTCCGTTCATGGATAATAATAAATATACAAAAGTTATCTCCAAGGAATTACAAGATCCTGGATTTGTTCTGCATGGTTTCATTTGGGAAATAAACTTCCTGGGCCAAAGGCAATAGAAGCAAGAGTAAGCTGTCAAGTGAAACTTCTTCCATTTGCAACCACGCAAATATAACCATCTGTCTATAATAATATCTATTCATCATGTTACGCTATTTTCGCCATAAAAATAGTCCAACGAGATTAATGAATATTTTTATTTAACCATTTCTCCATTCCAGTGAGGATCTATTCTGATAAGAGAGCAGCAGTTTTGAAAACAGCGTGTTTGAAGAAGTTTGAGAGAAGAGCTTAATTATTTTGAATGTAAGGTCCGAAGCCGTTCTAATTTGCTTTCGTGTGCCAGAAAATTGTTCTATCGAACGGTCTATCAGGGGATGCCTTTGCCAAATTTGACACCGGTGAGAGCCCTGTGAAAAACTTCAAAAATGCATTTATCAGGACAGGTTCTGAGGAAGAGGTCACAGAAATTGTTGCATCATGAACGCAGGTGGTTTTTTCATTGATTGCAGGTTGTGAGGGAGAGCTCAAGGAAATTTGCCTGATGCCCTGTCGCATCAGGAACGCGGGTGGTTACTTCAATGTTCGTAGGTTGTGAGAAAGAGGTCAAGGAAATTCGCTTGATGCTCTGTTGCATCAGGAACGGGGGTGGGTTTCTTCAATGATCGTAGCCGATGGAGAGATCTTTCCAATATCAGCCTTCTTCATCAGTCCTTGTGGTGAATATTGAAATCAGCACAAATATAAAAGAAAATTTGGTGAGAATATTATCAAATTCCTCAGATATTCGGCCAAACATTACAGTTCTGTCATTATGAAGACGGTGCAAGGTGAAAATGAAGGTGATAATGTAGAGTTGGTGTCAAGTATACATTCGTACGATTTATTGGATTGTTTAGTTTATTATTTATTTGCCTAAAAATAACGCTTGGAATATATATATATATATATATATATATATATATATATATATATATATATATATATATATATATATATAGGTCTAACAGCAAAATTGTCCAAAACGTTTACAGCAAAATTGTCCAATTATTAGATTAAGTTTGAACCGTTGTATCTTAGAAATGATTCAAGATATCTTGCTGGTATTCTCCGAGGTTTTTATAACACTATTGGACGCTACTTTGAAAAATAAGGATGTATTTAGTTCTAAGTTGAAATGAGGAACTCTCTTGCTGTTTGACATCCTGATCCAGTTTTCCTCTCTACTGTTCCCTCTTTTTTAAACTTATTCATCATTCTCTTGATGGTTCTCGTGTGGACTTCGACGATGGAAGCTAGTGTATGAATGTTGGTACAATTAATAAAGGCCTGAATAATCTTTTTCCTCCCACCATTGCTCAGTTAGGAAGGCATCGGTGGAGCTGACACAAAACGATTTTAACCTGTTCTCTTTCTAGCTGAATAACTCAAAGAATTTTTCAGTGATTCTTACGATAAATGGCATCAAGATGGCTAAACATTTTATCAAAAAACCTGGAAAAAAGAAACACGATTAGTTTTGTGTTTTTTTTTTTTTTTATATATATTAACCATTTTGTGGGATGGACAATTACCCCACGCTGTGACACAATTTGGATAATTTTACTGTTACACCCGGTATAAATATATATCTGTATATATATATTCTAGACTCTCCCGTCGTTGATCGACACAGGCTGTTGACCTACGCTTACCGGGGACTCTTTTACGACATATGAGTGTACGGCACCTCAGTTCCTAGGAACCGACAGCCAGACAACATGCACATATAATTTGATTATAGTGGGGAAGGTTTTGTGCAGAAGCAACGACACTTTTTGAAGAGCCGAATACAGAGACCTGGTGTACCGCGTGCCACAAAGTCCCAAAACTACCCAACGCATGTTTTGAATTCAGAGTTGTCCTTCTCCTAAACCAGTTGCCATCCAAGGCTATAGAACCCAGTCTGCCCTGATATTTAGAAGAAGAAGAAGAAGATTCATACCTTCCCCAAGGGTATTCTGCACGCAAGTGAATGTAATGGATTCGACTCTACGATTCCTCAATATACTCGACTCTCCCGTCGAATTCGACGTATGAGGGTCAAGCAGATCTGTTTCTAGGAAACCGACAACCTGACAACAGCACATGAAATTTGATTATAGTGGTGAAGGTTTCGTGCAGGACCATCCACACTTTTTGAAGGGCCAAACAACCCTCCGCAGGTTTTGAATTGAGAGTTGTCCTTCTCCTAGACCATTTGCCATCCAAGGCTAAAGAACCCAGTCTGTCCTGCTATTTACCCATAGCTGCAGGGAGAAGAAGAGGATATATATATATATATATATAATATATAAGCTTAAAAGTACGTACTCATAGAATTAAATACATATGAGAATATTTATTAAACCGCACCCTCTCAAATATATATATATATATATATATATATATATATATATATATATATATATATATATATATATATATATATATATATATATATATATATATAAGAACAGTAACAAGAATATATATATGCCCGCGTATTATTTACTATTTTGTTTGTCATAATATTACATGCTATGATTTTTATGTTTTGGGGCCGGTCATATTTTTTGATTTAATTGTCAGTTTTACGTCTTTTCGTCAACGATGATGAGAAAAAAAAAAATGCGAAAGTCAATTTAAGTTGCACAAATTGTTTGCGATTTAAGAAAAAGCAAAAGCCTTGCAGTCTTATCTGCAAAAACTGAGTTTTTTTTTATTAATTTATCACGATTTAAAGAAAAACGAAATCATTATCTTCATGTTTCAGAAATAGATAGTGTAAATATCAAGGCAGATCAAGTTTGCTTCCTTTCAGTTATTTTTAAAACAATTTGTTTTAGTTATTTATAATGATTTGTTTGTACACTTCGCTATCCGTATTTACTACAGAAATATAAAATCGCTGATGCCAGAAAAAAACAAAAACAAAAAAAAACACGCTCGCAGTTAGAATAAGAAAGACGAATAAGAAGGGAAAAGGGTCTGGCGAAGTTTACATTCACAGGGGCATACTAAAGGCAAGAGGGGGTAGCGGAAAACATTGACTAAGCTACCTAACGAGCTTGGATGGCAGAACAGGGACAGGAATATATATTAAAGAGAGAAACATTGCTTAATGCTACGAGAGAGAGCCATTTATGCACATTATAGCTAGAAAATATTTTTAAATTATAAGAATTTTTTAAAGATATTAATGATTTACTGTTACAAGTCCTATTAATTAACCCATAGTTAGAGGAGAAGAGATAGGTTCATACCTTTCCCAAGGGTGTTTGCGCATAAGCGAATATAAAGAATTAGACTGGAATTGAAACACGGCTCTCCGATTAACAATTCCGAGCCGTTATCCATTAGACTATCTGTACATCCAAGCACCTGGTATTTATAAGCGATCACCCGTATAGGTATTGACCAAAGTCTACGTAGCTTAACGTCGGTGATCGTACGAGAACCGTTAAATCGCACATAAAAGAAGAATGTCAAAACATTTAACTCCCTTACATGCCCTTAAAATATCTACCATATCGACTTGAACTGTCCTTAAAATGTTCGCAACCTCAATTACTCTTAAAATGTTCACAACGTCTATTACTCTTGAAATGTTCGCAACCTCTATTATTCTTAAAATGTTCGCAACATCAATTATTCTTAAAATGTTCGCAACCTCTATTACTCTTAAAATGTTTGCAACCTCAATTACTCTTAAAATGTTTGCAACCTCAATTACCCTTAAAATGTTTGCAACCTCTATTACTCTTAAAATGTTCGCAACCTCTATTACTCTTAAAATGTTTGCAACCTCAATTACTCTTAAAATGTTCGCAACCTCAATTACTCTTAAAATGTTTGCAACCTCAATTACTCTTGAAATGTTTGCAACCTCAATTACTCTTAAAATGTTCGCAACCTCAATTACTCTTAAAATGTTCGCAACCTCAATTACTCTTGAAATGTTTGCAACCTCATTTACCCTTAAAATATTTTCGACTGCAACACTCCTTAAAATTGTGTAACTTCAACTGGCCTTAAAATGTTTGCAACCTGAACATCCCTTAAATATTTGCAAATTCAATAGCCCTTAACAAGATTCTAACCTTAACAACCATGAAGATGCTTGTATCCTTGACCTACTTAAAACATTTTCGACCTCAGTTGACTTTAAAATTTTTGTAGCCTAAACCACCAGCCCTTAAAATTTTTGCAACCTCAGCCCTTAAAAGTTTTGCAACTTCAACCATCAAGCCTTAAAATGCTTCCAGGCATTAACAATATATCATTATAATCCTGACATTGTGTGCATTCGATAACATTCTTGTTAGAATAAATAGCTATTTACCTTATTATATGTTATAGATTATCATTTTATATTATGAACACGAAAAATGGATTGGTAAAGTATTTTCGCACTATTAAGTTAAAATTGGCGACTGATCTCAAAAACGACATTCAGTCTGTTGGAAATGGATGGCTTGTTAATTTGAACGCCTCCAAAACTAAATTGCTCTCCATTAATAATCTGCATGGCTGATGCTAACCTCCAAGAGAGTGGCTCGTTGCATTTTCTCGGGTGAACGTTCTTTTGCTGACATGAACTAGAAAGATTATATTAAATCAATTGCTAGGTCTGCTGCTAGTTAAGTTGGTTCATTGTATTATGCTAGACAATTGTTTTCTCCAGAATCTATCTTACATATTTATAGGCTTACTATTCATTCGTCCTTCGAATATTGCTGCCACATATGGACTGGTGTTCCTCCTGTATATTTAGAGATACTTGATATAACCCAAAGAAAAATATGCATTGTTATTTGTCCTGCCCTGGCATCCCAGCTTCAGTCACTTTCCCACCGCCGTAATGCAGCTTCCCTGCACTTTTTCTGTAAATACTTTCATGGAACTGTTCCGGTGACCTCTTCACTATGCTACCTAGACTTTATGAATTTAAACGCAGTACTAGACTGGAGATGAGGTCTCATCAATTTACAGTTGATTTGGCTCGATGTAACCGTAAGTTCTATGCTAATAGTTTCTTTTCTCGTATTTCTCGCTTGTGGAACTCCCTTCCAACTCTCTGCTTTCCAGCCAACTTTAATCTTCAAAAATTTAAATGTAATGTCAATCACTATCTGTTGTTTTCCAGATTACTCTTTTTCTGTACTTGTTAATATTTTTGTTTTCTAATTCTTACACACCCAGTAACTCCTTGTGACTTAGTGGCTTTACTGCCTTGCTTGGGGAGAACCCAATTAAAAAAAAATTATTTCAAATCAGTTCCTTTGTCTGTTATATTCACCATAACGTTTCGATCAGAATGCTATCTGATCTTCCTCAGATATTTGTCGCACTCGGTAATCTTCCGAGAATGTCGAACGGAACCTGTTAATTGATTCATTGGGGGCATATCATTTCAATTTCTTTCCTTTCTTATGGCGTCAGTCTACCTCCATATTCAATATTTCGGGAAGGTTATAGAATTCAAGAAATATCTAAAAAAAAGGCTGAAGACTAGAGCGGCCTGAAATTTTGTGAAAAGATGAAACGAGTAGATTTGTGCAATGAGAAAATGTACAAAAGCAGCAACAATTTGTGTCAGAAAGAAGGCCGGAGAACGCAACAACCGAACCGTTGTTATAATAGTGAGGAAAGTGAGCTGAAAATGATAGAATCGATAGTCCATCTTAGAAATTTGAACTCAAAGAATGCCTAGACGGAAAAGACTAGAAAACAAGGCGATTCTGAAAATCAGACAATGATTTGCTCAATTTTTACTTGACGGTTCGAAGATTTGCCTCCACCCGCGAGACGAATATGCTTTTCTACAGAGATAGCTGAGCTCATCAATTGTTTCTTGAAAAGGAAGGCATTAGCAAATCGTGTGGCTGTTTCTGCAGATGTTGAATGCAAACTTCCGCCATTATTTGTAAAGCATTACACTACAAACGTAAGCAGAATAAATTAAAAAACAATCGGAATCTCATATAGTTGTTCTGTTGAGTATCTGAAAAATATATACAAATGTAAAAGATATTAGAAGACTGAGTTAGCAATGATTTTTACTTTGTCGGAATCCGGATTTTACTGATATTCACAAAACCCAGTTCGTACTGCGTTTGCAAGAACTGTAGACAAATCACAAAGTCAAATGTCAAAGTATTTTTCAAACAAATCAGCTTATTCAAATTTCATCGATTGTTACGCGAAATTGAACGAAACATAACGTTTGTGAAAATGATAGCGATAACTTCGACAATACTAAATATTGTGAGGATTTCAACAAGCATCAGT
This sequence comes from Acanthosepion lycidas, assembly GCA_963932145.1. NCBI lineage: Eukaryota > Metazoa > Mollusca > Cephalopoda > Sepiida > Sepiidae > Acanthosepion > Acanthosepion lycidas. Next base: position 74,191,505 of record OZ010584.1, on the reverse strand, counting down.
GTGTTGTAAAAAAAATTAACTTTCAAAAAATTCAGTATTAGGTCACGTCCATCTTCCTAAGTCACATTTGATTGGTCTATTTTAATAACAAGTATTATATGATGCTATTTCAGAATAAAGAAGAGAAGTTCTCGTGAAAAACGTTAGAGTTCGGTATTCTCACATGATTTTAGAATAGAAGCAAACAAGCAAACCAAAAAAAAAAAAAAGAAAAAATTAAAAAGAAAATCGATCGTATATTTCTTTTTTTATAAAACAATTTACATTGGATTCTTTCCAAACAAAACTTTCAGTAAATCAGGTATTATATAGGAAGAATATGATTTTTACGGAAGATTTATTGGCTTGTTTTTCGACCTCGAAAAAAAATAAAAAAAATGTTTAATTACGACTTTAATAAAATATTCTTGTTAAATTTATACCTGTCCAAGAGTAGACAAATTCGGTCAGTAGTAAAAAATTGGAGGTGACCTAGGTTATTCCTCCAAGTGGAAAATGGGATAAATCTTATTCGGTAGCTGTTTCTCACTTGTTAGACAGAATTAAGTTTGTGTAAATAAGCTTCTGAAACAAAAACAAACACAAACACAAACACAAACACACACACAAACATATATATATATATATATATATATATAATATCAATTGATAATTAGTAGGGATAATTCCAATATTTATTTATTCATGAAATAAATTATAACCGAATTGATTTTTAAGGATCGAGTGTACACACAGAAACACAGAAACACACACACACACACACACACACACACATATATATATATATATATACATATATATATATCAAATATGTGGTGCAGTTCAATTTACATTATATGTTTTTTGTGTGAATGATTCATGTAGTATATATATATATATATACATACATACATACATATATATATATATACATATACATACATACATATATATATATATATATATATATATATATATATATATATATATATATATATATAATCATTTCACTCCAAGCATGGCAATGAAGCTTAAAGCCATTAAGGTGCAAGGGGTTACTGGGTGTTAGAAAATATGAGAAAAAAAAAAAACTCTATTAAGGAGAGAGAACTTAAAAAGAACATTAAGTAGACAGTAGAAAACGACTGATGTTGCATTTAAATTTTTGAAGATCAAGAAGTCGGAAGAGAATTTCACAAGCGACAGGTGCGATAGAAGAAACTGTTAGCATAAAACTTACGGTGACATCTCGTCATTTCAACTGTAAAATAATGGGACCTTTCCGCCAATCTAGTATTGCGTTTAAATTCATAAAGATAAGGTAACATAGCGGAATGTTCAAGAGAACAATTACCATGAAAGTATTTATAGAAAAGGCGTAGGGAATCTTTGTTACGGCATTGGGAAAGTGATGAAAGGCGATATACCATGGTCAGGACCAATAACATTGCAGATTCTTTTTTTTTCAGAGACCTGGCACACTATGTGTTACATGGTCCCCAAACAACCCTCCGCATGTTTTGAATTGTCCTTATCTTATATTTTTAATTTCGTGCGTTGCTTGTTTTTATTTTGTTGACTGCGCTGTATACTCGGGTCAGTTGGGCACCGTCTGTGAGAAAAAGAGTACTATCACGCAATTCACTCCTGCCAGAAATTTTGAAATGGTATGCTGTACAGCTTTGTATTCACGCCAGAAGCTCAAATACAAATATTTCAGAGTGTTTGAGTGTCAATTTGAGAACAGTGCAGAGAATTCGGAAAGAGTTGGATGAGTCTAATGGTGATTACGAAGGTACGGCAGCTCGGAAAAGTCACTTTGATCGTTCTGATAAATAATTTGTTGGTGAGGGCCTCATACTCAACACGGAGGCTTGCATAAAGTGCCTTGAGAAGGTAGTGCTGCCATTGGTCAAGAGGGTGACTGCTAGAAGACCCAAAATCTGGCAACAGATCCCTGCACCATGCCACAGAAGTAGGAGAACCCAGTCATGACTGTCAGACAATTTCTGCGACCACATCACCCCTTACATTTGGCGACCTAATTCCCCGGACTGCAGCACCTTGATTATTGTGAGTGGGGCGCATTTGAGCGAACGACCAACAAAACTCCTTGTCACACCAAAGATGAAGTGAAGGCAAGGATTATGGCAGCATTCACCAACGTACTTTCATTTTTACGTAATTTAGACGACAATTTATGCATCGAACCCTGTATATATATATATATATATATATATATATATATATATATATATATATATATATATATATATAAATTCATTTTTTTGGTTTTTAAATAAGAACAAGTAATCTCCCTTTAATTAAAATTTAAAAAAATGAATAATTTTTTTAAATTTTTAAGTTATCCTTTTATACACACACACAAACACACACTCACACATACATATATATATATATATATATATATATATATATATATATAATTTCTCACTTTTTTATTTTTTATTTAAAAATCTGTAATTACAGAATAATATATAAGTACGCCAACATTGTGATAACCAGATATGTTATAATTCAAATTACGTAACAGTCAGTTCATTATCAGCAAAAGGATATTGTGTCGTGTATGAGTGGTGCAAGCAGTGAGGGATAAAATGTATATTTATTAATATATATATATATATATATATATATATACGCACAAACACATACATACACGCACGTGTATATATATATATATATATATATATATATATATATATATATATATATATATATATATATATATATATAAAAGTGATAGAAATTTTGGGGGAATTTGAATAATTATTTGCAGTAATTAAATCGAGTCTGGAAGAATCCCGAAAAGAATACACTGGACGTTCTGGTTCATCCTATTTGGGACTCATCAGCAGTGTATATCCTCTGCTGAGAATCGAACCCGGACCATCACGATATAACTCAAGCGTCATATCATTGGGTCATGGTGACGAAGAAAAAAACTGACTAGACTCAATACAGCGCAGCTATTAAATTCCGCTGGTGATACTTGTCCAAGTATACGTAACCCAACGGATTGTGCCCTCAGGAGTCACGTCTTCTTTTCCCAAGCCGCTCCAGAGCATTAGAAGATGGATCAAGCAAGGATATACAAGTGATGGAAATTTTGGGTTGGTTATATATATATATATATATATATATATATATATATATATATATATATATATATATATATATATATATATATATATATATATATATATATATATATATATATATATATGGGCAACAACATTTCTTTTAAACATCTTTCGTTAAATATGACAAGCAAGGAAAGTTTTATTAATTTTTATTTAGTTTTTTCCTTTTTTTTACATTTTTTTGTTTGGTGGAAGTCATGGAAGGCAAAAATTGTCCATACCGTCCATTGTCTCAAGGGTTTTCGGTCACTTCATCATCCATTAATCTTCATTAATGTTCATTATCCATTTTCAAGAGTGGTTTGTTCAGTGTGGTGTTACTTTCTTTTCACGTTTTAACTGCGTGAAATATATCTTAGATTATGTTTGTATATATTTGGTGTATTTTAGAATATATTTATATATGAATCACGATACAATAGTAAAAATAGAATAAGAATTGTGTTCAGCATGAAAAAATCAAAATAGATATTCGTAAGTGTCGTGATATTAATAACCGTGAGAATATTGGCACAGAGTTTCATCTAGTCTAATGAACGTGATTGCGCCTCTCTAAATCTTTAAAATAAAGCCGCACACTGAGAGAGAGAAAAATAATTCACACTACGCTCTATAGCAAGCATTTCTGCTTGCAGCGAGTGTGGAAAAGAATGCGCCGAGTTGGTGGACTAAAACGTCATATTACTTTTCAGCAAAATGTTATTGCAACACAATAAATCTTAAATCTTATGTAAATCTTATTGTAACACAACGTTGCCACATCTGCGCGAGAGAATTTAAATGCGTAGAAAGGACTGAAGCAACAAACGCTTTGTCCATATGTGAGGATGAGCGACAGCATTACTCAAAATACAGTCACAGCCATCATGCATATAGATATATACACAATGATTATTTTTGAAACATGGTTAGAACTGTGTACACAATGCTTATATATATATATATATATATATATATATATGGTATATTTATATATATATATATATATATATATATATATATATATATATATATATATATATATACACACACACGTGTGTGTGAGTGCGTGAGTATGAGTATATTTCCTATATATATATATATATATATATGTATATATAAATAAAAAGAAAGAACAGTAAGTGTTCTTATAGATATTTTTATTTTTTACAAAATAGTGCTCAATGTAAATTTACAGAGCATTAATATTATAAATTAATTGATTTAAAATATGTTTTTTTCGCTACATAGTTCTAACCACGTTTCAAAAATGGAAGCTAAAAGCCTCGAATTTAATTTTGTAATTAAATTAAAGACATTAGTTCCATTTCATCCTCATTCGCTTAAGAATGTATTTAGCGCTAAATTGAAATGATGATCCCTCTTCCTGTTGTGACCTTCTGATCCAGTTTTCCTCTCTATTGCACCCTCTTTTTTTTAAAATGATTCACCGTTCTCTAGACGGTTCTTGAATGAATTTTGAAGATGGAAGCCAGAGTATCAATGTTAGTGTCATGACTAAAGGTCTGAATGATCTTTTTCCTCTCACTATTGTTCAGTTGAGAAAACAGTGGGGAGGGCACAAAACCATTTTAACATGTTTTCTTTCTAGCTGAATAACTCAAAGGGTTTTTTCAGTGATTCGTATGATGTTAAGATGGCTAAACGTGTGCGTGCGTGTGTGTGTGTGTGTGTGTGTGCGCGCAGATATGTAGAAAAATCGGAAAGAACACGTTAGGTAAATAATCTAGAGTTCTTTAGTATTTTTGTTTTTATTTTTAAAAACAGTGCTCCATACAGAAGTAGAGCTTAAATTATAATTATTTAAAAAAAAAATATAATTCCTTCACTACATAATAGTTCTCATGTTTCAAAAACGAGAGCAGAAAACCTCAATATAATTGTTAAAATTAAATTGAGTTAAAGTATCAAGCCTTGTTTCATCCTCAACGAAAATTTAGGAATCGTTCCTAAATTTTCGTTGAGGATGATTTTTCGTTCTAAGGATACAGCTTCTTACAATCAAACGATTGTCGCTTAAAAAATAACTCTTTGGCAAGATCGTTACCCACGAAATAAAAAGATGAGACGAAACTGTAGCCGTAGGCAAATTTTATTCTGGTTGTAACCTTCTGCTGTAGATGAGCAAGATAGAGGTGAGGTAACGGGGTGAGGGGGCGTCCACCTTCCGTTTCGCGTCGCGACATGCGGTCTTCTGTACCTCTCTGTGTCTTTTTGTGTGTCTCTTCGACTTTCGCTCCACGGAACCACTGTCATATTGAGAACAGCGTTCTTTATCTTTTATGCTCTATCAAAAAAAAAAAAAAAAAAAAAAAAGAAAAGAAAAAAAAGGTCATTCAACAGGTTTTCAGGTTCTGGTTTCACTCAATGACCTACTTTGTCAGGATCGCTTGATATGATTCTTGTGAGGTTCACTTCACTTAGCTGATAATTGTCCAGAAAATGACATCAAAATAATTTCAGTAACATCTTTCAATTTTTTTTATGTCTAACATGGTATCGGCTGACAATAATCTCGCTACATAAAAATATTCACTTTCTTCAGAGACAGTCATTCACCCCTGTAGTTCATTTTTTCTCTTGGTGATGGCCATGCTAGCTGAAACCAGTCGAGGAACCTAATTGAAATAATAAAACAAAAATATTAATATACCACACAGTGTGTCAGAAATTTTATTATTATTATTATTATTATTATTATTATTATTATTATTATTATTATTATTAGTTTTAGTTTTGAGTTCTGTCCCTGCGCCAAATAATACAGGTATACTCTGTCGAAAGAACACCAGCATTAAGTGAGTAGTAGAATTGACCGACACACCTATTCCGAGGCATGTTTAGCCGTAGATTAAGTAAATGGTTCAGTTAAAAATTGACTGAAAGTTATCCAAATCGAAAGACATCTGAAGAAGGTCGGAGAGCACAGCGGAGGAAACATTGTGATCGAAACAACAAAGATGAGGACATTAATCTAACTTAAATACTTTAAATAATAAACAAATTCATAGTCACAAATACATTCACACTTGAAAACAAATACACGGAACATATTTTCTATGTACCATGTCCCTCCAAGACGTTGGCGATTATGGCTCTTCCCACTTTCCTGTCCGCTGTAGGTCTTAATAAATGTTCTCTTTTCGCTATCTCTCCTATTCCTCGTTCTGCCAAATATTTACGTAAGTTCGTTAAGTAATTCGTTGTTTATCTTTCCCTCTTGCCTTCATCATGTCCTGTGAGTGTTAAATTTTCTAAACCTACTTTTCTTATTATCTGCCTTAGAAATTTCAACTGTCTCTTTCTGATGCAAAGTATAAATATTCTTTATATTTTCATTTTCTCTAAAACTTAGTCGTTACTCACATGTTCAGTCCATGATATTCTCAGCATCTTTCTGTAGAACCAAATTTCTAATGCCTCTTCATCAGTAAAGAGATTGTGCACCATTTACTGACATATAGGAGTACCAATAATGCATAACAGTTGAGTACCCTTCTCTTTTTTCTAACGAATTTTTCCTGTTTCTTAATACTTTGCTTAACTTTAAGAAGGCATCTTTCGTATGCCACTGCACCTTATGATTTCGGTGTCGCACTTTTCTGTCCTCTGTTAAAACACTGTACATAGAAAGCCTATAAAAACTTTACAGAAAGGACAGGTTGTTAAATAACATGAGAATAAATAGAAAATAGCAGGAATTCTTTTTTGTGTGTAGGTAGCATCCTTTGTACGTTGTCAGCGTTAGTAATAGTGAGACTTTACGTCATTAAAACGAGATTTGGAAGAGCAACGTCCAGTTGGGAAAGGTCAGTCTAAGTAGAGATTTGTATGCAAAAAAAAAAAAAAAAAAAAAAAAAAATGGCTTAAATTCATTTTTGTTTATTTTATTCCTTCTTGAATGCTTATCACTTTTCTACTACATCATTCCCTTCTGACACAAGTAGAATATAAAAAACAAACAAACAAACCCCAAAACAAAAAAAAACAAAAAAAAACACCGGGTTTAGAATAAGACTCATGAGACCAAAAAGAGATCTAAGCCATTCCTTATCGGAATGCCGTCATTTTTTTCTTTCTAACTTTCTTTCTTAAATTTGCGTTGTATTGTTATTTTTTTTTTTTTTTTTTTTTTTACACAGCTTTTAAGTCTTATTTTTCTTTTGTATCTTTGTTTTTCATTTCATCATTTTCTTTCTTCGTTTAGTGTTTCTTTCTTTCTTTCTTTCTTTCTTTCTTTCTTTCTTTCTAATTTCCTATATTTATTTCTTCTTATCTTTCTTTTTCCTTTTAGTTTCTTTCTTTCTTAACTTTCTTTTTAATTTTCTATTTATTTTGTTTTTTATTTTTTCTCAGTTTCTTTTTTTTTTCCTCTTGTTTTTTTTTCTATTCTTTCTTTTAATATTTCATTCTTTCGAAATTTCTATTTTTTTTTTAGTTGTTTTCGTTTGTTCCTTACTATCTTTTCTTTGTTTGTCTGTCCATTTCTTTCTTTCTTTTTAATTTCCTATTTATTTTGGCATTTATTTCTTCTCCAATTCTTTCTCTTTCTCTTTTACTTTAATTCTTTCTTTTTTTCCTTTTTTCGTCTGTCCCTTTCTTTCTTTCTTTCTTTCTTTCTTTCTTTTTAATTTCCTATTTATTTTTCTCCAATTCTTTCTGCTTCTCTTTTAGTTTTATTGTTTGTTTGCTTGTTTGTTTCTTTCTTTCTGTTTTTTCTTCTTTCTTTCTTTCTTTTTAATTTCCTATTTATTTTTCTCCAATTCTTTCTGCTTCTCTTTTAGTTTTATTGTTTGTTTGCTTGTTTGTTTCTTTCTTTCTGTTTTTTCTTCTTTCTTTCTTTCTTTTTAATTTCCTATTTATTTTTCTCCAATTCTTTCTGCTTCTCTTTTAGTTTTATTGTTTGTTTGCTTGTTTGTTTCTTTCTTTCTGTTTTTTCTTCTTTCTTTCTTTCTTTTTAATTTCCTATTTATTTTGGCATTTATTTCTTCTCCAATTCTTTCTGTTTCTCCTTTAGTTTTCTTTGTTTCTTTCTTTCTTTCTTTCTTTCTTCGACATTCCTTTAATTTTTATTCTTTTTCTTTCATTCTTTCTTGGGAGCATGAAATTTTTTTGCTGACGTTACTAAAACAGAATTCCTTTGTTATCATTTCTTACAGACAAGAGGAAATCATTCACCTGCATTGCCATTTCGTGGAATTACATAGAATATTTTCATAAAAGAGGATCTCGCAACAGCCACCATCGACAAATTGCCATTGACACTACAGATTATTATTATTATTATTATTATTATTATTATTATTATTATTATATCAAAGACTGTTGATTACATACAAAAAATAAATAAATGAAACATTAAATTCACTGTTAATAGCTTGAGAAATTATTCTGGTTGTTTCTACAGTGTTGTGTTAGATGTGGGCTTTTTCCGACTCTAAATAGACAACATTGAACAGATGGCATGTTTCAAAACTATCTTGAGTTGTTCTCAGCCATCATGTTTTCGTTGTTCACGCTTATCTAGAGTTTACTTTCAATATTACCAAAATATGGTTACACATTGCGCTTGGTGGTGGATGGTGGTGAAGGCATACATAAATTGTCTGTTTCTGGTGCCAGCATTTGAATCTTGAATTGAAGCAGATTGCAGGCTTGGAATTTCTGGGAGTCACATCCAAACCATTAGAAAGTCGTACGACATAATCCTAAAGAATACGGAAAATTAATTCCTGGACAATTTTAACCCTTCTGCCTGAGCTCCTGAGTCAAAAATCGCAAATAACTGGTATGTAATGTTTCACGCTAGATATAAAAACAGTTACAAGTGTTTATCTACCGTTCAACCTGTTAGACATTTTCATGACGGTCGTCTTCGAGTATAGAATCCAGAGGTTGGCAGTGAATATTTCGGAGACAGTAGGAAAGCGTAGTTCAGGTTCGCAGTGGATATCTTAGCAGAGCGTAGTTCTTCCTTCTATCCTCTTCGCCTGTCAAGTTAGCACTGGATACTTCCGGTAGGTTAAACAAAGATGGCCGCCTTTATACACGGCGAATACAATGTTCTGCGGCTTCTGATTGGTTAAGCTTCTATTGGTAGACTATAAAGGAAGTTGAGTCATCTGGATTGGCTCACTTGATACAACCGGTGGCTGGGCATTCATTCATTTTTCTCTACCACTGTTCAACCGGTAACTGGGCATTACGTCTTTTTTCTCTACCACTGGTAAAACGGTGGCCAGGGTTCAAAGGTTTATGGTTTAGGTTTATTTTGTTTTACGGCATATCAATACCTCAATTGGTTATTTACTGCCGTCAAGATTTTTAGGATAGGTCCGTATGAATACAATATGTATTCTTTGTAAGAAATCAGTTTGTAGATCAGATTTCATAGATTTATTTTTTAAAAGATGTTTTTTGTCGAGAGTGAAATGTATTGTTGTTATTATTATTTTTAAAATTTTTCAAATATGTATTGCTAGTAATATTTTTATTTCACAAATGTATTGCTGATATTTTTACTATATAAATCTATTTTTATACATTAATAATGTTTTGACCTTGCTACCGGATGTATTTTATCGTCGTACCCAGGACGAGGAGATGTCGTTAGAAACAAAGAAAAGAGCACTAAGCAGTAAAGTAATATCAGTCTCCCTATATAGAAGTGAATAATGGACAATCTCCTCAATGTTGAAGATGAGATTTGGAAGAACAGAAATCTGGTTATACAGAAGGATGCTGGGAATATCATGGATTGAACATGTGAGTAAAATGAAAATATAAAGAATACTTATACTTATCATCCGAAAGAGACAGTTGAAATTTCTAGGGTACATAATAAGGAAAGTAGGCTTAGAAAATTTGACACACACAGGACATAATGACGGCAAGAGGGGAAAGCAAAACAACGAATTATTTACCTAACGAACTTGCGTAAATATTCGGCAGAACAAGGAATAGGAGAGATAGTAAAAAGATATTTATTAAGGGTATGACGAGCAGGAAACTATGGAGAGCCATGATCGTCAACGTCTTGAAGGGACATGGTACATAGAAAATATGTGCCGTGTGTTTGTTTTCATGTGTGCAAGTCTGTATTTGTGACTATGAATTTGTTTATTATTTAAATTATTTAAGTTAGATTAATGTCCTCATCTTTGTTGTTTCGATCACAACGTTTCCGATGCTGTGCTCTACGAACTTCTTCAGGTGACTGTCGAGTTGGATAACCTTCAGGCAATTTCTAAGTAAACCGTTTATTTAATCTATGGTGGTAGCATATACTCATTCTGTTGACCATGCTTCGGAATATGTTGTCTCGGTCAATTGTGTTGATCACTTGCTTCTTGTTCTGTTTCGACTAATTATATCTGTTGCGAATTCCGAGGTGAAATCTGGTTTCCAATGAATGACAAACGCAGGAATGAAATATAGCAAATAAATGTATTTACACAATAATACAATTGGTAATACGGTTAGTAAATCCAGGAATGTGGTTGGTAGCAATAATAATATATATATATATATATACAGTCTCGTAGGACATGCTTAGAGTCTACGTGCTTGTAACTGTGACTTCTACAAGCGGTTACCTCACACTATTACTCTACCTCCAACTCAATCACAATCTCCATCTCCTCTACTCTGACTGACCCTGGGTATTTAACGGCAGCAGTCCAAGTACATACTGGTCGAGTTCACTTGTATGAAAAAGGGGTGGACCCCATAACAATATCTGTATTATCTGGCGCAGGGATTGAACTCAAAATTAAAACTGATTGCCGTAACCCTACCAATTCTTTGCAACACTTAGAGAAGTGCACTATTTAGGCAAAGTTAAAAAGAGAAGAGACAGTATTTAACAATGTTTAACAATCTTCAAGTTATGTTTTTTTTCTCAAGGTAAGCATTGTTTGTACAAAGACTTGTATTTTTTGGATAATTTTATACTTGTATACCTCTGTTTTATAGAATATATAAAAGTGTTTCATAAATTACCTCACAAAGAACTATTGGAACTGTTTGGTAAACTTGAAATATGTGGGAAGGATATTAAAATAATCCAAAACCTATACTGGGAGAAAACCGCTTGCATAAGGACAGAAAATTAATTCAGTAAATATTGAAAAATAGAAATGGCTATAAGACAACGATGTGTCGTCTCACCGGATTTATTTAACATATGCATTGAGACCGTTTTGAGAAAATTAGAAAGGGTTCATTACTTGTGGCCTCAATCTTAACGTAAGATATGCAGATGACACAGTGCCGATAGATGAGATAGAAAAGAAACCACAAATACCCCGACAGAAGGTAATGAAGGAAAGCGAAAAGAAAGGACTAAACATTAATTGCAAGATAATAGAATATATCCTTGTTAGCAAAAGGAACAGCCCAACATTAAGAAAGTAAGAAAAATTCAAATATCTGGGAAGTGTGAACAAAAAGCATGACACCGAAATCTGAAGGCGTTCTGGGATAGCGAAAGATGCCTTCCCAAAACTAAGCAAAATACGTTGAGACAGGAAAATTTTGTTTGAAAATAAAGAAAAGAGTATTGAACTGATATAGAATATCAGTGCTGGACCATTTCCACATAAATGAAGATGGAACTTGAGGTGATGTGTTTCTAAAGAAGGATGCTGAGAATACCATGAACTGAACATGTGAACAACGACAAAACTTTCGAGAAAATAGAAAACAGGATAATTATACTTAACTCCAGAAAGTGACAGTTGAAATTTCTAGGCCGCTTAATGAGGGAAGAGGGTCTGGAAAATTTGAGACTCACGGGATGTACTTCAATATATCCCGCAAAGAGCTTGTGTAAATAGATGGCAGAACAGGGTTTAGGAGAGATAACAAAAAGACAAAAGCTACAAGGGACAGGAAACTGTGGAGAGTCATGATCGCCCATGTTCTGAAAGGGTCACGACACATAGAAAAAGATGCAATTTTTAAACGACCCATTTCCCTAAATCTGGTCAAATGACTCAACATAAGAATTTTTTTGAATCTCTTCTTGTTTGAGCCGAGAAAACGTTAAACCTCCTGAAAACATTTATCTTACCCCTGAGTAAGGTGGGATTCCAGCTCAGTTGATGGTAGATCAATTGCAGGTGTGAATGGCTACACTAAAATTGTGACGTTCTAACCTTTTGCTGATTCGGATGGGAATCTGGTTAGATTCGGTATCAGCCTTGTCGTTCCCAGCTCACCTCCAACATCTGGTTACCGAAGTAACTGTTTTGATTTCTAGTCTAACCTACCCACGTTGTGATTTGATCTTAGGTAGACGAAATCAATCAATCGCCGGGCTGTAATGCAAGTCGAGTTCGAACAAGGGTAATACCACACAAGTATATGTAAAATAAAATAAAGTAATCACTCGAAAAGTTCAAATGTGTTAAAAAAGGATAACAATATTTTATATCTGGTTGCTGAATACAGGACTGCGTCTTTCTACTAACCCGCTTATATGGATTGGTGACACTTTGTGTTCGTTAGACGAGTCTTAATATCTTAAGTTGTTTTTTTTAAGGAACTGGTTTTGGTGTATATTCAGGCGATATTCGTAAAACTTGTTTTGGTGGTGTGAGTCTAAGTCGTTCTTCAAAAATAAATTGTTCTTGGTTAGAAGTTGAGGTCGAGAATGTGTGAATCTTTCAGTCAGGTTCCTGCGAGGCGGGTCTGCAACTCCAACCCAACTCAATTCAACTCAGCTGCGAACTTCTTAATTCAACTGCCGCAACTCGTTGCGACTCTGCTTATATGGACGCCGACCAAAACCGGGGTGGGCCTGTCGGGATTTGAGGTTCCTTGATAATTCTAAATCCGCATTAAGTATTTTCTTTGTTTTTGGTCAGGAAAATTTAGTAATTTCCATTTTTGGAGGACTTTACTTTCTAGGTTAGGGAATCGTCCGCCCACCTTCTTCTGTTCTCATATTGGTATCTCACCCATAGACTCAGAGGGTGTCAACGGGTTTCCCCTCTCTCTCACAGTGGCATCTCACACCGATCCCTTCAGGGGGCGTTAACAGGCCTCCCCTCCTTCTTCGCATGATTACCTTCGCCTACCGCTCACGTCACCATTCAGGCAATGGGCGCCCAGCAGTGTGAGTGTGGCCAGACTGGCCTCGGTTTAAAAAAATCTTGCTCAAAGAAAAAAAAAATGATCTCCTTTTTTTTTCTTTTTCTTTTCTTTCTTTTCTCCTGCCCGACAACAAGTCCTTAGACTCTTGTCTCAACCGAATGTCACCTGGACTTTACCAATCGAGACTTTTCGCCAATTATCAAGTGGGCGATTTCGCATTCTGGCGCTAATTATTCGTTCTGATAAAATAATTTTCCTATCGTGGCCAGCTTCGACATAAAACAGGTGTTTTTTCCAAATGATGTGGGGGTGGTCCAACGGACACTTTGGCTTGACCTAATTAATTTTTTTCTCTCAGTACTCTGCCGGAGGTCCAGAGACATCCTTCTCGCGACCCAATTAATTTTTCTATCTCTTAGCCTTCTGCCTTGCAGGCCACCCGACCGACCTGAAATTTTCACCATTGCCATGGGCAGACTGCTGTCGTCCATTCGGTGTGTCGTCATAAATCAAATTAAATCCAGTGACTTACTTTCCTCGATAATGAAAATAAAATTTTACCACTTTTCTTTGCCAGAAAAATAACATCGCTTAGTGCCCTGTTCGTGATTGCTTCTTATCACCTAAATTTAATTCTCGCCTTTTTTTCTTCTTCTTTCTTTCTAACAACCATAAATAGTGTCACAAACTTAAATCTTCCTCATTACTCACATGTTTTGTCCATGGGATTCTCAAATCTGAAATTGAAAGTGAAAAAATAAATAAGCATCCCAATCAAGGAGGTGTGAAATTTGTGTAACATGTAATATGACAGTCATGCCAATCGTTATCAGAGCACTGGGAACGGTCATGATAATGAATAGAAAATCAGAGAAAGAGTTGCGACCGATAGCAATACTGAATTATTTGACGTTTACGGTGTTACAAAATTGCGGAAACTTGGTGTCATTTTATGTTTAGAGTAAATGCTATTGCTGCGAACACTTAATAGGATAGGTGACGTTAATAATAGTAAATAAAAGGTAGTTAAAATATAAAGTCATGGTTAGCGTAGTTCAGATGTGGCACAAGGCTGGAAGTATAGGGGCATTCAGTGAGTATCGAACTCACTATTCAGTTGTAATTGATCGAGCGAGACAAGATTGCTAACCATTACACCACGTCGAATTTCCCGAAACGATTTTCTACGCTACGCTTTGATGTGGCACAAGGCCGAAAGTGTGGAGCACTCAATGAAGCACGAACTCACTACTCAGTCGTAATTGATACAGCAAGACAATCTGGCTAATCATTACAGCACGTCTAAGTACTCTGTAAAATCATGATTCATATTAAAGTAAAAATCTCGAACAACAAATGATGTTTTCTTCCCATTTAAAGAAAAAAGTAGATGACTCTTTTTGGCCATGCTTCATCTTTACAAAAGAAAGATTAGACCAGAATATCAGTGTTTCTGTAATATCTTGGTTGGAGCTACCCAATCTTCACTGTCTAGCCTTGAAAAAGTTCAAGTTCGTTTACGCCGTTGTGTAACAGATGACTTTCTTTCCGCACTACAGCCTCTTTCCTATGGATGCAATATTGTAAGACTATCATTATTCTGTCAATATTTTCATGGCAAATGTTCAAATGAGAATTGCTCTTAAGTATCGTTAAGTTGACATTTGCAACTAGGAATTACTATTCTTCGTCAATAGAGTTGAATCATAGGCAACACCTCCGTATTCCATTTGTAAGGAAGTTCCGCTCAGTTTTCCTGAGAACTGCTAAGTCTGTGGAAAAAATCTCCTTTGTTGATGCTTCAGTGGACGCTACAATCTTAATCTCTTTTAGTCATGGATCAATCGCTATCAATTCTTATCATCCTTATCTTCACCTCCTTGTAACTCCTCTTACATTCATGTCACACACATCATTCGGTAACTCTTTACCACGAATAGCTGTTGAACATTGTATCGGCTGAATTTTAGTATAAATCTCTATATAAAACAAAGGATGTCTGTGTCCTTGTGTGTCTGTCTCTGGGCTAACTTTTCACTTGAGACCAAACTTGGCACATACATTGTAAAATGTAAGAGATAGGTTCTTAGCGTAAAAATATCAATAATTTTTTTACAAATTCAATAATCGATAGAACCGATCAAAAATCGATAAAGTCAACTTTTTTTTCTCCGATTTCATTCATACTCGGTATGCAGGTTACTTACATCATACGAGCTCAACGATACTTCATTTTTTATTTCTACGCCACTGAGCTTAGCGAAAAACCGCGAAAAAACGAAAAATCGATTTCAACACAAATTTTAAACTAAAAACTCCCTCAATTTTCAAGCAATCTAATACAAACTTCACTCAATTGTAGCAAACAATAAGTTGATTGTTTTACAGCCATTTAATTTGATAATTGAGTCCACCCATATAGTAAAAACGCGCGTAAATAGCGAAAAATGGCGATTTTTACTGGTTTCTTTCTTATTTTCCGTTGGTCTTTCAACCAATTTTCATCAAACTTAACAATTGCTTTATAAATGTATCCTCTTTTACATCCCTGGTAGCACACTGACAAATTGAATTTCAAAAACTCCAAAATAATGCTCGTCTGAAATGGGTCTTCATGTTGCC
The DNA here is from genome assembly GCA_963932145.1 of Acanthosepion lycidas. Classification (NCBI taxonomy): domain Eukaryota; kingdom Metazoa; phylum Mollusca; class Cephalopoda; order Sepiida; family Sepiidae; genus Acanthosepion; species Acanthosepion lycidas. The sequence continues at coordinate 74,175,642 of OZ010584.1, read as the reverse complement.
TGTTTTACCCCTTCATGTCCTCGGTTAACTTCAATTGAATAAATACAGACTACTTCTGTTATATCGGTAACTGTATTAATTCAAAATATTTTTAATGAAAGTACTTTAATGTAAAGACTCATTTTACATGATTTTTGCTTCTTTCGAATTGAACACTCTTTCTGATCAACCAGATCGGTATGGCTGCTAGTATAATATATATAACAAAAACATGTCATGACATATCTATATCTTTGTGCTATATCCCTTAAGGACTTGTGTATCACAGCTCTCCACATCTTCCTATCTTTTGTAGCTCTAAACAATGTTTAACCGTTATTATTTGTCCCATTCCCTCTTCTGACATCCATTTATAGAAACTCGTTAGGTAAGTTAGGCGAGCGCTGTTTCCCTCATCTTTTTTGCTTTCAGTATGTCCTGCGTGTGTCAAGTTCTCCAAGTCCTCTTTCTTCATAATGCGTACAAGAAATTTAAAATGTGTCTTTCTGATTCCGTGGATAAGTGTCTTATATGTTTCGTATTTTCCAGAAAAATTTCGCGTTACCCTCATGCTTCCTCTATATTATTCGCAACATCCTTCTGTATAACCCATTCTCCGTTGCAAGTCTCACCTTCATCTGTAAGAAAATTGTCCAAATTGACTGTCATGTAGGAGGATCGATATTACATGGCATATTTTCTTTGTTACCAATGAAATGTTCTAGTTTCTTAACGGACGTTCACTCTAACCAGGATTCGTCTACATAAATTCACGACCCGAACAACCCAACTTCCGACCGAGTGGCACTTGACCCCAAAAAGTTTTATTTATCTATTTATTTCATTTCCCATGTTTTTCACTTGTTGACAGCGGATGGTTACTTTGAATATTGTAGTAGATTTTACTGTGTCCATAATCATAAAAAACCACCGCGCTTCGGGCCCCTCTAAAATCATTCATAGTCACTTTAATTCGTGGGTGTTCTAAAGCAATCATATGGGTATCTGTTGTGCCACAAATGTACAATATGTAGTCAGATATTTACTAAGGTACGTAACTACAGGAAGTTCTGTTGCGTCATTCTTCCCAATTTGAAATATCGTCTTAACCTGATTTCGAACACCGGCCACTTCCCGGTGGAAAATACCTTAGCCACCATGTAGGCACTTACGTATAAAGTATGTGACAAACAAATGCATAAACAAATCAACGAGAGATTCTAAATCGCTCGTTAACTCCTGAGCGTCGCATCTTACCCCAGCCTATTGCTTCTCACCCATCGCAGGCTCCTTTAAAACTTTTCTCTCTCGTTTGCGCACATGCTATGACAGACAGAACAAACATAGATATTTTCCCAACAGTCAATAAACAAATATCTTATAATTCTTTCCATTTGTTTTCCTTTAATTTCTGTTATTCTTGCCCGTTTCCGCCATTCGGTTTTGTTTTTATTTTCGTTTCGCGCGCTTTTTTGTGGTATTTTCTTTATTGTCCGCCATTATATTACGTGTTCTCGCCATGTTTGTACATGTAGGGTGTGACAGTTTGTATTCACGACCTTCTTTCTTTCTTTCTTTCTTTCTTTCTTTGTCAGTCGGTCTCTTTTTCTTTTAACTAGTTCCACCTTTTCCCAGTATCTTTTAGCTTCCCTAGTTTTGGTGTCCCGCCCTCTATTGTCTTAATTTGCCTTAGTAAGCGATTGTGCTTATCTTGCAGATTTTCTTTTATTTAAGAGGTTTAAGTTCAAAACTGTGAATATAGGGAGTAACACCCACCTATTGTTAGAGAACGTGAAAAAAGCAAACCAAATATTGTATGATAGACGAGATATTGTTTCATAGCTTAATGGTTAAAAGTTCAACATGAGTAAGACTTTATCTTCGGGCAAATACCCTTTGAAAGGTATGAATCACCCACGTCTTCACACCAGGTAGGTAGGTGTCAAGAACAGGACAGACTGGGCTATCTAGCTTTGGTTGGCAACCAGTTTATGAAAAGGATAACTTTGAATCCCAAACCCCATAACAAACTACTTATTTGAAAAAACCACAGTAGCAACACCAACCATATTGCGCCTGTGGCCCTATACTCTACGGGGGCAGAGGGCGGATATACAGGGTTAACATCAGGGTCAAAGGACAAGAAGTTCTGGAGTGCTATGATGACCGACATCCTAAAGGGACAAGACACATAGAAGAAAAAGTCACTGACGATAATCCTTTAGAGTCGTTTGAAATCATTTTTATTCCATATATATATATATATATATATATATATATATATATATATATATATATATTAATAAATATTTTTCCTCAGCGGTAGAACGATTCTAAGTTTCATGGATAACGTAATCTTTAGGTGCTGGATCGAGAGTGGCAGTTGCATAATTTAAATTTAATGAATATGTATATCTGGTTAACAAGATGTTGGCGCAGTCCATATATATGACGAGGATTACTGTTTTTTTTTTCAAAATTGTATTAAGAATTAACGGGATTTATATTTTATATTTAAAATAAATGTTTTTTTTTCAATTTAGTATTAGGTTGGTGCAAAAATAATGACGTAATAATGTCGTTTTTTGTCGTATTTTTTAACGTCAAAAAACGACATTATTACGCCATTATTTTTGCACCAACCTAATATTTAAAATAAACTTACCTATAACTGTGAAAAAAAAAATCAAGGCATATATGCAAATAAGTAGAAAAAAACTAATAAGAGCTAAGAGAAAGACATTCACAAAAATGTATATATTTGCTCAATAGAAGATAAATAAACTGAACAAAATTAAAAAAAAAGGTTCAAATCTACAATAGAAATACATCGCGCACTATTTTATCATCACTCAATGTGCGATATCCTATATATATATATATATATATATATATATATATATATATATATATATATATATATATATATATATATATATATATATATATATATATATATATGATAAAAATGTAGCTTTATGATATGGTATATTTATGGGTTAAATTGCTCAATAACATGTATATAGAATATGTAAATATAAAAAATGGACATTAAGATCAACAGCCAGCAGCGACAGTCTGCTTCATGTTTAAACACAGTTTTCAGTATTGACCTCAGTGATATATATATATATATATATATATATATATATATATATATATATATATATATATATATATATATATATATATATATATATAAGCTGTTACATTGGATCATGCAAGTTACCGCGAGAAGAATGCATATTTGCTTCAACGTACAAAAACGTCTCGTCCGGCAGTTAACACTGGGGGTAATAAACGATTTTATTTAAAAATACGATTAATGAAAGAAAGAGAAAAAAATAAGGAAATGCATAAAAAAACACAAGAAATCAACCCTACTAGAAAGAGAAGGGAAAGAAAAGAAAGAAAAAAAAGGACAGGTGTATATCCAAATTTTACAGATACAAATGAAAAGGAAAGAGAAGAAAATAAGAAATGAGAAGTTGTTGATACAAGATTTAGCTAATGAAGATACGTTAAAATGGGAAATTCAAAATTGAGCGAAAATATAACACGACAAAAATGGAAACATTACAGATAGAATTTCGTAATTCAAACTTTATGACATTTTGAATGAAATCACATATTCCAACAAAATTCAGCATAGTAAATAAAAGACACTTTAAGAGGAAAAACCATATTCAAACAAACAACTACTTAACTATACCAAACTTACATTATAAATTAAAATACAAATAAAATTTTAAATATTTTTATGACTTTTATATATTTATATTAAATTAAAAACCATTATCAAACAACATCACAAGTAAAATAAAATAATTATAAGCCAATTACCGGCTAACGTTACCACCAGTAATTTACGAATACTAACTTAATGAACATCTTAATCAAGAATAAACCACTAAGGAGAATATTAGAATGTTTATATAAAGGTAATATAACATAAGAGGAGTGATTATTGAGTTATAAAGTTTAGCAAGATTGTAAGGTCAATTATTTAATGTGCCTAGAATTCACGGTAGTTTCATATCTCTGAATAATAATTGATCGGTATTCAAGAGTTTAATTATCCCAATTTTCTCCAGTAGACAAAGGAAACTCGGTTCAGTCCACGATCTACAGATTCTAGCTTGTTTAAGAATTTTCCATTTAACTTTAAATGTTTTGTTTTCGTCTTTCAGTTTCCAAAAAATGTTTAGAAAGTGAAGTCATGTTTCATTTGTCAGTAAAGGATGAAAGATAAGTGTACAAAAGCTTTATAATTCATAGTATTCATTGTACTCGAAATATATATTTTAACAATTTTGGGATTTTTCAATTAATGAAATAGGGTACCTATAGACAAAGGATTTCGCTAAGCACTTGTCAGATAAAGAGCATTGGTCAGAATTTCTACAATTACATAGGTTAGTTATAAGAGACAAATTAGAATCAACAGTAGCATTACAGTTATTATTGCTATATAATGTGAATGTGTTATATATATATATATATATATATATATATATATATATATATATATATATATATATATTAGAAAATGGATTAAATCCGATATATTTTTAATTCATTTGTTTAAATTATTAAGTTATTTTTAATGGATAAATGCATTTGAGGCGTAGATGCTCTAATTATTATTATTATTATTATTATTATTATTATTATTATTATTATTATTATTATTATGTAAATAAACAAATATACTATTTAATAAGTAAAAAAAAAGAGAGCGTCTATTCATATACGAATATCCATTAAAAATAACGTTTGAATAATATATATATATATATATATATATATATATATATATATATATATATATATATATATATATATATATAAATAATAGAGAAACATTTTAGTAAAAATGAACTATTGAAAAAGATGTTTAACAAAATGAATTTAAAAATTAGTTATTCATGCATGAACAATGTAGAAAAAAATTATAAGCTCTCACAATGAGCAGAATTATTAGAGGATTTCGCAATAATCAACTACAAAGGGATCTTAATGCAAACCAAAAGGAAACATCTACCTGTAATTGCAGGGCAGGATCCGATTGTCTAGTAGAAGGAATATGCATGGTAGACGGCGTGATATACGAAGCTACAATTTTTCCCAGAGAAAATATATAACAGAAAAAGATATATATATATGAATATCTGCGGGAAATTGGAAGTAACGTTTTTATAATCATCGCCAGTCCTTCACAAACAGATCTAAAAAACACCAAACAGCACTATCAAAACATTATTGGGATTTGCTATAGAACGGCTTAACTCTACAAGTAAAATGGAAAATCTTCTCTAGGGGCTCGAACTCGAATAAATTTCAGAGACCGATGTGACCTGTGTATAAAAGAGAAGATCCTAATGATAAAGCATAAAGATCCCGATATATTATTGAACCAACATAACGAGTGAATTTTTAAATGTAGACATAAAAACCATCTCAATCTAACTTAATATATTTAGAAATAACTATGTAGAAAAAATTGTCTTATTTTTGGAAATGACTGTATGCATACATGGCTGCGGATACATAATTGTCTGTATATAAATGTGTAGATAGACTTGGACATTGACATGTGGTTTTATATGTATATATATGCATTCGTGTAAGTGTGTATATATACATATATATGTATATATGTATTGTAGGCGCATATGTAAAAGATATATACATGTGTATATGTGTATTCGTAAGTTTGGGTGGGTATTTTTGTGTATATATATATCGTGTCATGTATATAGGATTGCGTGTGGTCTATATATGTATATGTATATATATATATATATAAATGTAAGTATTTGTGAGTTCGTATATGTAATATGTGTGAATATATGCAGGATATAGTAATATGAATACATATGCATATATAGGTATTTACGGGTATAGATTTATATATATATATATATATATATATATATATATATATATATATATATATATAGAGAGAGAGAGAGAGAGAGAGTATTCTAATGGAAGGACATAAAATTCTTTTATTAATGTTTAATCTTATTTTCTCTTTAAATATTCTCTAATTAGAATTGTGAGATTGGAATTTTTTATCATCTGGAGGTAATTTCAGGTTAAATTGATAATTTAAATTTAAATATATTACTCTTAAACTATCAATCTTGATAGTAAAATTATTAAAATTAGAAATATTGCTTTTGATATTCAAACACTTAAGTCACCACCTAATGTTAAACACTAACTATGAAATTTAAAGAAAAGTTTAAATAGATATAAATATAAATATGTGTAAATGTTTGTAAATGTATATGTAAGCATTTATATATGGATATGCATAGGTACCTGTGTATATCGCTACATATGTGTGTACCTATGTGTGTAATTGCACATGTAAATGAACGTATATATATGTGAGAATTACATAAGTGTATATGAGGTATATACAGTGTAACCCGGATATAAGAGACCCGGATATAAGAGAGATTTTTCTGGTCCCAAATTAGAGCCATACTTACCTAAACAAAATAGACCAAACCCGGATATAAGAGAAACCCGGATATAAGATACTTCTTCTCCGGTCCCGACAACTCTCTTATATCCGGGTTACACTGTATATGGAAAAACAAAACGTTTAATATCACCCTCAAATATTACTCCATCTTTATTTGAAACCTAAACTTTAAGTAAGAAAAATTAACCATCTATAGTTACAAATTACATTCATGAATTAGATTCAAACTGATAAAGATGTTACCTTAAAAGTCATTTACAATATTAAAAGATTACTATCAGTAAACTTTTATATTTTAAATATTTTTTAATGTTTTTTATTAATATGTTTTTAAATATAGTATTTAATTCGTATTAAATCTCTAAATTATTTGTAAAAGAGTTAAATATTTAAATTGCTAGCAAGCATCAAATTAATTTCTTCGTGTTTTTTTTAAGCATTTAAATTACTATCAAACGTTAAAATCTGTTGTTTTTACATAAATTGATAAGACTATACAACCCCTCGTCTTCCTCCGTAAACGCTAAATACATCTCCTTTCTCTTTACTTCCCTTTTCTTTCTTTTTTCTTTTTCTTTTTCTCTCTTCTCTCCTTCCCTTTCAATATATTGTTTCCGTTAAGTTAATCAATTAAATAGGTAAATGTCTGGTCCCTCCTTCCTCAATACTAAGTATGATTGAAAGAAATGTTAAAATAAACCCTCACTAAACTCGACCATGTCTCTCACACCACTCCTCACTACCCTCTCTGTTAAATTACATAAACTTAATACTACCCGTCAGAAGGGTAAATTTTCATTTCATTTTTCGTTTCAACTTTTTGGAAGTGATGTCTGAGGATCCAGCGTCCTTTAAAAGGTCTCTGGTGAAATAAATTATTACAATGGAGCCTTAAAGTGGTCTGTTTTTCTTTAATATATATATATATATATATATATATATATATATACACATACATACATACATATATATATATATATATATATATATATATATATATGTGTGTGTGTGTGTGTGTGTGTGTCATGGGCATGTGGCTGTGTGGTTAGAACGTTCGCATTCCATGAGACCCAGTTTCGACTCTCACCATGCTAGATTCGTCAGTAAGGTGACTTCCTGTTGTAGGGGGCGATCCCAGCGCGCGGCACCTTTGGACAATGCATGAAAACCATACCACGGATTGACCTAAGCTATATGAATGAAATTGGATAGACGGAACCCTTGGGGTCCGTCGATATCTGTGCTAGCACAAAGTCACAAGTCATCGTGGCCGAGGACTTGAGCGTGAAGGCCTTGTTCAAATTGTTGATCACGCTAAATAACAGGCTCTTTCCCAGAAACTGTAATTAAGGTCTGCTCAGCATAGTATAAACCAGGGGTGGGTCCTGTGGGTGTTGAGTAAACACAAATGCGCCGCAGCAAGCGTCTGCAATAGGGATTGGCTAGTAGACAGGTGTCCTCGAATATGAGTGGCCAGCTGTGTGTGTATATATATATATATATATATATATATATATATATATATACTTGTATTACTAGCCTCAAGCTTCCATCATTTTGCTCCTATTAAAGAGATAGCGAAGAGCAAATGTTATTGAGATGATGAAGAAGGGAAAACCTCATTAACCAGCTGAGATACATGCTCTCATTCCTAGGTGGGACACTACCAGCCATTGAAAGAGGTGGTGAATACATCGAGAAGCAGTGATGTGAACCTGTGATATATATCTATGTATCGATGTACGTTCCTTATTTTTTTTTTTATATAATAAAACAAATTGCATTACTTTTACACATTTTGGCCCAGCCAATGTCTCACCTCGTTGGCCACAAATCCTTTCATGAGTCGTATTTGTACCATCAGCAGCATCCAGACATTGATCTGAAACAGATCAAGATTTCTATCAATAGGGAAAGTTGATTTTTCACCCCTTTAAAAAAATCAACATTGCACTCGATGTAAAATCTGCGGTTTGATGTGCTAAGTAATGCTACATAAGAATAGATTCATAGCCATTACTATTATTATTTTTTGAGCAATTCCTTTTAAATATTATTTGAAAAAATGTAGAGAAATGCCTAAATTCCTTAGGTTTTTGCTTACAAACCGGTTTAAAGATTTTAATATTTCAAGAATAAATCCAAATAAATTTGATTTCTTGTATTAGATACATTGAATGGAAAATATATTCAAACAAGAATTCTAATCATTAATCACTTCAAGCATTATATGTAAGTTTTTTTTTTTTTTTTTTTTACTGTATTTGATAATTAGAAACTGTAAAAAAATTGTAAAAATTTACAAAAATGGCTACACAATGAATAGATTTTCTTAGATCATAATTAATAAAAGCAAAAAATAAATAAAAGTGTATATAACATCATAATACTGTTGGCCACAAATTATAAGACAAATTGTTTATTGAAAATAGAACTAAAACTACTACACTGTATAACATATTACATCATAATATAGCTTAATTGTTCAGTATAATTTCCATTTGAAGTAAATGAAGGTCTTATTTGATGGCACAATGATTTAGTATTTAGTAATAATCTGCTTGTGCCATGCATCTTGTCCATATACAATTTGTAAAGCTTCAGTAAATTTTAAATTTTATAAGACCGTGCGATAAGGCTTTCATTGATCACAGGAATGAAATTCCAACGCTATGATTTTGAACTTAAACATAAGCTTCAAACTCGTTTCTTCAAAAAACGTTAATGATTTAGAAAAAAAATATTTTGCATCCTTATTGATGATGTCAAACTCCAACTTTCCAACTGAGCGCAATACCACGCTTCCAAAATATTAGGTTTTTGCAAAAATAATGTCGTTTTTTTGACGTATTTTTAACGTCAAAAACCGACATTATTTTTGCACCAACCTAATAGACCTGCTCTCTATTGTAGCAATGACATTGTTAGTCATTATTGTGTTGGTTGTCTTTTTACGCTACTTGCAGTATCGAGTAATACTCGTGTATTTTACCTCAAAAGTAAACTACGAAAAGAACTTAAGTCTTCATCATCAGTGGCTTTTCAACTACGGGCGTTACCTCGGAGTTATTATATCTCCTTGTTAAATACCCTAACCCAATGGGTTATCTGGTAGATAGGCGTTGACCTCGTAAGAATGTTCATTCACCTACTGACAGATCTTGTTTTTTTGTTTTTAATTCGGCTTAGTGTCTTATGGAATTCCCCACCGGGGAAAAAAAAACCTGGTCGGGGAACAGGTTTAATCGCCGATAACCCGATGATGCCGCAGATAGTATTGCTTTACATGGGTAACATTCTTAGAGTAACCTGACATAAAAAGAGTAAAGAGGTCCTGGTTTACGGCAAAATACGAGAGATAAATGAACAGATCTGATCAAGAAGGAATCATGTCTCTGTCCCTATTTTTGTTGCTAGATTTCTCTACCTTTCTATCTCTTTCAAGCAGATTTTTTGTATTTTTTTTTAATTATAAATTCAGACACGGTAACATCTCCATGCTTATTATCTCTTCCCCTCCTGGTTTCGTTCGGTTCACAATTAATTCTTTCTTAATGAATGTTCCCTTTTTCTTAAAATTTCCGATGTTCCCTGACGGATTAGGCCGAGAAAATCAAGAAGCAATTAGTTCTAAACCACATCCACACAGACACACGCACGCGCGCGCGCGCACACACACACACACACACACACACATATATATATATATACTATTACTAACTGTTATATATATAGGAATGGTAGAATAAAAACGATAACAATTAATAATAGTCAATTCTATATTTTAAATAAACAAGTTTGTACACACAATATTTAGTCCTCATCACGTGAAGGCGATAGATAACGGTCAAAATATCCACACCTAAAGACTGCATTAACTACATGAAACTCCGAGTAGTGTTAACGACATTGGATATTATGTGTATCCCTTAATGTACAGGGTGACCCCCCCTCCCCCACCAAAAAAAAACGGGAATTTTTGAAGTGCGTATTGCCAGACATGAGCAAGTGGCAACACTGCGAGACAGTGACCTTGAGCAAGTAAACATTTCGCCATTTAGAATTCAAGATGAAATTCACAGTATCCCAGCTGAGATGTTGCAGTAGTTAATGAGGAATCTCAACAGCAGATTTCAAGAATGCATTCGTACAGGAGGACGCCATCTACAGGACGTAATTTTAAAAAAAATCAAAATTTCATCATTGTTTCTTAATTGGCATGTTTTAAGGTTTCAATTACTATGAATAAAATATTTTTCTTCCATCACTCTTGGTTTTATTGGATTATTAAAAAGTTCTCGTTTTTTTTGGTCCCCCTGTATATATATATATATATATATATATATATATATATATATATATATATATATGTGTGTGTGTGTGTATTTGGACATCAATCCCACTTTTATACAAGTTTCACTAAAGACGGCTATAGATATAGCAATTAAGCTTTTTATTTAATGTTTCTAGTGTTCGTATAAGGTGTCTGCTTTCTGGACGTAGAGTGTGTAAAATCTTTCCGAATGTTCCATATAGCTGAGCGTTTCCGGTAATTAGGTGTTTTTTTTTATATACTTATTTTTAACAGAATGTTTAGATTGTTTTATATATGTATCTGGAGTGATAGGAATTTGTATTTTATTTTCGAAACACGCTCAGCACATTGTGGCCGTGTTCATAGCTGATATCATTGATATTTTTTCTTTTCTTTTTTTTTTCTTTTTTCTTTTGTATTATTAGTGCTTCCATTATTTTTAGTCTTTTGTTTTATTTACATGTGGATGAGGCTATTATAGTTGTATTTTGTAATCGCAGTACCTTGTCAGCGTTTTTAATGGAACTTGTCAGGGTCACAAGTTCACATCTATCCAACCATATATGTTAGCTCTATCTCTGATATTGAGCGCTTTCTAATAAGTACCGCGCATATAATATATAAATAATTATACATATATATATATTTATTTATATTTATATACACACACTTTTCACACACATATATACCGAATTGAGTCACTGTCGGTCACTGGGCGTGTTTCCAAAAATAAATACGCTAAAAATCCACCTTCATGCTGACCGTGCGCCGACAGCTTAGTGGTAGAATATCCGCCTGATACAAATTCGATCCTAGCTAGAGGCAACCGGATGTCTAGCCGCACTGATGAGCTGTGATACAGCGAAACAGTCTGTCTGTGGATGACATTATATATATATATATATATATATATATATATATATATATATATATATATATATATATATATATATATATATATACACACACACACTAGATTTCAAGCATTTGAAGCCACCTCCGGAATTAAATAAAAAAAATCTCTTAATGTCATTGAAGGAATAAAATGGAATCAGTTATCAAACCTGGATTTTGAGAAACTTTTGCAAAATATTTGTGCTGCAGTAATCAAGGCTAAAGGTGGATATTTTGACGAGAGCAAAATTTAATCACAAAATGCGTTTTTTTTCTTTTTTCATAATAAAATTTCTAATAAAAAAAATCATGACACACTTTTTTTTTTAACCATTTATAATAATTTTCTCTTATTTAAAGTAAAAAAAAATGTCTATTTCTGGGGCCAATTTAAAAAATTACCAAGTGTGGTTTGAAACTTTTGTACTGTAATGTGTACATGTATGATGGAAAGTGTGGGGGGGCACTGGTGGAGGGGAGAGTTTTTTTGTGGAAGAGTGGGTATAAATTCAAGCGGCGTCTTTATTTTCATAATACACCACTGTCGTATACACAAATTAGGAATGAGTTTTAGTATGCTGCTTCACTAACTTAAACGGAATATCTTTTCATTCATACTAGCGGAGTTCTAATCTATTCTTGCCCTCTTTTCCACTTTCAAGCTGTTGGACCACAAGAGAGGGGTTAACGTCAATACTAGCAGAATAGTGTAATTTGCCTGCTCTGATTTTGTTCTCTACAAAACTTAAAAAGTGTGGGGGCAACCGATCGGCCAGCCAAAATTCGGGAGTGCATTAGCCTCTTCTGGATCCCGTACAATCGCCACTGCGGATAGTTGTCCTTCATTAAGCCTTACACCAATATATATATATATATATATATATATATATATATATATATATATATATATATATATATATATTATAAATTGATTTATTTAAAATATGTTTTTTCGCTACACAGTTCTAACCGTGTTTCAAAAATGGAAACTAAAAGCTACGAATTTAATTTTGTAATTAAATTAAAGACATTAGTTCCATTTCATCCTCAAGCGAATTTTGGAGTAACTTTTAAAATTACTGGGTTTTAAAGACACAGCTAAAATCATAATTCACGTTTCCAAGGTTACAGATAAATCTACTTCAACTGGACAAGGGGTGTCTGGGTGTTCATTATGTCTGTATTATTGTATCCGTTATTAGCTAGGTTTTGGTAAGGGGTAGGGATGTATTTTTCAATGAAATCTGACATCCGTTGAATGCATGTCGCCTGGATATTTTTTTTATAAGAACACCGGATTATATATCTTATTGTTCTTTCTTTATATATATATATATATATATATATATATATATATATATATATATATATATATATATATATATGCCATTGTCAGTCAGAATCAGCCTGATAATATCGTGGACTACAAGTGATTTTCCTTATTGCACTATTGAGAAAAGGATTAAGGTCTGGGGAGTGAATGCGAGTTGCCGATTCTATTTATCAAGTTGATAAACTTACCCTTGTACTACTACTACTACTACTACTACTACTACTACTACTACTACTACTACTGCTGCTGCTGCTGCTGCTGCTATTCTGAATATAAATGTTAGCACCAACCGAATATAAAACTCGACATGAAAGACTTGACCAATATCAGCATGTGGAAAATATGTCACTTTTTATGGGAAGAAACTGTTATGAACCCGATTACAGGGATAGGACCTGTAACAATTTTATGGGACTTTACACATTCCTGGTAGACTATACCTTAAAGAAATACCAGATCACACATTATGAAGAGCTTTATCTATGTGTGTGATCTTTGTTTATTTTTTACAACAATAATCAGTGGGAAATGTCATGAAGCCATTTCTGACCTTAGGTCTCTGGTTGGAACCCGGAAAGAAATGTGTATACAACAGAAACCCAAGGAAATAATAATAATAGTAATAATAATAATAATAATAATAATAATAATAATAATAATAAACAGAAAAATGAGGAAAGAAAACACTGGATAGAGAAGAGAAAAATTAGGGCATATTGCAGATGGAAAATCATTGATAGGCTAACTAGAGGATACCTGAAGAAATAAATCATTATAGCCCAAAATAAATCATCGAAGCGAATTAAATCAGAGCCAACATAAACAAAACATTTCAAAATAGCAAATATCTTTGATGAGACGATAGATTAGATAGAATTTAATTTACGTCAGAAATTATATAAAAGCCGACGACAGGAAAATATAGATTATTGAAATCAGGATAATGATGGAAAAATATGATGAAAATTTTAGTAGTAGTAGTAGTAGTAGTAGTAGTAGTAATAATAATAATAATAATAATAATAATGGAAAAGGTTCCGATAGACTCACTGAAAGAATTCATGGTAGTCCAAACTTTAAAGAAAGAAAGAAAAATATACTCACAAGTACAGTTCCCGCGTTACGATGAGCTTTATCTATGTAAAATGAGTGTGATTCTTTTTTCGCAAAAAAAAAAAAAAAATAAACAGCGAAAACTGACATGAAAGCATTACTGATTTTAGTTGTCTGGTTGGGACCCGGAAGGTAATGCGTATACAACATAAATCAATGGAAATAATAATAACTAGCAGTAGAGCCCGACGTTGCCCGGGGATGTAACAGTAAGAGATAGATCAAGTATCGACCATCATAAAGACTGAAAAATAAAATTGACAAATATTTTGTTTAAGGTTGACGGACACGCATGTCTTAAATAATTTTTTTCTTTTTTACGAATTGATCAAACCCAAACTCAAACACAAACATTGTTTTCAATCGTTATGAGTCTACCGATTGAATAGAATTTTATTATAAACAATTGTCTTGTAAATGGAATTTTTAAAGCATTCTGAATGTAAAAATAAAGAAAAAAGTGTGCAAGACAATAAGAAACACTACCTGCCCCCCCCCCCAAAAGTGAAGTTTTGTTGAAATCGGTTGAAAAATGTAGGAAATCCGATCCCATATATAAACGAACACACACACACACACACACACACACACACACACACACACACACACACACACACACACAACTTGGGTTTTATAATAAGTATAACTCGATATGAGTTGTCCCCTTTCATTCTAGTAATGCCTCTTAATCGTGTTTTCAAATTGATTTCGTGCAAAAACAATTGTGTTTTTCCAATTTTTGGCGCTGTTAGAACCACCGCAAGGTAATTTTACGTAGTCCTGTGAAGTTTTGTTGAAATCGGTTGAAAAATGTAGGAAATCCGATCCAATATATAAACGTACACACACACACACACACACACACACACACACACACACACACACACACACACACACACACACACACAATCTGCGTTTTATAATAAGTAAGATTTATTAATAATAAAAATAAAAAATGTTTGACGTAACTCTTCCAATATTTTTTCAACACTTAGAGAAGAGTTCGATTTAAGAAATGAAAAAGAAATAAAAGACACAGTGTTTGACAATGTTCAACAATATTGTGACAATATGTCTATCTTCTTCAAGTTATGTTGAAAAAAATTGTATACAATTATAAAATATATATAAAAACATCTACAAAAAATTATAAGTTTTTGTAGAAACGTCGCTTGTCTTGAGAAAACAGCAGTAGTGGTAATGAAACCATCAAAACAAATGAAATGCAGGCCATAAAAACTCATGACTATACCCCCCCCCAACAAGAACCAGTGAAGATACTGTTTTGAAGCACGAGTGGTTGATGAAAAGTTCTCGATCTGGCTCCACTTCCTGAAATTTGCCTAAATATCAAACTTGTATTCTACACGGAAGCGCCATATAGCCTGACGTGTTATGCCATTTAGCTACAGGAAGCGTCTGGTTAGCAAGGTTAAATTATATATTGTGTATTTGGGCTGCAATCCAACGTTCATACAAGTTTCATTAAAGACTTCTGACATCCATCAAGTTGTTTACTTAAGTTTTCTTGTGTTCATATAATTGTTTTACATCCTCCATATCTATAAAAGAAAAACATTATACGGACACAAAAAATGTAAGTAAAAATTTAATTGCATTACCTTATCAGTCGTCAGAGCATAAACTTGCATCTGGGCCCCAGTTAAAAATACCATCAGGTCAGGTAACCCGGTCTGAACAGACGGGCACAGATTCAGGGATTGTCCAAAGCTTAGAGGTGACTACAAAGTCACTTGGCTGTAACATTGTTTATGGCTCAAAAAAAAACAAAAAAAACAAAAAACACAAAAAAAAAAAAACAACAAAAAAACAGACAACCGACAAGTAAATCTGTATATTGAACTGGTTATTTATTGCACTTCATCATAATATAGCATGCACATGTTAAACTTTCAGCCATTTAAGATGCGACATATCTGGTGCAATATCGGGGCATTTATTATTATTATTATTATTATTATTATTATTATTATTATTATTATTATTATTATCGCTACTGGTTGATTTTGACGTTTTATTTTCACTATGTAGACTAACCTTTGTGTTTTAAGTCTAATGTTTTATATAACACCAAGATTTGAAGTCTAATGTGCTTTAAGTCTAATGTTTCATATTTTATTTTATTTTATTTCCGCGAATTGTTTCGTTTTTAATGTCAGCAAAGATACTGCCAGTTATATTATAAGCTAAACATAAACAACATATTTGTTGAGAAAGGTTTAAGTTTTTAAATAAAATGGGCTATAGATGAAAAAAGAAAAAAAAAGAGAAAAAAATATGATGCCTAAATGATAATGGCCATTAGAGATGTCAATAGATTGGTGTAGGGGAGGCAACTCTTTTTTGATTAAACTCCATTTTCGAGAAAATGAAAAGAAAATTAATAAAAGTTTTTTGAAATAAGTATCGGAGAATATTCCTTTCCCATCCACTGATGATATTTTGAATTTATTCTCCATATAGTCACATCCTTCTTTCTCTTCTTTTCTAGATTCTCTTTTATATACAAAACATGCACAACTTCACTTTTGGACAGGAGTAGAGGCTTATCTCTTGTTTCCCGTTTAGGATAGGGTTTCTGGTTCATTCTTAAGCCTTTTCCTTCACTTTCATTTCCAGTGGCCCCTCGCGTCTTGGTGGAATTATCTCTTTGCTTCTCCTAGTGCCTCTTACTCTGTAACCTTCTACCCAGTGTGGCTCTTGATGCTTGTACAGGTTGAACGTCATTGTAAAAAAAAAAAAAAAAAAAAAAAATAGACAAAGTAAATAGCGTAATTATGTCTCCATACTTCCACGCTTTGTGTAATAGAATTCTGTGTACCAGTTACTTACCAAACCGTTATATAATTTTTCTTCTAAATTTTATGTTTATGGTTATTCACTGATTACAATGTCGAATCCTGGAAGTCAAGAGAATTAGGTTAAGATTTATTTAAATACAAATCAAAACGTAAAAATGACCTCACATTCGCAAGCTAGCTTAAAATTAAAATAATATAGCCTTGTAAATAATCTCGTATCAACAATCCAAGGATCAACCTTAACAAAACCAAGGATCAACCTTAACAAAACCAAGGATCAATATTAACAAAACCAAGGATCAATCTTAAAAAAAAAAAGGATCAACCTTAACAAAACCAAGGATCAACCTCAACAAACCCAACAATCAACCTTAACAAAACCAAGAATCAACCTTAACAAAACCAAGGATCAACCTTAACAAAACCAAGAATCTACCTTAACAAAACCAAGAATCTACCTTAACAAAACCAACGATCAACCTTAACAAAACCAAGAATCTACCTTAACAAAACCAAGAATCTACCTTAACAAAACTAACGATCAACCTTAACAAAACCAACGATCAACCTCAACAAAACCAAGGATCAATCTTAACAAAACCAAGGATCAACCTTAACAAAACCAAGGATCTACCTTAACAAAACCAAGAATCTACCTTAACAAAACCAACGATCAACCTTAACAAAACCAAGAATCTACCTTAACAAAACCAAGAATCTACCTTAACAAAACTAACGATCAACCTTAACAAAACCAACGATCAATCTTAACAAAACCAAGGATCAACCTTAACAAAACCAAGGATCTACCTTAACAAAACCAAGTATCTACCTTAACAAAACCAAGAATCTACCTTAACAAAACCAACGATCAACCTTAACAAAACCAAGAATCTACCTTAACAAAACCAAGAATCTACCTTAACAAAACTAACGATCAACCTTAACAAAACCAACGATCAACCTTAACAAAACCAAGGATCAATCTTAACAAAACCAAGGATCAACCTTAACAAAACCAAGGATCAACCTTAACAAAACCAAGAATCTACCTTAACAAAACCAACGATCAACCTTAACAAAACCAAGAATCTACCTTAACAAAACCAAGAATCAACCTTAACAAAACTAACGATCAACCTTAACAAAACCAAGGATCAATCTTAACAAAACCAAGGATCAACCTTAACAAAACCAAGAATCTACCTTAACAAAACCAACGATCAACCTTAACAAAACCAAGAATCTACCTTAACAAAACCAAGAATCTACCTTAACAAAACTAACGATCAACCTTAACAAAACCAACGATCAACCTTAACAAAACCAAGGATCAATCTTAACAAAACCAAGGATCAACCTTAACAAAACCAAGGATCTACCTTAACAAAACCAAGAATCTACCTTAACAAAACTAACGATCAACCTTAACAAAACCAACGATCAACCTTAACAAAACCAAGGATCAATCTTAACAAAACCAAGGATCAACCTTAACAAAACCAAGGATCTACCTTAACAAAACCAAGTATCTACCTTAACAAAACCAAGAATCTACCTTAACAAAACCAACGATCAACCTTAACAAAACCAAGAATCTACCTTAACAAAACCAAGAATCTACCTTAACAAAACTAACGATCAACCTTAACAAAACCAACGATCAACCTTAACAAAACCAAGGATCAATCTTAACAAAACCAAGGATCAACCTTAACAAAACCAAGGATCAACCTTAACAAAACCAAGAATCTACCTTAACAAAACCAACGATCAACCTTAACAAAACCAAGAATCTACCTTAACAAAACCAAGAATCAACCTTAACAAAACTAACGATCAACCTTAACAAAACCAAGGATCAATCTTAACAAAACCAAGGATCAACCTTAACAAAACCAAGAATCTACCTTAACAAAACCAACGATCAACCTTAACAAAACCAAGAATCTACCTTAACAAAACCAAGAATCTACCTTAACAAAACTAACGATCAACCTTAACAAAACCAACGATCAACCTTAACAAAACCAAGGATCAATCTTAACAAAACCAAGGATCAACCTTAACAAAACCAAGGATCAACCTTAACAAAACCAAGAATCTACCTTAACAAAACCAACGATCAACCTTAACAAAACCAAGAATCTACCTTAACAAAACCAAGAATCAACCTTAACAAAACTAACGATCAACCTTAACAAAACCAAGGATCAATCTTAACAAAACCAAGGATCAACCTTAACAAAACCAAGAATCTACCTTAACAAAACTAACGATCAACCTTAACAAAACCAAGGATCAACCTTAACAAAACCAAGAATCTACCTTAACAAAACTAACGATCAACCTTAACAAAACCAAGAATCAACCTTAACAAAACCAACGATCAATCTTAACAAAACCATCGATCAACCTTAACAAAACCAAGAATCTACCCTAACAAAACCAACGATCAACCTTAACAAAACCAAGGATCAATCTTAACAAAACCAAGAATCAACCTTAACAAAACCAACGATCAACCTTAAAACCAATGATCAACCTTAACAAAACCAAGGATCGACCTTAACAAAACCAAGGATATACATTAACAAAACCAACGATCAACCTTAACAAAAACCAAGGATCAACCGTCCACAAATGTTCAGGTCCTCTTAAAAAAAGATATAAATCTACACACGCGTAATACCATCTGTTTTATCCGAAAAGTCCAATTTCATGTCATTTTTTGTCAAGAAAGGACATAAACTGTGTCTGAAAAGTTCGATTGGTAACAGGTTTCTATTTCTTTCCATGACCTAATAATACACAAAAGGCATTATTATAATGTTGGTGTCGGACATTAATGTAGTCTATAGAAATTCCTCTGGTTTCAACAGAACTCTTCAAAACTCAAGAAAATTTGTGAGAATCTTCTCAGATTAAATGATCGGAGTTTTCTGGAGGTCTACAATCTTGATCTGCTAGCATATAACCCCTATATTTATGGTCATTAAGTGAAGTACAAACAAGTAAGAGACGTCTACAAATAAATCTTACTAAATTTAGTAGATACGAAAATCTTTTTTTACAATTCTGTACAAATACGCCTCCAAATTAAATAACTGGTTTCTGGAATCTGATTGTATATGACAAGTTACGTGATATGCTCCCCACTACGTTCGCGCAGTTGAACTCCAAATGACCTGGAAATGAGTCAGGGCTTGGGTACACTACCGCGCAAAACTGAGATAGCGATTCGGAGCCGACCCATAGCGATAAAAAATGGCTCGTCAGCAATAGTTAGTACCAGATCTGCAACGACACAGTCAGTGAAGGACAGTCAGCGAAAAGCAGTCAGCGAGTCGGACCATGCCTCGATCAACAACATAGACACACGTATCATGTCAACGCGTATGTCAGCGATGATCTTTCTACATGCAACGCGACGACGAAAGTGATCTTGTCTTCCCTCTCTTTGTAACTTGTGTTTTAAAATTACTGCTAATTTTAAAACACGCAGTCAGCAGTCACACATAGGTCTCATTAGCGTGTGCTTAACACACACGCGCGCCCGCATTAGCGTACCATACCATTTGATTTCCTCACTTGTAACAAAAACACTTCGAAACGTGCGGACTCACATCATTTCGAACAATCCAACTATCTCTTCATGACCACAACAAAGAACATTGATTTTTAATATGTGATTTAACATGTATCTGACTGTATAAATACTGCTGTCATATTTTGCTTGGTCTTTTTCCTTTTCTGTGAAGATCATTTCTTCGCATTGAATTAAAAATAAATATATTTGTAGACACGACACTGTGATTATATTCTTCCTCCTAAAATCTGGGTAGACTGACCTCACAATCACAATGCCAATTCTACATAAGCACTTTTTCAGTTTTCTAGTTGGTATTCCAATTGCAACTATTGCTACGGGAATGAGCTCCACATTCATGTTCCATAGCTTCTTCAACTCTCGAGCAAGGTCCTGGCATTTTTCTATCTTTTTATTTCTTTGGAGTCCACTCTGGTATTACGGGAAACAACAAAGTCAATAATTTATAACTTGCAATTGTTCTTATTTCTAACATTACGGTCGGATCCTCATGCTTCAACGATATCATCTGTTTGAACTGACATGATATTTTCTACTGATCAGTTTTGTAAAAGAAAAAAAAAAAACCAAAACTAAGATCACAAACATTTTACTTAGATAAAGCTCTTCGTAATATGTCAGCTGTACTTATAAATATAATTATTATTATTATTATTATTATTATCATTATTATCATTTTCTTTGATTTCTGGCGTTTACACCTTTCTTTCCGTGTCCCGCCCAGGGACATAAGGTTAGAAATGGCATCATGACACTTTCCACTGACAAAAAAAAAAAAAAAAATTACATAGATAAAGCCCTTCGTAAAGTGTGAGCTGTACTTCTCAGAACAATTTTTTGTATCTCCTTGAGGCATGGACTTCCAGGAATCCCCTCAATTAGTCTATTGCAATCTTTTGTTCTTCTTCTTCTTCTTCTTCTTCTTCTTCTTATTATTATTATTATTATTATTATTATTATTATTATTATTATTTCTTTCGAATTTCTCTCAATAGTCTACTATATATCGATATTCTGTAAGAAGCCTACGTGGACAATCACTCCGTCGCTCACTCTCCCTCTCCTTCGCTCTCTCTTTCTTTCTTTTTCCTTCTGTCTCTGTCTGTCTGTCTGTCTCTCTCTCTCTCTCTCTCTCTATATATATATATATATATATATATATATATATATATATTGTACGGATTGGTTTCTTGAGATTTGTAACAGTAGTTGTAATATTGTCTTTTTTTCCTTTACTGCCTTCAGGGCCGACGCCTAAGGTCTCGTCCCCATCCACCAACTTTGATACGGATCACTCCCTCTCTACTACATGTCGATTTCAAATTTTGCCAACCTGAGGGCCACAAACCCTCGAAGAAAAAATGAGGGGGGGCGGGTAAGGGCAGCGTTTTTTTTATTACCAAAAATCAGGGAATTATCTAATCTAAATGAAAATTTCACTACATATTCATTAATTATTTACTTTTATAATGAATAGTTTTTTTTTATTTAAAATAAATCTGAGAAAATGTTATTTCGCCAACATTTTTATGCCTAAATTTTACTCGAAAAAAATGTTTAAGTCGCAAATTTTTACATTTAAAGATTAATCACTGACGTATCACCGTTGAAAAAGAAAAAAAAATCTTATAAAGATTCTAACACAGTAGAAAGGAGATTG
The DNA here is from genome assembly GCA_963932145.1 of Acanthosepion lycidas. Taxonomy (NCBI): domain Eukaryota; kingdom Metazoa; phylum Mollusca; class Cephalopoda; order Sepiida; family Sepiidae; genus Acanthosepion; species Acanthosepion lycidas. Next base: position 74,153,417 of record OZ010584.1, on the reverse strand, counting down.
TCTTAAAAATTTGTTTTAGAAATAGTGTTTCAGTTTTCCGGAAAATTTTTCATGTGTTGAAATCTTTGAACCTTTTTTACTTTTTAAGCGATCATTTTCTCGATTTTATATTTCTAGAAATGTAAAAAATATGGACTAGAAATTTTATTTTAATTACTAGCCATGGACTACCGGTTCGTTAGTATTACTATTAGTAAAAGAATAAATAAATCAATATGAGATCTTCTTTCGTGGACGATCTTGGAATAAAAAAAAAATGATTTTACCGAGATACATTACCTTGATTAATTGATTTAAAAGAAATGTTCAGAAAGAAGATTACAATTTAAAATAAATAAGCGCCACTGTAATTAGCACTTCTACCCCCACCCTTACCACTAGGCATGCCCCCACCCCCCATGCGGTTGAGAGGTTCGGGGTAGTAAGCATCGGCTCTATCCATTATTATAGCTGATGATTGACAATACCACTTAGGTAACTGAAAGTTGCCCTTTTGGAGCTCCAACCATGTCGGGGGTTCCTGCGTGGGACGCATCACAGCGGCCACGCAGATACACGATGTATTATTAGTTGATGACTGACAATTTAACGTCAGTTTAAAAATAATTAAAAAAAAAACAAAAAAACTGATAGTCATAAAACAATTCTGAAAAAATAGCAGAGGCCCCAACGGCACCCGAAGAAATGCCCACCCACCACTGTTCTGTTTTTTTTTGTTTTTTTTTTCAGAATGCCTTTTATATCAACTGATATTTTTTAATTAACATGTGTGATGAAGTTGAATTTGTCATCATTGTCTTGAATAGATACAATGAGAACACATTTACGGTTGCTTTCATCCATTGCATTTAATAGTACAGGTAAATGTCATCTGTTGCTGTTCAGAGGCATAATTTGAATTTCAACTCACTCCACGCTCTTGTAAAAATTTAGTCAGATTCAACGAAATCACATAGTTGTACGTGTAAAAGTAGTGCATGATCTAAGGGAGATAATTTGATAAAGTTATCCCCCTTGTTAATTGACACCATTTTTAAAAAAAAGTTTAGCGTGAATAAAACTAGGCTTCCCTATAATAAAGTTACGTATAATAAATAATTAATGGATCTATTGAAATACATATATATTAAAAAATGTTAATACCATACATTACTTGAAATCGGATGGATAAACAAAGATATTCTTTTTTTGCCTTGTTCCTTTCTTTTCTTTCTCTTGTTTTTTTTTTTTTTTTTTTTTTGCATATTGCAATCTTTGCCAATTTTGTTTGATGGACAGTTCTGCTATTTATTTTGCATTTGACGATGGTTACTCAGTTCACAATTATTCATTAGTGGACTTTCAATAAACCCTTATTTCAGTTTAGCTTATCGTGAATTCTTGATCGACCAAAGAGAAAAGACGTGGTGCTCATGAACGAAACATGTGACCAACGAGGATGTCTTAAAGAAAAAGTTTCTATTTAAACAAGATTTTTAATTAAAATTTCGGACATGCTAAGAATGAGTAAAAATTTTCAAAAATTACTCAAAAAATACTTTAGTGTTTCTTCTCAATAATGAAATATACATTTATCATGAAAAATATTTTTTTTCGTTAGTTTTCAAACCGTTCTTGTCAAGCTATCGATTTTCATGAAGGTACCTATTATATTTACCTTTTCAAGAAAGGCACATGCCTTCGTTCCGATTTAATCGAAAATCCGTATCTGCTCGATTTCATATCCTAAATATAAACAAAGCAGTTTACGAACAATTATTGGATTTATTTTTTAATCCGATATTTTGATTATTTCAAACCTTGTTTTTAATGGTTACCCGTGTTTGAAATAGACGTCCTATTTTTATTACTTAAGTTCAAGCATTATTTTTATTCGATAGACGTAATACACACTGTTAAAAATAAAATAAGATATAAACAAAAACGAGGTGTCTATTTCAAACACGAGTAGTGAAACCTTGCTGGGCTGTGATGCTTTTTGTGGCCGATCGGTCTAAAGCACTCTGGATCAAACCTTAGTTCCTCCTACAAAAGTGGGATTCAGGTTCGAACTCTCTTTGGGTAGGTTAAGTATGGTAGACCAGAATTGATATAAATTTACGAATTCTAAGTAAAAACGGTTTGTTTTTGTTTTACTTTTTTAACTACCAGGTAATTTATAAAAAATTAACAAAATATTTTAAGCAATAATCTAAAATTTTATTGAATTTTTTAGGTACTTTACATACTTTGAAGATGCTTTCTAAAAATATAATAAAATTTAAAGTACTAAAAAAATT